>CM051258.1:50417614-50650114 GCA_027921565.1 Artemia sinica
TTATTATCAAAAAAAAAAATTGGTCGTAATTACCTCCATTTAAAATCATTAAACTCATGATCCTAAAAATCCCTTTTGATATTCCAAATGGTTCTAGGCTTTACCCCCGGAAAATACCCCCCCCCCCCCCGCAGAAAATACCACTGCCCGTGGAAAATATATCCTCACTTGAAGAAAATTATTTCCAAAAATTTTCTCCCCACTAAAAATTCCCCCAGACAATCCTCCCCCCAGAAGAAAACTCCCTTACGAAAAATGTCCGTAGGTTTTCCAGTAACAAATACTGTCTGTAACCAATGGATAGATTACAAAACTTAAAAAGGCACTTAAACTTCTACAATGGGGTACTCTGATTGACGTTTAGTAAGGGAGGAAGGGAGATACCTCAAACTGTCATTTTAATGCCAAAACATTCCAGCTCTCATTGAACCATCAGATAAATACAGAATTAGTTCTAAGTGAGAGACGAGCAGAGGGTGGAGGTAGAAATTGATGTACAATTCCCAGGACAGTAACCAGGATTTTTGTTGGGGGTGGGGGGGGGGGGCTAAAAAAGAAACTTTACAAAATGCATCAAAATTGTGAAATTGATATCTACTCTCTTATGGTTTCTGGGAATCGCCCAAAATGAGTATAATTTATTCCGTATAGGGTGGGGACTGCCCCTTCTTCATCCACACCTCCACCTCATGGTCGCAGAAACTTCGGAGGGTGCTCATTAGATCAGAAATTGAAGATCTAGTCCTTTTTTTATAAGTCAAAAGTGACTACAGACCAACCAGTGGCGGGGAGGGGGAGTGTTTTTCGGGGGGTATTTTCTGGGAGTGGGGTTACCTTCCGCAGGGATGTATTTTCCATGGGGGGGGGGGGTTGTTCCCCTGGGAATTTTCCTCGGTGGGGTATTTTTCTGGGGGGTATTTTCTAGGGGGTTGGGTAAACGCCGGCCACCATTCCAAATCCATCAACAGAACAAACATATTCTCAACAAAGCTGATTCTCAATATATTAAGTTTATTAATTTTAGATTTGCCGATCAAAATTTATTATCGCAGCAATATTCGTATAATGTGTAAAAAAAGGCTAAACACCCCAAAAAGGGTTCGATCTTTACGAAAATTACACAATAAATTTCAACATACCTGAAAGCCCTAAAATTAGTCTATTGTCTACAAACAAAAAAATTCATATTTTTCTTGAGAAGAAAGGCCACATATGAGTGTTTGTTCGTATTTTCTCCCAGGGATAGAAAATGCCAATTTCTGAAATTGCAACAATTCCAGCCTAAACAGGGACAAAACATTACCAAGCAAACGTTCAGAGATAGCCAATTGGATTATAACTATATGAAGGACATTTATATACACTTCAGTTTTCAGAGTATATCCTGCTACGTGGCGCCGTACTTGATCCTAAAAACATGAACTGATAAAAATGAACCGATATTATAGACCGCTTATCGAATAAAACTAATGATTATTGAGCATTGCAGAATTGCGCACTAGTTATTAGAGTGAAGGTCAGCAAATTTGTAAGGGAAGGGGAAGATATCTAAGGCCTTAAAAGGACACTATTATGCCCTACTTTCAAAGCTTTCCTCGGAGGTGCTTCAGATAAATATGGAAACGAGATATAACCTCTGACCTCCTTCATTTCTAGGATTCATTAAGAAAATCTACCAAAAATAAGTTTTTCAAAGGAAAGTATAGAGACATATTAAAACCTAAGACAAATAGAAATAAATTCAAATAATAATTCTAACTTAAAAAGCGACTAGCCTACTATCAATCAATAAATGAAACCAAAAATCACCATAAATCAAAATTATGCCACATATATATACTTATACTTGTTATGGACTAATTATGGACTAATATATGGACTATCTATGGACTAATATACCTATGGACTAATACTATGGACTAATATACTTATTATGGACGTAATAAGTAATATACTTATTATTGACTAATTATTGACATCATAATACCATATATTCAAAACTTCCCTGAGAGGTTTTCCAGATGAACATGGAAGCCGATTTGACCTCAAACCTCCTTCATTTGGAGGAATTAATTAAAAAACACTTCCGAAAAATTTTTTTTCAAAGGAAAGCAAAAATCTAAGACGAGCAGAAATAAATTCATATAATAACTCAAACTTAAAACACTATTATGGACTAATTAGTGACTCTATTATGCCCTATTTTCAAAGCTTCCCTGATATGATTCAAACTTAAAACAAACATATATTACTATCAATCAATAAATAGAACCCAAAACAAACACAAATTAAAATAGACTATCAAGTTAAACTTAAAACAAACAAATTTTGCCATAAACACGAGTAGGGCTACCCCCCACTAAGCCTTCTATAAGACAAAGCGTCACTCGCGTTTTACTAAATACAATTTTTGCTTCGAGCAGTGTGTTTTGTTTGCCATAACATCAACAGCAACGGAGTAAAAAAAAGGAGTATCACGAGGCTAATCTAGGTTTACAAATAAGATTGCTACAACCTTGTTAACCTCTCACACCCTCTAAACGGCTAGACTGTCATTTGCTTTTTATTAAATACAGCATATATTTTGAAGAGGGTGGTGTATAGCATCAACAAATAAAAGAAATCACCATAATAATGAAGATCACTGGAAAGCACTAATGAGATTAGACTAGTTATTTCATATGTGATGATGTGAATTCCTGGAACTCTCAGCAATTTAAAAATTTTCTATTTTATAAGAATAAAGAAGAACATGTTTAAACTACATTTTTTTAATTGTGCAATTGCTTCTGTGTGATATTACTATAGAATCTTCCCACCTTTACCATTAATAAAGATAAATAGATGGAAGATTTATGAAGCAAAATAAAGGCCAAAAATAGGATCTAGAAATTATTATTATTATTGTGAAAAGGTTAACTGGTAAAACCCATGATCTTCACTTAAAAATCCTGAAAGAGGACGACACTCACGTAGCAGCTACTGAGGTTAATGGGTTTTTTTGCTGGTATTTGCACCACTTACCCGAGTTTCTCACAAGAGGAACTAGCTGCAGTCCTTGACACTAGTGCACCTTGTGAACTTTCACGGCCGTCAGTTGAGCCCCATCAAGTGTGCACAGAACTACTGAAGCTCAAACCTCGTAGCTCCTCATAACCTGGAGAAATCCCAGTGCGTCTCCTTCGCGAATTTGCACTCTTCCTTGCTACCCCTCTCGCCCCCCAACCCCTGGAAAAAATTCCCAAAATTCTTTCCCAACCCCTGGAAAAAATCCTACATCAAAGTGATCCCTAAGAAATACCCGCCAAAATCATGCGACGACTTAATGCCTATCTCGCTGACTCCCTGCATGGCCAAGGTAATAGAGACCATTGTTGCAAGACTGCTGATGAGTGATATAGAGCCAAATATAGACCCTTTCCAGTACGGATGCCTCAGTGGCTCCAACACGTCAGTGTACTTAGTGCGTCTGTAAGACAACATTCTATCGTGGCTCGAGAAAGGGAAAAGCTTTGAAGACTTGGCCCTCGCTGATTACAGAAAAGCCTTCGATCTCATCAAACACATTATCGCTCTCACCTAAGTGAAATGGGTGCCAAAAGTGACATGCTGCGTCTAGTCGCTGATTTTCTTTCCCAGCGGGAACAGAGCATTTTCACTCTTAGCGAAGACGATTCAAATTCTGCATTTCTCCCAATCACTTACGGTGCCCCTCGGGGCACTAAACTAGCCGGAATTATTTTCCTCGCTGTGATTAACTTCATCCTGCGTACTTTCAAGGACAGATAAAAATTCGTTGATGATCTGTCATTCTTACTCAAATACCTACTACAAGGCCAATCAGCGATCCCCTTTTTGATCCTAGTCTACCCACGTTTTTTCAGAATGAATGCGAGCGAGCTAGCCTTACCCTCAATGAGCAGAAGTGCAAGGTGTTGTGTTTCATCCCTCTTAAATCGACTTTCAGGAGCTCCCTACCTTGTTTAAAACAGTTGGCAGTGAAAAAATTATGGGGGTTATTTTTTCCGTTGACTGCAAGTTCAACAACCACGTAAGTGTCCTTGTGCGAAAAGAGTATGCAGCGCTGCAGTCACTGATTACCATGAAGCGGTTCGGGTTCAGTGTGAATTCCATGAAGCTTGCCTTCAAGACTTATATCCTACCCATCATTGAATATGCGTGCCCAGGGTGGGGCCCTAGTGTACAGTTGAATGCTGGGATGTGTCAAGATATCAAAGCTATCCAAATACGGACTTGTAAGATTATGCTGGGTCAGGCCTTCACTACTTATGACAATGCGCTTAAGGTTCTAGGCCTCGAGTCGCTTTTTAACCGCCGTCAGACTTATTTACCAGTTCGGCCATTTCCTGCTCCGTAGCAGCAAACACAGGACGATCCTGCCCCCGCTAGCCCCCGTTACGCCCCGTACCCGGAGACAATGCAAGCTCAACCCAGTGACATGCCGTACGACTCGCTACCAGCATTCCTTTGTCCCCTTTTTTACAGACATGGTCAACAAACTCTAGGAAAAGTAATATAGTTGTATTCATTTTTTGTTGTCGTATTTGTAAAAACCCTCGGTATTAGTGCTTTTAGCGCTAAAAAGAGTAAGATTAATAAAATATGTCTATGTCTATGTCTATTTGTGTTTATCAATCAATTATATAAAGCTTAAGCTTGTTTAAAAAGTAGACGCATAATCATTTTTATAAATGACCCACACAAGCTTTTATTTTAACACACTTACAGTTAACACAAAACATAAAACAAAAAGATTCTTTGAATATAATAAAGGAGCAAAATACGTCTATATTCAAGGGTTTGCAAAGGATAGAGGCCAGGATGGCTTCAGTCAAATAGAAAACGGTCAAATTTTCAATCAGTATGATTCAAAATCCCCTCCCATCCAGCCCGAAGTTCTTGGTCATATTTTTTGTCAAAAATTTACTGCAAATAACTACAGATGATCGAGAATTTTACCTGAATATTTAGATTTTGCCTTAAGTTTAATAGCCCAAATGCTGACAAAACGTAAACAAATGTTCCCATTATCAATTTTGAAACTTTAAAACTTCGAAATATCTATTTCTGAGTTTTGAGGCAATATGTTTAGTTTGGTGAAACAATATTTTGAACTGATTGATCCACCATTTGATTTTCTATACATTTAAAAGGAATATATATAAAAGGAAGAAAATATTGAAGGAAATGTACTGAATTTTAGACTAGTGCAACTATATTGATTTTTTAAAATATAATGAAAGTTTCATTATAATAAACTATAATGAAATATAAATATAAAATATAATGAATTCAAAGTGTTCGATATAACAAAATCTAATGAAAATACGACGAAATATAATGAAAATAATTTGTAAAAAGAAAGTATTCATGGGAATGCATTGCATTTTAAGCAAGTAAAGTTTCAAATTCAAAACTGGTGGGTAATTTTAAACCAGATTATTTGTTTAAAATACAATGATACATTAAAAAAGAATTCCTGAAAGTTCGAACAATTTTACTTTTTCGATGTTATAATGAAAAAAGTAAAACTGTTTAACATTCATTTTGATAATAATAAAGCGCAAAATAAACGCCCTAGCCCTTGGAGGCTTGAAGGTGCAGCTACCCTTTTTTTAGTTGTGGTAATTTCTGTTTGTTAAACCTTGACTTGGTTATTCATTTTAATTTAGTTTTCATCAGTTCCTTCTTTTAATTTAAACTTGATTGTTGATTTTAATTTTGCCCATTTTAGGTTTTATTTATACATCCAATTTATGTTCGTTTTAAACTTAACTTAAAACAGGACTTTCTTCCTGTTCAGTTAGGTCTTTCTTTACTTTTCTTTGAAAAACTCCTATTTGGAAAAACATTTTTTTTAAGTTAACTTTGAAAAAAAAAATCAAGGTTGAAATGGTAATCTGTAAATCCATGCTTGAAGTTTCATGATTTTCCACTTAAATATACCGAAAAGCACCGACGAGAAAATTACCACTTTTACCAATAAATTAAAAAGTAAATAAATGTCGTAATTATGGTAAATACAGTAAAGAAAGATTTTGGATAATAAATATTGGTAATAAAATTACCAACGAGAAAATTGCTGAATGAAAAGATTGTGTCATTAATCGTTGAAAAGAACATTGCATAAAAAAAGCATACTCTCATTCGAGTAAATATTGTTATTTTAGCACTAAAAAAAAAAACAATAAAGGGAAATATGGTAAAGAAAGATTTGACCAAGTGAATGTTGGTCATAAAATTACCAGTGAGAAAATTATTAATTAAAAAGAAAGTGTCGTTAATTGTAGAAAAGAATTCTGTATACGACTAAACATGACTATTTTTGCACTAAAATTTACAGCATATAGGAAGGAAAGCAAAAAGATATATGTGCTTGGCCTAACACTAACTTGTGAATCTAAAGTAGACTCTAAACTGCTTATACAACTCATTTGGAGAATTTTGGGGTAGGTTTTAACTGTTAAATAATACATTCCTGCGATTTCGAGTTCGTATGCATTTTCTAAAAAAAATAAAAATAAATAACTGACAAAAATTTAACAACTTTTCTTTTCTTATCTTTATAACTATTTTAGTCAATAAAGTTAATTTAATAAATATTCATATCAAATATATCAAAATGACACATTGCAATCAATAGCTCAAAATGTACGACTGAATGGCCCTTAGATTACATAGAATTCTGTCACTTCAATAAAGTGAAAAAAATTGCTCAGCTTAGCTCAGCCCAGGCAGGGCTGCAAAACTTTTTAGATGGCCTTTAGTGCTAATAGGGAATGGATAGTTTTCGTCTTATAAGCTAAGTAGCTAACTAACAAAATTTTGCTTACATAAACGAATTTTTTTGCTATTTTTTCATTTGTTACTGCGCCAATTTAAAAGACAAAAATTTTGATTTTATTATTACTGCAAGCTACCTTCACTTATTGATGACGATTGTCGCCTAATAAAGTCAGTAGCAACCACAGTTACTCTTTAAAGACCCCTGAAAATGAATTTTTCAAGAAATTTGAGCTTCGTTCACAAGTTAGGCCCTACAGGGAAAGAGGGACGATCCCATTATCTTTTCTAATTATTCTACCTAGGTAAGTTAAGCTGTCCACTTGATCAATTTCCTCGTTACAGCAAATCACCTTCTCACTATCACGGATTCTCAGTCTTAACGACTTCGTCTTTTTATAATTAATTTTAAACCTATCTTTGCACCCTGAATTCGTAAAACCTCTAAGAATTCATTCATTTTGATAACATTTTCAACTAGGATGCTCAAATTATCAAAATAATCTAAGTTTAGTAGCAAGCTAATCTAAGTCTAGAAGAGTTTTACTTCCCCATTTGATTCCGTGTTCTCCCTCTGCCTTTTTTGTGCTCCTTAGGACAAAGTCCATCAAAATGATCCATATAAATGGGGATAGAACGCGGCCCTGCTTATCTACTGATTTAATACGGAACCAGCTACTAACCTCATTTCCTACCTCAATCACCATAATGTTATTCTCGTACATAGCACTCATCACTATAATACTTTCATCTTGTATACCATACAAGGATAGGACCTTCGCTATACCTCTTCTATTAGCTGAATTAAACGCTTACTCGTACTCTATAAAATTGAGGACTAAAAGGGGTTTGACGACTCAGGCACATCTCAAGCATTAATCTAAGAGTGGAAATTTGGTTGACGCATCGTCTATTCTTCTTAACACCACACTATTCTTCTTTTAAAACTTTATCTGCAGCATCTCCAAGTCTAAAAATTATAATCACACTAAGTAATTTGCTTCCTGCAGAAACCAAGCTAATGGCTCTAAAATTACCACACTCGCCCTTATCATTTTTCTTATGGGGGGGGGATTAGTTTTCCTAAAATCGCTAGGTACTTCCCTTTTTCGAAAATGATATTCATGGTCTTCAGTAGCTTGTCTCTAACCTCAGTACACCATATTTGAAAAACTCATTTACCCCCCTATCAGTACCTGGGGCCTTATTATTTTTTAATCCTTTAATTACTGTCATTAATTATTCCTCACAAAATAAATCTTCCTTCACATCCTAAGTGTCAAAAACTTTTTCATTGTTTTCTATATCTTTTCCTGTAGCTCTATCACGGTTTAGCACACACTTAAAATGTTCTACCCATCTCTCTTTATCTCTTTCCTTATTACTAATCGTGGTCCCGTTCTTATTTTAACTGGGACTAGACATGATTGACTATTCCTTCTCAATTTATTAACATGTCAGTACAATATTTTACTATTATGTCTTCTGGCTGCATTTTCCACATCTTCGGCAATTTTATCCATGGCATCCACTTTAAACCTCTTTTGGCATCCACTTTTAACTCATATTTTAATGCTTTCTCCACTTTCTTTGCATTTCTCTTAATTTCATGTGACCTGCCACTCAAATACTTACTGTACAAGCCCCTGCTCCTCTCAATCAAACATAAAGCATTATCACTAATGTTCCTAGCTACGTTTCTAACTTTTCTTCCCTAAGACACCATCAGCGACTTCACAAACTATTTTCCTAAAATTATTCCATCCATCTTCTACATTGTCGAATTTTGAACTATCCAGTCTAGTATTCAACTGTTCCTGGAGTTTCTCTTAAATTTCCATCCTGGAGCCTACCATTGTCATAGCTTCCTGGAAGGCAGTTACCCTTCCTAAATTTCAGCTGTAAATTAACCCTTGACACTACTAGATGGTGATCTTTATTTTTAACAACAGTAACATTACTCTAATATACCCTAGTATCTTGCATTGATCCTGCCAGTTTTCGGTTGATGATAACAAAGTCAATAAGGTTAGCTGGCTTACCATCAGGTGTATACCATATTAACTTATGGGCCATATTATGACTAAATATGGTATTGGTTATAACTAGGTTGTTAAATTTACAAAATTGCAGCAGTCTGAAGCCATTACTGTTTTCTTTTCCTACATCAAATTTACCTAGGCTAGGATACCATCTATCCCTATTTCTACCCACCATGGCATTGGAATCCCCTTAAAAAAAAATACTATACTTCTATCCAGCACACTGTCTATTTGTTCTTGTAGTCATAATTAAAATTTATCTGAGTCACTACTATCTCCCTAAGTCGGTTCCACACGGGTATATACTACTTCGACTGACACCCTGTACCTTTCAGTCATAAAATGAGCGACTAGCATTCTACTATTAATACCTTCCCAACTAAACCAGACTTGGCATCTCCCTTATTCATCATGAGCCCAACTCCCTGCCTAAGCATCCCATCCTTCCTGCCTAAGTATATAAATTCAGTATTAACTAATTTCACGTTTCCTACCCCTGGGATATGAGTTTCTGCAACTCCTAATAAGTCCAGTTAGAAGCGTCTGAATTCGCCAGTCAAAAAGTAGATATGATAGTTCTTTTTCAAGGCTGCAAAATTCCAAGTTGCAATTTCAACATTCTTTAAATCCCTGAAATTATTAGGGCCTCAGGAAAAGCAATGGTCCCAGAACCCGTGCAGGACGGGGACTAACACATCTTTCCAAGTCTACACGAAGCACTTAAACCGGCTTAAAAATGGACAGTAACAAGTTCCTGAGACCTCCAGTAGAATGGAGGCTTTGTACAATCCTGGGCCCATATTGGTCAAAATATGGTTAGCAATGCTCTTCTATCAGCAAGAGCGGACATCCAGCATGACAATCTTAAGTGTATTATCTCCGACTCATTATATATCCATGCCTACAAATATTATGCTACTATGGGGAGGCAACTCATAATAGATAACTTAGCTAGGAAGAGGTTTTTCAACCTAAAAGAGCCCACTGAAACAAACCAAACCCAGAAGAATTATCCATTCATCAGGATCCAGTGCGAATGCTGTGTCGTTTACTAGCCTATAAGTTCTTCGAGGGGCACCACTCCTCGAGGTCACCCTGCAGCGCTTCAAGCAGTCACAGTTTTGGTTAGAAAAACTCGTGAAAGGTCCAACGTGATGTCAATTTGCGGCCAGACGCTAGGACTTCCCTGTAGGGGATAGGGAGCTCCAACCATGATCATTAAAAGATTCTGATCTATAAATTAACTTTTTTCTTAAGAATCAGCCATCCGATTCCTCACATTCACAAATTGATTGCAAAAAGTTTCAAGTTTTTAAAAATTCCTTCTTTAAAAAAAGTTAAATGTTAATCAAAGTATAAACACTGGTATCAAAGTAACAACATCAAAGGGAAAAATATGGGTTTTTGTCAACCCCGGAGTTTTTAATATCTGATGTTTGAACTATTTTTAACAAAATGGCTATCTAAAAATTTCTGTTCGTTTTGGGTTTCATTTATTTTTTGATAGTAATTTCTGATCGTTTTGAGTTTGAATTTTAAGAGGTATTTGTATCTGCTGAGTTTAAGTTTAAAATGGCCTTTACTTTTCTTTGAAAAACTTATTTTTCGGAAAGTTTTTTTTTTAATTTATTTATTTGTGGGCTAAAAATGGCCCACCGAAACAAACCAAACCCAGAAGAATTATCCATTCATCAGGATCCAGTGCGAATGCTGTGTCGTTTACTAGCCTATAAGTTCTTCGAGGAGCGCCACTCCTCGAGGTCACCCTGCAGCGCTTTAAGCAGTCACCGTTTTGGTTAGAAAAACTCGTGAAAGGTCCAACGTGATGTCAATTTGCGGCCAGATGCCAGAATTTCCCTGTAGGGGATAGGGAGCTCCAACCATGATGATTAAAAGATTTTGATCAATAAATGTACTTTTTTCTTAAGAAACAGCCATCCGATTCCTCACATTCCCTCATACACTCTGCAGATTTTAACTATGTGTGCCAACGGTATTGTATCTAAAAGACAATAAGCGAGTGACTTTCAGAACAACCTTTTACAAATAATTTGTATACCTTTTACAAATAATTTTCTCTCGTAGGCCCAATTTCGAAACTCTTTCTGTTTACGGCTCTAACTATTGACACGAAAGCCTAATAGAAATAAAACTTTTAAGAAAGCAAGAACTAGAGCTTATACCTGAAATAGATTGCAATGTCTCATTTTGGCATATTTGAAATTAATATTTCTTAGTTCCAGTTGACTCAGATCGACATCTGTTAAATCAACTCCTTGAAAACGAAGTTCTGAACAGCTAGATGTCACGATTAGGGCTTTGATGATGCTTAACCTTGTCAGAGGCTCCTCGACTTTGGGAGACACTCTTTGGTTGTAATCAGATATTAGTTTCAGAATCTGAGGTATAGCTGAGGTTATGCCATAGAACTGGGCCTCTTCAAGCACTCCTAAAAAAGGATCTTTTTATCATGAAAATAACGAGTGAATAGATATAAAAACGGAGAAAAGAAAGAAGAAACGGTCAAGAAACTTAGGAGTATAATTCAAGCCTCAATTATCTACAAAAAAAAAGAAAGAAAAAGTAAATTAGTAGCCTAAGCTGTATTATTTAGTGACATATGATAAACTCCTCTGTTCCTAATCGGTTAGTATTGATTTGAACCATAGTTTATACCAGATAGTAAAAACGGAGAAGGAGTTTTATGGAGGAGTTTCTTGCCCTCCTCCTCCCCCTGAAACTCATTACTTTTTATGCTTTTTCATTTGAGTTATATCTCTTCCATATTTTGTTTCTTAATGTACAAATTTTTTTCATATTTTGTAGAATCATCATATAATCTCCATTTTTTTTTTCTGTTAGCTGTTTTGATTAATCCCTTCCCTCTCCTCTAAACTAATTTCTGGAATAATAAATAATTCTAAAATATCTTATGATAACAAATTCTATTTATAAGTATAAGAAACGACTAATAATTAAATAATCAATAATAATATATATCTATTTTAGACATATATGAAATAAATAATGTATAGTGAACAACAATAAATAAAATAACCATTAATAAATAATTCCTGAAAAATTTGTTAAAATAAAACCTGGCTGTGAAGTAACATTTTCCATCAACCCCTGTAAATAGCTTCAAACTTGCTTTTGAAGATAAAATATTATGATTTCGACAAAAAAAAAACGTGATGAAATTTCCATTGCGATGGCATAAGTTCAAAAAAGAGTGTTACATGACTCTTAGATTATATAGAACCCTGACGTATAACAAAAACTAAGAACTGAAAAAAAAAACATTAAAGTTTAAACCCGGTTTGAAAACTAGAAAATCAAGTGGTTAATTTGGAGCCAGTGAGTAAATTAAAAGAAAAGTCAAAATCAAACGAGGGTAGTCGTCGCCCATTGAGTTTTTTCAATTCTTCGTTTTCTTTTTTTTGCACGTTATATAGACCCAGTGTGATCTAAGGACGTGTTTCCAATCTTGTCATATTAAAGAAGTGGGAAAGATGGATGCTTTCCCGTCTTCCTAGCTAGGTAGGTCTACTGTATTAACGAACATCAATAATTGTATGAAAGTATAAGCAGAAGAAGAGAGAAAAACAATAACTTAAACCATGTTTCATAGACGAACCAGTTTTTTCGCTATTTGTTCATTTGTTAACGTTCAAACCAAAAAAGGTAGATTTGAAATTTATTGATTACCTTCAAACCAAATATAATTGACTAAGGCAAACCATAAAGATTAATTATCTACAAAAACGTTGTATTTCATTATTGCGACATGAAAATAGTGAAGTATGCTGAAGTTCGAGCATGAGGAGCAATGGATCATATCACTAGGTTGCTGTTTTCATACAAATAATTTTTTAAGCTACTTTTCATTGACAAAGTGACAAAATGACAATTTTTTTATCTTTAAAAGTATCTGGTTTGAAAAAACATTGGTACGTGAATACTTTCGGAACAATTTAGTCAAAAGGAATAAGCACTTTTTATGTAAAAGCTTAACATCGATATGAATATATGTCAGGAATTCAAATGAAGTCTGAAAGGAGAGACTAGACACCCACCCTACTATATTGCTTTCAATTTTCTCGTTTTCTTTTACGATTGCATCGCGTATCTGAACCAGGACATAACTTTTAGGTTTAATTTGTCTAATCAAAACACTAAATTATTTTATGTTGCTTTCAACCTCAGTGGTAAACTACTTAATTCATTTTCTAGTTATCATGATCTTAGTGTTTTGTATTTCTTTTGTTTTATGGTTGTGCAGATAACCATATATAGATGATAACCATGTGTAGATGATATAGATGATAACCATGTATAGATGAAATAGTAATATTCTCACCTTTAGGATTTACATTTGCATCCAGTATAAGTTGTCCATGTCTTAAATAGTTCAGCAATGGAGCGAAATATTCTGGCGACCGGTCAATTAAATACGCGCCATCTATTTTCCGACTAGGTATTAGTTCCTCTTGCAAAAACATCCTGCAATGAAACACATATTCGATTGTGCACATTACAATCAGGGGTATGAATTTCAATAGGGTTGGGATGGGTTGCTCCCAATGCCTTTTTCTCCCTTCTGACCTAATTTTGCCATATGTTTTTGTTTGCCTTCTCCAACGGTTTCAAAATTAACGGTTTCTATTATTATATTCGTGATTAGGATTATGTAAGTTTATGTTACAGGTTATACCTTTTTATACTTAAAATACAAATCGTCTAGCATTCAGTCTGACGCATTTTAACCCTCTAGCGGATTTTTGCTAGCGAAGCACCTTTTAGGCTATTTATTTTTTTTTAAATGACTATCCCCACCACGTTTCGTTTTCGAATTTAAACCAATGAGGACAAAAGTGGTTATTCCTTACAATCCAATTATTGTTCACCGCAAGCTTTTAAGACGAATTCAAGCAGATTTCCTTGGCTTACTTTTGTTCATGCTAATTTAGTGTCTTATTTTCTGTAGCTGTTCTAATTGTCTTTTTGTTTATATTTGCTAATGAATACTTGGCATTTGTTTCTTCACATCCACTCTTTTACTTTCTAGACTTTTTTATTTCTGAACGGGGTTGATTGTCTTTCAAACAGCATCACAAACATCTTAAAAGGTCATTAGGCTTATTGGATCTATATTTCGTAATGCTTCTACTTTCAAATAAAATTTCTCTCTCATTGTACTGAGAGAAATTTATTAATAAATATTTATAAATCATTATTAATATTTTATATAAATTATAATTTATAATAATTTATATAATATAAAGTTTTTATTAATAAACAAATAAACCTCTCTTAACCACAAATACTTCTACCAAGTGTTTATTGTTAATCAACACTAGCTTCTATGATCAAAAAACTTTTGCCAACATTAGTTATATTAATACATTTGAAAACTATGTAAGTTAAATTGAAAAAAAAAGATGAGATTTAAAAACAAATTTTTTCGAAAAGTTGGCCAAACCTAAAACAAAAAGAGATTACAATGAAGCAAAACTTGAATAAAGCAAAGATTATCACAAGCAAGTGTAGTTTTCCCCCTCCCTCCTCTCTCCAAAAAGGCTACTGTCACTTAGCCTTACTGGGTGGGGGGGGGGGGAATACATATTTTTGACAGTTCCTCTTCTTTTTTTGAAAACATAAAAAAATTCAGACCTGCTAGAGAAGTGTTTCAATATCAATATTTTCGCAACAATGAATGTAGTATATTTAATAGGACTCAGTTGAACTCATACAAGATCACCTTACCTGACTAGCATGCTATCGGAATCTCGTCCCATCAATGTAGTCTTTGTGGTGTGAAAAACCTTCCCACCGATGTTTAGCTTTATCCAATCTTCGGAATTTTCCATTCTACCATTTTAAATGTAACTAATGAGTTTTGTCAATGAACAAAATCAATGGTCGTAAAAAAAAAATTCAGAAATGATGATTGATCTTCCTGAAAAAAAAAACTAATTTACCTGAAAATATTGGATTCTAAGACAAATATCTTACTATGAAAACCTCATCGTCCTTGTATTTCCCTACGACACACGAGGGGGGGGGGGTTCAACGATATGACTAACTAAAAGTAGACACTACCAAATTAGATAACAATCAAATAAAAATAACTTTTACATCGCACACGAGACAGTATTCCAATCATTCAAATGTACTACCACTTTACTTGTTTCAAGTTGACGGGGATGTTGTTCAAGACCAGCAGCTCAAGGGTGAGCTCTAACAAAAGCCTTTCCTTAAACCTAAAAAATTCTGACAATAAGGAAAGAAATTTCCCAATACTCTTGACCATGTCATTTATTCTGCCCCTAAAAACCCCCCTTTTAGGCAAAGTCTTGATTTGACTGCATCTTCTAGCCTAAACAACATCGCGTATATTATAATGAAACGCTTATCCGCTGAGCTCAATAAATCTTTAGTATCTGTTTTGACTGTGCTTTCACTATGGATCCTTTTTTCAAGCAAAGCAAGCTATCAAATTTATTGCTGTCCTCAAGCCAGAGAGCAATCCAAAGCACATAGTTAGATGCCTATAAATTTAAATATTGCACTGTGAAATTTCTAAAAGGATTTGTAACATGTATACTATCAGTACCTCGAACCAGATTAGTTTCTCAACAATCGATGATACGAAGTGAAACTGAGACGGTATATGCTAGATAGTCTACAGTTCAGTGTAAGCACTGGGTCAAGCTTCAGGTGCTGGAATTTGACATAAGGGTACTGTATTATGAAATTTAAAAGATATTTAAAAGAATCTGGCATAGATACTATCAACAAAGCTCAGAATGCATTGAATATGTGATCAGTTATATGGTGTGGTAGATATTTTCTTAAACAGTCATTCTATAAAGACTGTTACTGATAGTTCTATTTATATTAGCCAGCCCTGGTGAAGGATGGAGTTCTCTAAGGTAGTTTCCTAAATCCCACTCCTTTCTTTATTTATATCAGGTACATGGGGAACAGTATAGAAAACCCCCTAGGTCAATTTGTCAACAAAAGATCAGGCATCGATATTGAAAACCAAAAGCTTTTTAATACCCTACAAGTGTATTTCCTAAAGATTTAGAAAATAGTTAGAGCATGATTAGCAACTTTAATTCTGTACACCCAAAAAAGTTAGCTTATCTCCAGAAGAAAAAAAATGCAGAGTTAGCTGCACTTTCCATTTAAGAATAAACCCATCAAGAGAGTTGATAAATTTTGCTAAGTGTAATTTCTAGTTTTTAGTTCTAATTTAAAAAAGTAATTTTGGAACAAAGAAGGATTATGCAACATGACATGTTTTAAGTACGGTATTTTTACCTATATATTAAGCTTCAATCAAGCCAAAAAAAGAAACTCTATTGGTTTTCCCAAACCGCTCTTTCAAAACAAAAATAGAAACTCTTTGAAAGAGACATACTAGTGGAAATGGAAAGGAGTGTCTAAAAAATTTAGGCGTCTGAAAATTAGGCTAGTTTGGACAAGTTTACTGATTAATTCAAATGCATCCCAGTTTTGAAGCAAAAAAATAACTATTACTAGGGATTTACCCTTTGTCACGTTATAATTGTGATATTTTTCTCAATTTACAGCACAACCTTACTTTTGAAAAATACCAATCGTAAGGAACAATTTTTGTTGCCAAAGACACCCATTAACCTGGAGTAACTTTTTCCCAGACCTTTTCACCCCTTTTTATAGCTATTTTTCGACTGTAGGAGTAATGCAAGTATTTCTGAGGAGGGGTATTGGCCCACGAAACGATCTCTTAAACAAACAGTCTTCATTGAACAATTTGTTCTTCAAAATAGTATAGTCATGTTCGGTTAAATATTCTAGGAACTCACCATTGGAAAGTCTTGTAAAATCAGATTCAAGAATGAAAAGAATTTAAGCTACATAAATCCCTCAAAAATTTAAGAATTCAAACACTAGTGATCTAGATGACGAAAAAATGTTAGAAACAGCAGGTGGGTTTAGTAACTTGAGAAGGTATCTAAGTGTCCATACCAGACCTAATCCATTTCTTCTGGCCACTTCCACTTCTCAAGTCCGGCCATCGCCATCGCGATTAAGGATATCTACTGAACTGTTTGTTGATGATGCTGAAGGCGTATGAGAACCTTAATTCTGTACAAAGGTACAACTCTACTTTTAGAGATCCAGTCCTGTGCCCCATTTGCATCCATGCGCAGGTCTATCAGCTCCACTAAAAGCCTGGGAAAATTCTCTTTAGGCAATGAAACTTTTCTTCAGTACTCACCACGTGTCTTGATTCTCAGCAGGATCTGCCTCTATTTTAGTTTCATAGATAAAACAATGCCACATCAAGAGGCTGAGTAAGATGAGTGGAGTTTGGGATCAAGGCTACAAAGCTAGTGTCTTCTTGTTCACGGGGAAGCATCTTTGGCTTGAGGCATAGCAAAAGGGCTTTATCACAGTCAGATAAGCTAGGAACTGAAATTGTTTTGGTGTAAAGTTATTCTTGTTAAAAAAAAAAAAAGAACAAGATACCACCACCCTTTTTTTACAAAGCTAGTGTTTTCTTGTTCACACTGTATCAAAATGTCAACATTGAAATGCGAGGACAAATTGTCACCAATTACCACCTTTTTCCCAGGGAACGTCTTCAACTGAGGCAATACACTGAGATTGAACCTATCATGGAAGGAAGTACCCTCAAGCCAGCCAGACTTGGTCTGGGGAATGTTAAACTTTTGGGCCATCCTTCAGCCGAAGGAATCCATGTTTGTATTTGCTGGATATCTGCATCTTTTCATCAAAAATCTGGTTTGACAAACAATGGAAGACAGCTATCGCAATGATAGGTCTATTACAGAAACGCGGAAGCATCTTTGGCTTGATGCATAACAAAATGATTTCATTATAGTCAGATAATCGGAGCAAAGGTTATTCTTATTAAAAATCAAGATGTCATCAGATTTTTTTCTGGGCAATCAGGAGGATAGAGCATAAAATACTGTGAATAGCTTGATAAAATAAGGGATTCTGCATGATGGGACACTATATCTGTAACAGTGATAACATCTATTTGGTTTAATTCCAATAACACGTCAAGTTTGGTAACTCTGTAAAAATTCAGACTATCAGCATTAATAACTAAAAGTTTAAGAAACATAAAACAACGTGAGAAACGCAGCAACTGATGAGTTAGATTATTTCCTAGGAAGGGTTTCAATTTTGGGCGTTAGGACCTTGGACAGGTATAGTGAGGGTTTGAATCATCTAAGTTGTTGAGAGGTGGGGGAAAGGACAAGGATACAGAGAAAGAGCTATGAGGAGAGTGATCGCAGTTTTCAGTTGATAGCACAAGAGACCAAGTACTGTTTATAGTAGAATAACTTGAACATCCAAGTTTCTCTAACCAAAGTCGCATTGATAGGGTAGCCACAAGGAATACAAAGCATGATGGTTTTTCAAGGGGTAAATTGACAGGAGTAAATTGACTTGTTTGGAATCTTGGGGGAAAGGATTGGAAGCGAAGATGGTAGTGGAAAGGGGAAACAAGGTGAAAGGACTCTGGGAAGAGATGGACTGGGTTTATTTTGACCAAAGAAGGATGAGGGTCTGAAACAACAGGCAACTCTTTGGCAGCCAAGTGAGGATTGGAGTTGCAAGAGGGTGTGTGTTTCAGAGAAACATGAGAAAGAGGAGGTTGTGGAAGGATCTAGGCGGGACAAATTGGTCTATGAGATAAGAAATAAGAGATAAGAGATATTTATCTCAAAAAAATCACTATCACAAGCCCAGTAAGGGCCGAATTCAGACTTCGGAGTCGACAAATCATATGATCACTCGAAAACTGTCAAAAACAATAACAAATAAGAAAAATTACAATGAATAGCCATTTGTGAGTCAATAATTTAGCTGTAAAAATTCAATTAAAAGGTTAAAAAGAGAAAGACTGGTCAAACTAAACTTAAACAAAAACAAGTCAGAAAAAAAATAAAAGGGGCATTAAAAAAAGGGGGGACAAAATAAGCGAATGATTAAAAAAAAAGGGGTTAGGGTCTGATATTTACAGTTTAAAAAATCTTGATGAGAAAATGACTACCTTCCACTAAAAGCTAATTGATAGATATCAAATTTGTTTCCCAGGAAAAAGATTTAAAGGGGGCTCCAGTGATAAACCCTTTATTAACCAAACTATAAAAATACTAATTAGAACCAAATTGAAGCTTTTCAGAAATGGTAAACCGGATGAAACCAATAAACTAAGAAAATCAATTAAAAGAGAAATTCGTAAATTGGCTTGATCGTACTACAAAAATAAGGTTGAAGAATTGTTCCCTAATAAACCAGTAAATTGGTATTCCGAGGTTAAAAAGCTGTGTGGCAGGAGGCTTGAGCAGCTTAACTTCTATCCACCCGAGTCCCCTGATGTTACTGCCAATAATCTGAATAAATTCTGCACTTCTATTGTCCAGAGCCTTTTAGCCTTTCTGACCAATTACCAACTTGAACCCTTTCCCCTTATTCCCGCTGTTTCCCTGTCTGAGATAGAAAGAAGAATTGGGAAACTTAGAAAAACAAGTGTTTGTCCTTTGAATATCCCGTTTCCTCTTATTAGTGCCTTCAGTGACTTCTTTCTAAACCCTTGTCTGTCCTGTTTAATGAGATTACTGAGTCTGGGTGAATTCCAACAATTTGGAAAAATGGTTTCATAACCCCTTTGAAAAAGAAAAACGGAAAGCCTGGTTTTGAAGGGGTTCGTCCTATTATTCTTACTACTGTTTTCTCGAAACTTTATGAAGGATTCCTTGCAGATTGCTAAAGGAACAAATTCTACCTCTTACTGACCTGAGACAATTCGGGAACCTAAAACCCACTACTTCTACTTCCCACTGCCTCGTTTGTCTTATCAACCACATTGGGAAAATCCTCGAAAAGCCTAATTCCTGGCTAAATTTAATTTCCATTGAACTTCAGAAAGCATTTGACCTTGTTAACCACAATATATTAGTTCAGAAACTTGTCACCAAATTCAATATTGATCCCTTACTGGTGAAATTGGTTCCCTCCTTCTTAACAAATAGATTGCAGATTGTCAAATACCAGAATTATTATTCAAATCCTCGCCCCATCCACAATGGCACAACCCAAGATACTCTCCTAGGTCCCCTCCTTTTTTCAGTCATAATTAACAGCCTCGCAAAGGAATTTCCTGACCAATGGACATTTGTTGATGACCTAACTGTTGTTGAAACTTCAGAAATGTAATAAGCGATCCTATGAGTATCCTCAATGAAATTCGAAATGAGGCCAAGGACTTAGACATGACAGTAAACCCTTCTAGGTCCATGATAATACCGATTTGTTTCCTCAAATTCTCGCCCTATTTTCTTAATCCTATCCCACTTGAAATTTCTGTGTCCTCCTTTAAATTACTTGGCGTCACAATTTCTTCAAATTTAATACGGGATATCCACGTTAAAGACATCATACATAGAGCTAATGTGTCTATCACCCTTCTTAAGCTCCTAAATAAATTTAGCGTCTCCCCTTCCTATTCCTTAAGGATTTACATATCTTTTGTCCGCCCGCATCTCGAATATGCTTGTCCGGTTTGGCACCCTTGTATCTCTCGCAAAGAATCGGAAAAAATTGAATCAATCCGAAAAAGAGCCTTGCGAATAATTTTCAAAGAAGGCAAGGTGCTATTCTCTCTGCTCCAAAGAAAAGCTAGTATGGAAACCCTTAAGTGCAGGAGGGTTTTGTTGTGCCTCCGTTTTGCAAAAAAATGCAATAACTAACCCTCGTACTGCAATTATTTTCCCCAAACGTCACCTTCCATCCAGATTACGGCCGCCTCGAGCTGTTTCTGAGCCCATCCCTATTTTTTGCCTCCCATTCGCTGCGTTACTTCCAGATATGGAAAAACTTTTGTCCCCTTCATCACAGAAAAAATTAATAAAATATCCCACTAGCATCTCTCTTTTTTTTTTTATTGGCTGATGGTGCTGCCCAGGTTCTTGCATTTATTTGCTTGTTCTGTCCCCTCCCCCTCCCCCGCCCTCCACTCTTTTTTTAGTGTCCCTTTTATTTTTTATATATATTTATATTTCGTTCTCTCTTTTTTGTGTTCATTCACTTATTTTGTTTCCCCCTTTTATGACTATTTATCTTCTTACTTTTTTTTACTTTATGCAGTTAAGTTATTAACACCTTTTAGTATCTCTTTTAATTTTTATATATTCATATTTCGTTCCTTTTTTTATTCATTCGCTTTTTTCGTCCCCCTTTTTTTAATGTCCCTTTTATTTTTTTTTCTGACTTGTATTTGTTTAAGTTTAGTTTGACCAGTCTTTATCTTTTTAACCTTTTAATTGAATTTTTACAGCTAAATTATTGACTCACAAATGGCTATTCATTGTAATTTTCCTTATTCATTATTGTTTTTGACAGTTTTCGCGTGATCATATGATTTGTCGACTCCGAAGTCTGAATTCGGCCCTTACTGGGCTTGTGATAGTGATTTTTTTTAAATAAATACCTCCGATCTCTTATTTCTTATCTCATAGACCAATTCGTCCCGCCTAGACCCTTCCACAGCCTCCTCTTTCTCATGTTTCTCTGAAACACAAACCCTCTTGCAACTCCAATCCTCACTTGGCTGCCAAAGAGTTGCCTGTTGTTTCAGACCCTCATCCTTCTTTGGTCAAAATAAACCCGGTCCATCTCTTCCCAGACTCCTTTCACCTTGTTTCCCCATTCCACTACCATCTTCGCTTCCAATCCTTTCCCCCAAGATTCCAAACAAGTCAATTTACTCCTGTCAATTAACCCCTTGAAAAACCATAATGCTTTGTATTCCTTGTGGCTACCCTATCAATGCGACTTTGGTTAGAGAAACTTGGATGTGCAAGTTATTCTACAATAAAAAGTACTTGGTCTCTTTTGCTGTCAACTGAAAACTGTGATCACTCTCCTGGTTGCTCTTTCTCTTTATCCTTGTCCTTTCCCCCACCTCTCAACAACTTAGATGATTCAAACCCTAACTATACCTGTCCAAGGTCCTAATGCCCAAAATTGAAACCCTTCCTAGGAAATACTCAAACTCATCAGTTGTTGCGTTTCTCATGTTGTTTTAAGTTTCCTAAACTTTAAGTCATTAATGCTGAATTTTTACAGAGTTACCAAACTTGACGTGTTATTGGAATTAAACCAAATAGATGTTATCACTGTTACAGATATAGTGTCCCATCATGCAGAATCCCTTATTTTATCAAGCTATTCACAGTATTTTATGCTCTATCCTCCTGATTACCCAGAAAAAAAGCTGATGAAATTTTGATTTTTAATAAGAATAACCTTTGCTCCAAAATAATTTCAGTTCCTAGATTATCTGACTATAATGAAATCATTTTGTTATGCATCAAGCCAAAGATGCTTCCGCGTTTCTGTAATAGACCTATCATTGCGATAGCTGTCTCCCATGGTTTGTCAAACCAGGTTTTTGATGGAAAGACGCAGATATCCAGCAACTACAAATGTGGATTCCTTGGGCTGAAGGATGGCTCAAAAGTTGAACATTCCCCAGATCCAAGTCTGGCTGGCTTGAGGCTGCTTCCTTCCATGATAGGTTCATGCTCAGTGTATTGCCTCAGTTGAAGAAGTTCCCTGGGAAAAAGGTGGTAATTGGTGACAATTTGTCCTCGCATTTCAATGTTGACATTTAGAGACAGTGTGAACAAGAAAACACTAGCTTTGTAAAAAAGGGTGGTGGTATCTTGTTCTTTTTTTTAACAAGAATAACTTTACACCAAAACAATTTCAGTTCCTAGCTTATCTGACTGTGATAAAGCCCTTTTGCTATGCCTCAAGCCAAAGATGCTTCCCCATGAACAAGAAGACACTAGCTTTGTAGCCTTGATCCCAAACTCCACTCATCTTACTCAGCCTCTTGATGTGGCATTTTTTTATCTATGAAAGTAAAATAGAGGCAGATCCTGCTGAGAATCAAAACACGTGGTGAGTACTGAAGAAAAGTTTCATTGCCTAAAGAGAATTTTCCCAGGCTTTTAGTGGAGCTGATAGACCTGCGCATGGATGCAAATGGGGCACAGGACCGGATCTCTAAAAGTAGAATTGTACCTTTGTACAGAATGAAGGTTCTCATACGCCTTCAGCATCATCAACAGACAGTTCAGTAGATATCCTTAATCGCGATGGCGATGGCTAGAGTTGGGAGTGGAAGTGGCCAGAAGAAATGGATGAGATCTGGTATGGACACCTAGACACCTTCTCAAGCCACTAAACCCCCTGCTGTTTCTAACATTTTTTTTGTCATCTAGATCACTAGTGTTTGAATTTCTTAGATTTGAATTCTTAGATATGTGGCTAAGTTCTTGAAGTTAAAATTCTTTTCATTCTTGAATCTGATTTTACAAGACTTTCCAATGGTGAGTTCTTAGAAAATTTAACCGAACATGACTGTACTATTTTGAAGAAAAATTGTTCAATGAAGACTGTTCGTTTAAGAGACCGTTTCGTGGGCCAATACCACTCCTCAGAAATACTTACATTACTCCTACAGTCGGAAAATATATTATTTATTTATTTATTTTTTTCTAAGAGGCACTTCATATGGAAGGGGTCGTCGCAGAAACTTCAAAGGGGGCTAATTCAATTGGAAATCGAGAGTTCTAGTGCCCTTTTAATAGTCATAAATCATTGAAGGGCAACTAGCCCCCGACCCCCCACGCCCATCATTCCCAAAAACACATCTAATCAATATTTTGAGATAGCCATTTTGTTCAGCGTGTCTGATTTCTAGACAGAAAATATATTTTTGAGGAGGACACTCCCCCACAACCCTCAGGGCAAGGGTTTTAAGTTATGCCCTGGGGGCATATAAGGTTTTTATATAAGGCGTTGTCATAGAAACTTCAAAAAAGGCTCAAAGGGCTATTGCCCTTTTTAATAGTCGAAAGTTATTGGATGACAACCAACCCCCCTCTCACACCCACCTTTTCCCCAAACACATCCAATCAACATTTTGAGATAGCCATTTTATTAAACGTAGTTTTAAGTTCTGGAAATTAGGTCTTTGAGGATGACAACTCCCCCACAGCCCTCAGGGCAAGGGTTGTAAGTTTTGCCCTGGGGGCATATAAGGTTTTGTATAGACAACGTTGTTGTAGAAACTTCAGAAAGGGCATCATTCGATTGGAAATTTAAATGGCTAGTTCCCTTTTCAATAGTTGAAAGTGATTATAAGGCAACTGACACCCCTTCCACGCCCACCATTTCCCCAAACACATCCAATCAAAATTTTGATATAGGCATTTTGTTCAATGTAATTGAAAGTTCTGGAAATTATGTGTTTGAGCAGGACACTCCCCCCACAGTCTTCAGGGGCAAGGGTTATAAATTATACCCTGGGGGCATATATGTTTCTGATGGAAGGAATGCTTGTATAAACTTCAGAGAGGGCTCATTTCATTGGAAATTGAAAGTTCTAGTTCACTTTTGAAGCGTCAAAAGATATTGGAGGGTAACCAGCTCCCCTCCCCCCACAAACCCTTTTTCCCAAATGCATCCAATAAAAATTTTAAGATAGCTATTTTGTTAAAAATAGTTCAAAGATCATATAACAAAAATTCTGGTGTCAACACAACTCACCAGAGCCCAGGGCAGAAGTTGCAAGTTATGCCCTGGGGGCATATATGGGTTTTATGGAAGGGGTTCTTATATTAACTTCAATGAGGGATCATTTGATTGGAAATTGAAAGTTCTAGTTTGATTTTTAAGAGTCAAAAGAGATTGGAGGGCACCTAGCCCCCCCATTCTACGCCCTTTTTTCCTCAAACCCATCCGATAAGAACTTTGAGATAGCTTTTTTTAAATAGTTCAAAAACTCAAGGGTAAACACAGCCCCCCAGGGCCCGAGGGCAGGTGTTGTAAGTTATGCCCTTGGGGAATATATGGTTCATATTTTAGGGATGCTTGTAAAAAAAATCAGAGAAGGCTCATTTGATTGTAAATTGAAAGTTCTAGTTCAGCTTTTTTTTAGTCAAAAGAGATTGGAGGGCAACTAGCCCCCCCCCCCCCACCTCATGCCCCTTTTTCCCCAAATGCATCCAATAAAATTTTGAGACACCCATTAAGTTAAAAAAAAAATGCTCAAAAGTCAGATAACAAAAACTCAGGTACCGTCACAACTCCCCAGGGCCCAGGGGCAGGCATTGTAAGTTATGCCCTGGGGCATATATGGTTCTTATGAAAGGGATGCTTGTATAAACTTCAGAGAGCGCTCATTTGATTAGAAATTGAAAGTTCAAGCACACTTTTAATAGACAAAAGAGATCCGAGGGCAGCTAGCCCCCCCCCCATGCCTTCTTTTTCCAAAACCCATCTGATGAAAATTTCGAGATAAACATTTTGTTAAAAATAGTTCAAAGGTCAGATAAGAAAAACTGCGGTGTCAATACAACCCCCCAGGGCCCAGGGGAAAGCATTCTAAGTTATGCCCTAAGGACATGCATGGTTCTTATGAAAGGGATGCTCGTATAAACTTCATAGAGGGCTCATTTGATTGGAAATTGAAAGTTCTAGTTCACTTTTTAAGAGTCAATAGAGTTAATGGCAATTAGCCCCCCCCCCCTCGCCCTTTTTCCCTAAACCCATCCGCTACAAATTTTGAGATAGCCAGTTTTTTGGAAATTGTTCAAAAATTAGATAACAAAAACTCCCCCCAGGGCCGGGGAATAGGCGTTGTAAGTATTGTCCTGGGGGCGTATATGGTTCTTATGAAAGGGATGCTTGTATAAACTTCATAGAGGGCTCATTTGATTGGAAATTGAAATTTCTAGTTCAATTTTTAAGAGTCAAAATATATCCGAGGGCAACTATCCCCCCTCCCCCCTCCACACACCCTTTTTTCCCCAGGCCCATCTGATAAATTTTTTATAATAGCCATTTCATTAAAAATAGTTAAAAGGTCAGATAAGAAAAATTTCTGTGTCAACACAACTCCCCTCCCCCCCCCCCCGGCCTGGAGGCAGGTGTTATGAGTAATGCTCTAGGGGCATATATAGTTCTTATGGAAGGGATGCTCGTATAAACTTCGGAGAGGGCTCATTTGATTGGAAACTGAAAGTCCTTGTTTGCTTTTTAAGAGTCATAAGAGATTGGAGGGCAACTAGCCCCCCCCCCTCCACGCCCTAAATGCATCAGGTAAAATTTTTGACGTAGCCATTTTGTAAAAAAAAAAAGTTTAAAGGTCAGATAATGAAAACTCCAGGGTCGACACATGTTGTACAAACATAATATTTGTAATATAATTCGTTTTATAACTAATTAATCATTAGTTATAATAACTATATATGCTACTTAATCATAAGTTTTACTACTGATGACAGTCACTGTATATGTGACCAAAATATTTGAAATTTTTTGTGAAATTTATTATACACTGTCTATTAAAAAGGATTTTATCCCTATTTTGAACTTTTATCTTACTCTGGTGATATATATGGTTCTTATAGAAGGGACACTTGTATAAACTTCAGAGAGGGCTTGTTTGATTGAAAATAGAAAGTTCTAGTTCACTTTTAAAGAGTCAAAAGAGACCGAAGCTTAATTAGTCCCCACATGCCCTTTTACCCCAAACCCATCCAATAAAAATTTTGAGATAGCAATTTTGTTAAAAATAGTTCAAACATCAGATAATAAAAACTCCAAGGTTGACACGAACCCATTTTTTCACTTTGATATTGTTACTTTGATACCAGTTTTGATACTTGGATGAATATTTGATTTTTTTTTCAAGTTTGATTTTGAAATAAGGAATTTTTAAAAACTTGAAATTTTTTGCAATCAAAAACAAACAAAAATTAACCCCTTTAGCAGCACCCTGCCAGAGATTAAGGATAGTTTAAATCTACAGATAATGATTGGATGCATCTTATAAATTATCATAACAAAGCTACAGATGCTTGTAGCTTAATTTAAAAAGCGCCTTGATAAAAAAATTAGTAAAGTATTTATTGCTGGAGAATTTAACATAGCCTACATAATTAAAACTGGGACACAATATCCACCCCTAATTCCAGATCAAATGACCTATCAAATATTATAGCCAACCCATCTTTTAATATATGCCTACTAACCCGAAAGGACCTAGGAACTAGACTAAAGTGTGGAAATTGAAATACATCAACTATAGATCTAACCTTAGCATTCTAATCATATGCACAACCTTTGACATGCTAATACCAGATGTTTTTTCTTCAGACCACATGCTAATACCAGATGTTTTTTCTTCAGACCACTTCCCTAGTTTAACAACCCTCAATGTCCTCTTAATGCAAGAAACCCAGCATCAAGAAATGAAACAGTGGAATTTTAAAGAAAACCTTTAGCCAAATTGGAGAAATGGAGTGGATAGGTCCCTGGATGATGCAGTTGACATTGCAGATATAAATGCTAACCAACTGGCAACAGTGACAAAATATGGATGGGGTACATCCACTAAGGACTTGTGGAGGTCCTTCCATATATTTGCAGGGAAAAAGAAAGGTGTGACAATCCCAGCAATCCTGATGAACAATGGAAGGCCCTTGACTGATACTAAAGGTGAATTGGAATCATCTTTTGTCAGAAGATATTACTTGCCAATGGCTAAATGTGCAATCTAGAATATGCCTCTAGAGACCAAAGGGTAAACTGGTATTAACACAATTGCACGAAAGGGAGTAGAAAATAAGGAAAAAAAGCTAAAACCAGGGGCATCAGGTCCTGACAGGACACATAACCTACTGATAGAAAATATGTCTCAAAAGTTACAGGTTGCTGTAACAGCATTAATTAATATATCACTAAAAACCAGTAAAGTACCTAATCTGTGGAAAAGGGCTATGTTAATTTCAATTCTAAAATCAGGAAATAACCCTAAGAAATGAAATCATATAGACCTATCCACCTTACATCATGCCCCTGCAAGCTAACAGAACATTTAACAAAAGCTAAGATCCTCCTCAGTCATCTTCAACCAGAAACTTTTGGTTTAGCTTACAGTGACAGTGCCTCTTACTAAGATAGCCTATCCTGTTATGGAACTTTCCAATTTTGGCTCAACATAGTGCGCCTAGTGCACAAAGTCATATCACTTTTGTATATTATGTATTATGAATAAACACTTCTTTCTGTAGATGCTTGTCAAGACGGTTTTTGAAGCTGTTTAGAGTTGGAGCCAACACTACTTCTTCAGGTAAAGAGTTCCAGTCTTTAACTGCTCTAACTGACCAGAAAGAAGATCTCTGTCTAGTTGATGCTGTTTGTTTCTGGATTTTTGCAGGATGACCCCTAGTATAGACATTAGTCTGACTACAGAAGAATTTGTCAAACTTGGTTCTAACTAGATCCTTTCTCAATTTGAAAATCTGGATCAGGTTCCCTCTTTTTCTTCTATAGTTTAAGCTTGACAGCTTCATTTGTTTCAAGCACCCTTCATATGAAATTTCTTTTAGTCCAGGGAGTTGTTTGGTGGCATGTCTCTGCACCTTTTCGATTTTGATAGCATCGCCAATGTATGAGGGCCCCAGACTATGTTTCCATACACAATGGTTTATCACACAAGGGCTTTGTAGAGTCTAGTGAAGGTTTGAGTGTCTAAATGCCTGATTAGACCAACCAGCCTGCTTGCTTTATTTGCAATGAGATCTGTGTGTTGGTGGAGTTTTTTTACCTAAAAGAGCAAATGCCCTTTTTATTATGGAACCCCAAATAAAAATGGGCTTCAAGAAAGGTAAGGAGACATGAATAACTTTTTTAGATGCAAAATGTGCTTTTGACAAAGTGGATATGGGGAAGTTGATCTTAAAGTTAGCTAAATATAATTTTCCCAAGAATATTGTTTGCTGGATTAGGGATTACCTTACAAATAGGAATATAGAGGTTAAAATAGGAAATTTTTGATCTGACGTCCAGATCAGACCTAATTTAGGCCTCCCCCAGGGAAGTGTGCTTAGTCCACTATTGTTTTAGCTCATTGTAGTGATATAAATGTTTATATTGCCCTATGAAGTGAGCTCTATATTCATGCAGATGATGTTGTACATACTGCAACTTCAAGAAATCAAAATAAACTGAAAGCCTGCATCAACAAAGGCCTTGATCATGTAGAACTGTGGACACTGGACAATAATATGGAAGTTTCCCCATCAAAATCAACCCTAATGCTTTTCAGCAAGGAGAAGGACATTATCCCCCCCCCAGGTTATAAATTTACTCAAAGAAAATACTCCATGTTGAAAGGTTTTGTTACCATGGGCGTGTGCTGGCAGAAAGTTAGCTTAGAACCATCATATAAACTACCTTATTGGTTCCCTTGAAAGCAGGGCAAACCTTATAACTATGATATGCAAAAATAAAAGGGGTGCTCCTTTTCAAGTTGCTAGCCTATTGGTGAAGGCAGTTATCATAAGCAAACTGGATTATGGCTGTGCATTGTATAGGGAGTCAAAAAGGCCTACATTAGTAAGACTGGATACAACCCTGCCCAAGATACTAAGAAGAATTCTTGTCTGTCTGAAATCTACACCTATCCCTACAATATACTTCGAGTTTGGAATAGCTTGCCCAGAAACGAGAAAAATGAAGCTGGAAATTCAATATTGTTTGAAGAAACTGATAAAAAAAATCTTATTAAAGAAGAAGTTACTGATGCCTATAATTTAAATATTAATTTTTCTCCTGGAACAGAGACCCCATTTAAAAAAATGCAACCCAAAATGGCCTTCCTTTGCCAGAGGTGGATAATTTTGAGGATGCTGGTAGTCATAGCACTAAGGGTTTAGGTAGGTTCACAAATTTCATGACACCTTCAGGCAAGAGACTTGATGAGCATGGGTTAGAAATTAGGAATATTTGGTTTAATTGGGATGACCAATGGACATACTGAAATTTTTACTGACAGCTCTAAGACTGATATTGACTCTGTGGGTGCCTTATAGCTTTGGCTGAATATTGTTTATAGCAATAAAATAAAGAAAAAATTCTCAATTTTTAAGTTGAATTGATTGCAATTGTGAAGGTTCTTGATTGTTTTAAAAAGGCTTTACCTGTAGGTTCTTATTTAATTTGTTCTGACTCTCTCTAAGTGCTGGTCATTTTCCTGTCTGTAAAAATGCTTAGCATGTTGGGACTATTATTCAGGAGCTTGAACTGCTAGGTGCTGCTATTGTGCTGACTTGGATACCAGCCCATGTTGGCATTCCTTGTAATTAGCATGTAGATAGAGTAGCTAAGATTGGTGCTACTTTTAGTTGTGGGATATAGTATTGATACACAGTTAAGGAGTATCTGAATGTTTTTAAAAAGTTTTAATCTAAAAAAAATTGCAATAAATTTGCTAGTCAGTTCCAAAGCCCATTTTGAATTTATACGATTTTAAACCTCTACTAGTAGAATAGACACACCCAACACATAGTATAGCAGTTGCAATTTCAGGCTAAGAACAGGTCATGCTCTGTCTAGGAATGTCTTGCTTTGACAGGGTTATGTGATTATTATTTTGAAGTATTATATTAGAGTTACTGTCATGCATTGTATACTTGATGTAAACTTTAATTTTTCATACAATGTTGGTTGAACTTCAGTTGCTCTGTTGGCAAGAAGAAGACAGGGACAGTCTCCCTATAAATTCTAAGCTCAGGATTGGCCCTGGTAGTTTCCAAGAAAGCCCTTTATGACTCCAAGCTTTTGATATTGTTGTAAGAATCTTGAAGAGCTATTTGCTTGGATAAATTGTTATTCCATGTATGCAGTGAGCAACAGCCAAAAAAACTATCAAGAACAACAAACCCAAAAAAATGTTGTCACTTTTATGCCTCTTCAGACCAGAAACCCCTTAAAATGTCACTTTTATTATGATGTCATTTGTAAGGGGTTTTGTGCTCTTTTTGAAAATGTCTGCAATTTTTTTTTCCAAAATAACATTCTATTATTAAGACTAAGAAAAACAATAATTACCAGCCCTGAATCAGTCAAAAACGGCTTCTTTTTTTTACTATAGTTTTCTTAGAAACAAGTTTTTAAATTTTTGGTACTATAGGATGTTTTACCTTTTGGGGCCCCATTAAGGCTTGAAAATGTAATTTTCCCAGAAGAAAATTTTTGAATTATGAAAGACCAGGGTTCAAGTTCAATATTAATCAATAAAAATGTTTTGACAAAACTATCAAATTAATGACCCACAGTGAGAATAACTTGTGTTATTTGAAGTGAGAATAATGGTGTTGTTTGAAGGGGGGCAACTGCTCCCCCCCCCAATAATGTAGAGAAAAATTTATTTATATCCCATGCCTCTTGACTATCCAGATATAGACTCTTCTTGTCCCCCCCCCCCAATAAAAATGCTGGAAATCTGCCCCTGTGAAAGACCATAAAAAAGGCATCACATGATGTATTTACTTTCATCCTAACTAAATTTTGTTAAAAACTCCAAATTTATCTATATTTGTTTCTATTAGGGGCCCAGGCTAGAGTGCAATTGTCAGAGAAGCTACTATTAGCCTAGCCTATGTTTGGAAACAGTGCTGATCAAGAAAACAAATTGCTAATCTTTGATTGGGTCTATTTTAATTTTTGGCTCAGATGAGATGATGAGAAAATGCATGGGTAAAGTTCTACTAAATCATATTATTGAGTTAGGACAAAAGTGAATGCACCATTCAATGCCTTTTTTTATGCTGATTACAAATATAATAATCATTTCTATTGGAAATGAATTTTAGCCCCCCCCCCCCTATATATGCCAATTCAGGGTTAGGTATATATAGGGGGGGGCTGAAATTCATTTCTGATAGAAATGACTATTATATTTGTTTTCAGCATAAAAAAGGCATCGAATGGTGTATTCACTTTATTTCTAACTCAATAATATGATTTGGTAGAACTTTACCAATGCACGAGAGTGCTACCAAATAAAAGGCCGTTTTTTAGCACTAAGATCTTACATCTTTCTACAAAGATTATCGTTTTTTAACTCATCTTTCTTCTAAGATCTTACAGCTCACTGATGTTAGCAAAAAGTTTGAAGACCGCCACTGTTTTGCCATGTAGAACAATGATGAGAGAACTTTGATGATCTACTCATCATTGTTCTCAGACTGCTGATCAGAGCAGAATGATGAAAGGCGTTTGCACAAAAACGACCAAAGATGTAAGATCTTTGTTCAAAGATTTCACTTTTAAGCGTTTTCTGACAAAAGATGTAAGATCTTAGCACATTGATGAGTGAAAAAACAGGCCTAAAGTTTAAAGTTTTTTGTGGTTGTAGTTAGTTTACAATGGTAAGTTAGTGTTTGCACAAGGTTAACCAATTTAACTTAGTCTAGAATACTGCTCAAACCACAGAAACCATTTTACAAAGAGCCTCATTCCATAATGACCAGTAGGAAATGAAAAATTCTCAGGAATGACTTTATTTTCGTTTTACTGAATGAAACGTTTTATTATCTTACTTTTAGAAGCAGATATTTTGGTGGCCCCGGAAAGTGTAAAGCTCGTGTTTGTATTTCAACATTTTTTATTATGAAACGCCATGTCAGAATTAGATTTAGAAAATGCAGGTAGCGGGTAGCGCTAATCTCCTTAATAAATAGTGTTGGGCGATATTCGCTATCGATATCGATATATCGGACGGAATATCGATATCTAATTATCGAAACGTAAATATCGATATCGAAAACGATATTTCGGAATTTTCCAGTATTTTCAGCTTTTCTCGCCATCTACTCGTGAACGACCAACAGAAAAGGTCCCACAGAGAAAAAAGTTTTCCAAATCTTCCAGAAGAAGAAGAATAACCTATGAAATCCAATGACTCATAAGACGGAGCTAATGAATGCTCCAGAAACGTTGACATAAACAACAATGACATTGTCATTCCTTATCATTCCACAGTTTGTATGTTTTTTAATGGAATGATTGAAACTTTTGTTAACTAACAGAGGAATGTGCAATTTTATCTAGTTTTATTTAGAATTTACCGCAATTTTCAAAAAATCATAACATGTCTGTGTTGGTAAGTACATTTTTATGCTGGAAGTGCAATATCCTCCAAATATGTGTAATTAGTCTCAGTTAAGAAGTTTTCTTGTCATATTTACAAGTTGAATCAAGGAGGCACACTTGTGCCTCTTTAAAGAGGCGACCCACCACAATGTTAAGCGATTTCCGGTCCTAGAGGTCGCAGAGAGACGGAGGTGATTGCATTTTGTAGCCCAAGCTCAAAATAAGAAACGTGCAAAATTTCATCCTCCTCCGACTTTATCTTCATGGGGTAAACTGGGCCGGAAGTTTCGACCCTCCCAACACAGCCCCCCTTTAACGCTGTCCGATCGGGCTGAAATTTAGCGGTTAAGCTTTCCTAGGGCCTGGGAGCTTATCCCCGAAATTTCAGCTCAATCCGATCACTCCTTCCCTGTTTTCCAAAAACCAGATATAGCCACTTAATGTTCATTTCTCTTTTTTTTATTAGCCACGCCTACAGGCCACAGTTGGCAACGGATCTGGGTGAATGAGGACTCATTCTAAGCGGAATTTGACCTGTTAGGGCCTTTTGATATTTTCAGACCGAAAAAATTATCCCCCGAATTTACATTTACGAAAAACCTCGTTTTCCTATAAGAGCCCATGTTAAATTTTCCCACCAGAGTCCCCCTTTAACGTTGTCCGATCGGGCTGAAATTTGGAGGATAAGCTTTCCAGGGCCTGGAATCTTATCCTCGAAATTTCAGCTCAATCCGATCACTCCTTCCCTGTTTTCCAAAAACCAAATATCAAGTTTTGTGGGTATTTGCTTGCCTCAAAAATAGATAGCAAAGACTAAAAATAATATAGCAATTGTCTCTGTGGTGCAGTGGTCGCTACTACTGACTGTCAGGCGGAAGACCCGGGTTCGATTCCCAGTTAGAGGAATTATTTTTTTTATATTAAATTTAAAGTTTAAAAAAGAAACTCAGTTTCTTTTTTAAATCCAATCTATTAAATCCTTCGGCTCAACAGGCGTCTCCAGAAGAATATCACAGTCGGCCTTCAGGTTACAGGTAAGTCCCCACTGCTTTGATAACATGCCGTATACCCGCATGCTCGAAGACAAGTTGAAAAAAGAAAATCTTACTGCGCATTTGATTTGAGTATTCAGGAATTAAAAGCCTTAACACAAGAATCTTCAAGAGCGGGGGGTTTGGGGTGCGGCAGCCCCCCAACTTTAACTCCTGACACGATCAGCTAACAGTTAGTCAAGCAATAATAAGTAATAAACTGTACAAAAATGTGCAGAAATTATTTGAAAAAAACTACGTTTTCTAAAGAGTTAAAGAGGCTGAGTCACAAGTTCGAACCTTAAAACGTACAGGGATTAGGAGGTACAGTTGGGGGGCTGCCGCCCCCAAAACCCCCCACTTTCACAACCTTTAAATAAAAAAAAAGTTTTTTAAACTGAAAGTAAGGAGCGACATTAAAACTTAAACGAACAGAAATTATTCCGTATATGAAAGGGGCTGTGCCCTCCTCAACGCCTCGCTCTTTACGCTAAAGTTTTTATTGTTTAAAAAAAGAGTTGTGAGAAAGTCAAACTTTAGCGTAAAGAGCGAAGCGTTGAGGAGGGCACAGCCCCTTTCATATACGGAATAATTTCTGCTCGTTTTAAGTTTTAATGTCGCTCCTTACTTTCAGTTTAAAAAACTTTTTTTTATTTAAAGGTTGCGAAAGTGGGGGGTTTGGGGTGCGGCAGCCCCCCAACTGTACCTCCTAATCCCTGTACGTTTTAAGGTTCGAACTTGTGACTCAGCCTCTTTAACTCTTTAGAAAACGTAGTTTTTTCAAATAATTTCATTAAGGGTCTCCTAGAAGGGTCGTGATTCTACCTGGTTGATAACAAATTAGGCTATATGAAAACTTTGTGTGGAGTTATAGCCTAGTAAAGTGTTGCTGGAACAAAGGCAGTCACGCACCCTGTTTGAATGAGTCACCCTTAGGTTTATGTGAAATTCCCAGTAAGATTCTGGAAAACTTTTATAAAACTAATACAAACTTAACCTAGACTAGGCTATAGTGGAGGGGTTATATTGGGTAAAACCTCCCAGTGCTTGGCTAATGCATAATCTTTGACAAGTAGGCTATCCTGATCAAAAGACACTCCTCCTAAAAATTTAAAACAGGCTCCCAATCTTGGGCACAATGTATAAGTTTAGGCTGTTGGTATTGGTGGTAAATTTGCAGGTGGCACAATAATTTAGCTAAGATGAAAGCAAATACATCATTTGATGCCTTTTTTATGCTCTTTCATAATCCAATAATTGCTTCTGTTGCAAATTGCATCTTTAGCCCTTAAAGGGGCCCTGAAGGTATTTTATATGAATTATGAAAGAGCATAAGAAGTATCAAATGATGTTTTCACTTTCATTCTAGTAGATTATAAGGTCCACTGCAAAGTTACCATGAAATTTACCCACCCCCACCAGCCTAATGTGCAAATATATTCCCTGAATTGTTGACAGCAAAGTTCCAAATTGCAAAAATCAGTGCTACTTTTGTTGACAGCATTTGGAAACTTGAAAATTAAGGAAAACAGTTTATATTTGTGTTGCCCAATAAATGAGGTTTGATTGTTATTTTTTGGAATATATTACTCTTGAATAACTTATTTATAAATTAGTGATATGTTTTTAACAACTTTTCAGTAACTTAACTACTGTTGATAACTTCTTTGTGTGGTTAAAAAAATTAAATACCTTTGGGGCCCCTTTAAGGGCTCAAGATGCAACTTGCAACAGAAGTAATTACTGAATTATGAGGGATGTCACCCCCCTGATTGAAGGGCAACCCAGCTTACCTAGCACTCTGCAACGTCGCTTGACTCCTGGATTGTACCTTATGACATGCGCAAGAAATACTCTGATTGACAAAAAGCTACCAAAAGAAGTGAAAATGCTGACCCTCATGCCGACCATACCTCTCAAGCAGAACTCTCGTAGGAAGATGAGCCTCAAGCTCCGACAATTATTTTTTTACTGTTTATATGTTTTTATGACTTTTGTGCTTTCACACTAGTTCATTTTTTATGGATGATTAAATGAATCTTATTCGTTTTCATTATATTCGATGTTAACTGACCACTTTGAAAGAGGTATACAAGTCGTAAGAAAACTAGTTTTTGAGATTTCAAGATGGATATATTATGGACATATTATAGACAAAATATGGACATAATTTGGCTGAAAAGGAAACATTTCTGGATGCTCAAGGGACATATTCATTGACCAAAAAGTTCGCAACCCTGTATACTCACCCTTAAGGCCTGTTTATTAATAAAATCATCATTGTGACAATGATGATGGTGACAATGATGGTTATGGGGCTTATAGCCCCATAACCCAAAATACTTTTATTGATTCCCAGCTGGGTAAGTGTAGAAGTAGAATTTCTCAGCCCACCTCGTAAAAATCAGGGTTTAAGTCAGGTACAGGGAACCTATGCTAGGTAAATATGCAACCTCAGACTGGTATAGCCTCGTACGTTGGTGATAAAAAGTATTAATAAGCTTTTAGACCATAATTTTAGCTCTTCAACTGAAATTAAAAACCTCCCTTTGCCACACAGGGTCAGGAGGCTTAAATTATAGCTTGAAGGTTAGATTGACACTTCTATTACCACGGCACTAGTTTCTTGTCCGAACATTCCGAGGTTGCATAGGTACCTGTGATGAAGCTGGTATGAAGTATGTAATGGGTAAGTCAGAGGGCGTCTTTCAAAAATGTAGAAGTGCACTAAAGGGTTCTGTAATGTTGCCTGTTTGTGTGTCCTGTTTTTATGCTGCTTCTATGCTCAGTCAGGAAGAATGAGTCTGATGATTTTTTCCTTTGGTAATTAAATAGTGTCACAGCCTCTCCAGGTTGTGCTCGGTTGATTTGATTATTCTTTAGGCAGATGCGTTTCCGACAACTCGTCTAGCCTAGACTCTACCGCCTAGACTCTAGGCGGTAACACTGTCTTGACTGTGAAATCTCATTAATGTCAGAGTATTGTCTTGCTACATGGCTATTGGACTAGTAGATAACATTTCTGTAAAACAGATTGGCAAAATATAATATTTTGCCAAATAATTGATATTTAGAAATTTAGCTGATAATATACTGTAATTTTTCATTATTTTCTTTTGCTTATTGATCTAGAGTACATAGCAAAATCCAACCCTATATGCCAAATCGAATCCCCACATTTGGTCCATTATTTGCTGGTTGGTACTACCACTTTATTTAACAAAATCAGTTCCATTGGATTCTATTTGCCTCTGAATGTTTAATATATTGCAGGTCCAGGTCTCTACCATTTTTTGAAAAATGCCAAGTCCTTTGTGGGAATATTTTACAAAAGTATCGGCTAAGTCTGCGGTATGCAAAATATGCAAAAAAAGTGTTGCTACCTCTGGAAATACCACCAACCTTAATGCTCATCTCAAGACAAACCACAAAAAACAATACCAAAGCATAAAAGGAAGTACATCGGCCGGGGGTGCCAGTGTTAACCCTGATTCTGATTCGTGTCCATCTGATGATGAAAATGATTCAAGTCAAATTGTCCCATCACATAGCCAAAACTCAACCAGACCTTTGAGTCAAGCTAGTGACCCTACCCAAGTTACCCGTGATAGAAGTGACCAGACTGACTCAGGAGCACCAAGTGCAAAGCAGCCGAGAATTGACTCGTTGTTACAGACCAAGTACAGTGCAAAGCACCCTAAAACTGTAAAATGAACAAACTGGTTGTGAAATTCATTGCAAAAGATATGCAACCCCTCTCTGTTGTTTCAAATCCTGGGTTTATAGATCTGGTGCAGGGCCTTGACCCCAATTATACTTTGCCATCCCGAACTAAAGTGACAAGAGATCTTCTCCCTGAAATCTATGCTGTAGAGAAATTGAAACTGCAGGAGGCGCTAAAAAAAAGTAGGACATGTTTCCCTTACCACAGATATATGGACCTCCCGGGCGACTGAGGGTTTCATGGCTGTCACTGTACATTACATTGATGAGAAAGGCTGCCTCTGCAGCAACGTGCTTACTACTGCGAAAATTGAAGAAAGGCATACTGCTGATGCTATCACAGCTCATCTTCTGAAAATTGCCACTGAGTTAAGGAAAAGGTTGTAGCTGTAGTTACCGATAATGGAGCAAATTTGGTACGGGCTGTAAAGGATGCTGCATCTACTGTAGGTAAAGGCTGGAGACATGTTTCGTGCTTCGCATATACTCTGAATTTGATTGTGAGGGGTGCTACTGATGATACTGCTGACTTGTCTCCTCTTGTTCAAAAAGCTAGGAACATAGTCAGCTTTTCAGACGTAGTGTTGTAGCTGCCGACAAGTTGCGCCAGGTTCAGATCTCTATTGACAATGTTTGCATCAAAAAACTGATACCTGATGTGACCACTAGACGGAATTCGCTTCTCACTGTGTTGCGTAGTCTACAAGATTTGAAAGAGTCGGTACCAAGTTTGATTGTGCTTCTGGGTAAAGTAGATCTCCTTCTCACTGAAAGTGAGTGGGATGTTATTTCAAACGTGATCGCGGCACTTACACCTTTTGACGAGGTCACAATGGAGCTCTCTTCTGAAAGCTATCCCTCCATCTCAAAAGTCCTGCCTTTATCCAAGATTTTGAGACGCCACCTTGTTCAGGTAGATTGTGGTGGATTTTCAAATGTCGCCGAGGACCTCCACAAGGCTTTGATGGAGAAGATGCAAGCTAGGTTTATAAGCCTCGTCAGGTCACACCCGTGACGATTGCCACATACCTTGATCCGCGTTTCAAAAAATGTATATTTCCCCTGACGATCTTGTCTCGGTTGAGGGCAAAATAGCAAGAGAGATGGATTTGGCCTTGCTGTCTGCTGAATCCGTAGCAGCAGGTACAAGTACCGTCACAAACCCCGCGAGACAGCATCGACAGGCTCATGACAGTTTGTGGGGCTCACATGACGAAGTTCTGGTAGTCAACTCAGGACGTGGTTCGACAGCAGCCGAGTCTATCATGGCTCTGCAGCTTTTTAACAGGGAATCTGTAGTTCCAAGAAAAACGGATCCACTCAAGTGGTGGAATTCTCGCAACATGGGCTCTCAGAAATATCTGTACGAGGTTGCCATGAAATTTATGTCTGTGCCCGCCACCAGTGTCCCTTCTGAGAGAGTTTTTTCCAAGGCCGGTCAGTTGATCACCGAGCGGCGAAACCGACTCTCTGGGAAAAACATTGACATGTTGCTGTTTTTGAATAGCCAAATATAGCCACGTTTTTTTCTTGAGCCCAAGTAGTTTCATGTCTGGGTTTTCGTGATATTCTTTCATATAATCGAAGTTGGTTTTTTCATTGTTCAATGTTGTATTATTCGAAGTTTTTATAAAAAAAATGATGCAAAATACTCTTTAACTACGATTTTCATTATTTAACTTTGGCAAAAACAAGAGTGTATCGGAGCCAAAAACGGTTCCGAAATATCGATATCGACATATCGAATATCGAAAGTGAAAATATCGATATATCGATACATCGAAAAATCGAAATATCGCCCAACACTATTAATAAGTAAGTATATTCATAGCCCGTAATATTGCAGCAATTAATGCGGAGTAAAGAACAAAGAAAAAACACAACACAGGGTTGCCACCCTGACCTGGACGAATTTACTAAATCTACTACTACTACTACTAACAACTCATCGCAGCACCAAGCCGCCTGAGGCCAACACAGCTACGCACGCTCCTCCTCCACCCCAATCTATTCAAAGCCTTCCTTTTTACACCCGCCCACGAAGTTCCCATTTCCTTTAAATCTTTCTTTATGACGTCCTCCCACCCCAGACGGGGACGACCTGCTTTCCGTTTAGCCCTAGATGGTTGGCCGAAAAGAACAATCTTTGGCAATCTGTCATCCTTCATCCGCACAACATGCCCTAACCACCTCAACCTTTCTTTCATTATAGACCTAGAAAGCGGTATTGAACCACATTTTTCGTATAGCCTATTGTTTGAAATACGGTCAGTCAGCCGGGTACCCAGAACAATCCTTAAGCAATTTCTCTGGAAAACATCTAGCAAATCTTCATCCGCTTTTCGAAGCGTCCATGCTTCAGAGCCATATTTGACCACTGTCATCACTGTAGCTTCTAAGATTCTAATCTTGGTTTGCAGACTTATCTTCCTATTCTTCCAGACTTTTTTAACTGTGAAAAAACACCCTGAGCCTTGGCTATTCTATTTTTAACATCTTCACTGCTCCCACCATCTTTACTAATAATACTACCAAGGTAAGTGAAGCTGCCCACCTGATCAATATTTTCATTACCCAACGTCACCTTTTCATCTTCACTTATTCCTAGCCTTAGTGACTTAGTCTTCCTAACATTAATTTTCAAACCAATACTAGCACCCTGAACTCGCAAAACCTCTAAAACTTCATTCATTTTGCTCACACTTTCATCTAGGATGCTTAAATCATCAGCATAATCCAAGTCTAGGAGACTTTTTCCTCCCCATTTGATTCCGTGGTCTCCCATTGCCTTTCCTGTGCTCCTTAAAACAAAGTCCATCAAAATAATCCATATAAAGGGGGATAGAACACAACCCTGCTTAACTCCTGATTTAATACAAAACCAGCTGCTAACCTCATTTCCTACTTTAACCGCAGCAGTGTTATTCTCGTACATAGCACTAATTACTTTAATGTATTTGTCTGGTATACCATACAAGGATAACACCTTTACTAAAGCTCCTCTATCAACAGAATCGAACGCTTGCTCATAATCTATAAAACTGAGGACCAAAGGTGTTTGAAAACTTAGGCACTTCTCAATTATTAACCTAAGAGTGAAAATTTGGTCAACACATCCTCTACCTTTTCTAAAACCGCACTGCTCTTCTCTTAAAACTTTGTCTACATCATCTCTCAGTCTAAAAAGTATCATATTACTAAGCAATTTGCTACCTACAGAGACCAGACTAATGCCTCGATAATTACCACACTCACTTTTATCACCTTTCTTATAAAGTGGCTTAATTAAGGTTTTCCTAAAATCGTTAGGTACTTCCCCTTTTTCAAAAATCATATTCATAATCTTCAATAACTTATTTCTAACCTCAGAGCCACCATATTTAAGAAACTCATTTACTACCCTATCAGCACCTGGAGCTTTATTATTCTTTAATCCTTTTAGTACTGTTGCTAATTCCTCCTCACAAAACAAATCTTCCTTCACATCCAAGGTATCACAAACTTTTTCATTTTCCTCTATATTTTTTCCTGCAACTCTATCTCGGTTAAGCAAGTTCTCAAAATGTTCGGCCCATCTCGCTTTAGCTTTTTCCCTATCGCTAATTGCCACCCCATTCCTATCTTTAACTGGGACAAGTCCGGATTGACTACTACCTCTCAATTTGTTAACGTGCCAGTACAATATTTTACTATTATGCCGTCTAGCTGCATCTTCTAAATCCTCGGCAATTTTATCCATGGCCTCCACTTCACACCTCCTTAGTTCATATTTCAATGCTTTCTCCACTTTCCTTACATTTCTTTTGTTTTCATGCGATCTATCACTCAGATAATTCTTGTACAAGTCCTTTCTCCTTTCTATTAAACATAAAGCTTTTTCACTAATATTCTTAGCTGCAGTTCTAGCTTTCTTCCCTAATACACCTTCAGCAACTTCACAAATTATTTTTCTAAAATTATTCCAACCATCTTCCACATTATCAAATTTTAAACTCTCAAGTTTAGTATTCAACTGTTCCTGGAAAGTTTCTCTCAAATTCTCATCCTGGAGTCTACTAACATCATAACTTCCCGGGAGGTAATTACCCTTCCGATATTTCAGCTTTAAATTAACCCTTGACACTACTAGATGGTGATCTTTACTTTTAACATCAATAACAGCACTCCTATATACCCTAGTATCTTGTATTGATCCTGCCAGTCTTCGGTTTACTATAACATAATCAATAAGGTTTGCTGTCTTACCATCACGTGAATACCATGTTAGCTTATGAACCATTTTATGACCAAACATCGTATTGGTTATAACTAGATTGTTATACCTACAAAATTGCAAAAGTCTGTATCCATTACTGTTTTCTTTTCCTACACCAAATTTACCTAAGCTGAGATACCATCTATCCTTATTTCTACCAACCTGGGCGTTAAAATCTCCCAGTAATAACATCATATTTCTGCCTGGGACCTTGTCTATTTGCTCCTGTAACTGTAAGTAAAATTCATCTGAGTCACTAGTATCTCCATCAGTCGGTTCTACAGGGGCGTATACTACTATAACTGATACCCTGAACTTTCTAGTCATAAAATGGGCAATTAGTATTCTATTATTAATACCTTCCCAGCCTAAACAAGACTTAGCAGCTTCCTTATTCATCATGAGCCCTACTCCCTGTCTATGTACCCCATCCTTCCTGCCTGAGTAAACAAATTCTATATCACCTAATTTCATGCTTCCTACCCCTGGGATATGAGTTTCTGAAACTCCTAATAAATCTAGTTCGAATCGTTTGAATTCGTCAGTCAAAATGTCGATACAATAGTCATTTTTTAATGTCGTAACATTCCAAGTTCCAATTTTCATGTTCTTTCAATCATTGAAATTTTTTTCGCCTCAGGAAAAGCAATGATCCCGGATACCAGTGCAGGACGGGGATCACATATCTTCTCAAGTCTACACCGAAGTGCTTAAGCCGGCTTAGAACCGGACAGCAAGAAGTCCCTGGGACCTCCATGAATGGAGGCTTTGTGCAATCCTGGGCCCATCTTGGTCACAACATGGTTTTCAGCACTTGGCGATGCTCTTCTATCAACAAGAGTCGAAATCCTGCACAGACAATCTCAAGCCTATTACCTCCGACTCATTATATATTCATGCCTACAAATATTATGCTACTACGGGGAGGCAACCCGTAACAGATAAATTAGCTAGGAAGAGGTTTTTCAGCCCAAAGACGCCCATCAAAACATACCAATCCCAGAAGAATTGTCCATTAGTCAGAATCCCGTGCGAATGCTGTGTCGTTTACTAGGCTATAATTTCCTCGAGGGGCGCCACTCCTCAAGTGGGAATAGAGTTGACCACAAGGTCCCCAGTCTTGCAGGTACCCCGAAAAGGTCGAGGCAGCCCTTTGCAGAGGCCGTTGTCCATAGATCTGGATCTTACGCCCTGCCACAGTTGTCCTCCTATAGAGGATCCTCCCGCGATGGTGTTCTGCATCACCATGCAATTTAACCCATTGCTGGGAGAAGGTTTGCAACTCATGGAACTTGTGGACAAACCAGTGGGCCCTTTTGAGTGTACATTTGAGGGGCCTTCTTCCTCCTCCGCCTGTATTTATTACCCCGGGCAAGGGTGCCCCAGATTCTATTATGGACCCCCAGGGACAAGGTCCCCCTTGGTCCGTGCCTCCTATGGAGGTGGTCCGTGCCTCCCTGGACGAATTTACTAAATCGGAGAGTAAAAATTTACTAGATCGCATCTGTTTTTACTAAATGCTGAAAAAAATTTTTGTGCGTGCGGCTACGCCGCACGCGCACCATCAAGCATCGATTTTTGCTATAGAAGGATAATCAATACGATTTTTACAATCTTTTTCTTTTTTTTTCTTTCCTCTTTTCTTTCGTTTTCATAGTATGATTGAAAATTCCGGAAACCTTCAAGTTCAAAAATCTGTTTTTTACATTTGTACTTACTTTTAATTTCTCTCAGCAGGCTCCTTTCTTCTCAATAAAGATTTTCAAACTGTAGAGATTCACCTAATCACCTTGGGTGGTTGGGTTTTGTTTGATTCCAATATATTCCCAATCATCACAAATCCAAGTGTCATTATAGCTTCATTTTTAGTTAGTAAGATTTGATACACAGAAAGCTGATTTTGTCGACCTTTAGACGCCGGAAGTGAAGTGTTGGTTTATGAAAATAGGTGACTGCTTGTCTGTCTCTGAGACAGACAAGCAAAATTGTAAATTGTAAAACAGACAAGCAAAAATTGTAAATTGTCATATGTTTACGATAATTTTGTTCCCTGAATTCATGGAAAATAAAAAAAAGTTTTGTTACTATAAATCATGACTTTTTGCTAGTTTTTACTAGATTTCGGGAAATTTACTAGATCCTCTAAATTTACTAGATTTTTTTTTACTAGATCTAGTAAAATCCTACTGACGGTGGCAACTCTGACACAACATCGACAAAAAAGGCAACATCGCTATGTCCATCGATTATACACCGGGGAAAAATAGCCAAGAGGATCACTGGCGCTCATATTTTTCAGAGTAGCAGCCTTCAGATCCTTAGCAATGTCATGAAACAGCACTTGTGGGTCGGCAAGTCCAAAATGAGAAATAACCGTTCGGTTTCTATACCACCTTATTAAGTATAATAAATATTTACTTTATACAAAATATACGAGATACGAATACACTGTAAAGTACTAGCAACCAGAGATGAACGTATAGCCGAAATAGTAACAGAAAGAGTAATGCCAAGCCATCTCATCTTTGAAGCACAATCTGTTGTAACCACACATAAAGGAGGAGTGGGGTTATAAATTCTGCAACGTAAAGAAACTCACATTTAGAAGCATTTATAGAAAGTCCAGCTTTGCCCAGAACGTCAGCGAGAACGCGCAAATTATTAGTAAGGCCTGATCTAGCATGGCTAACTAATAGTGCGTCATCCGCATAAGTAATATGAATAAAACAAGCATTTTTTTTTTAAAGTACAGTAGGAAATAACCTTTGCAGATGATTAATAAGCATACTCTTAAAAAACATATTGGGACTGTACACCAAGTTGCCAGACTTCCTTCTTTGCTGTGAATAACTCAGAGATACTAGACATCCATTTCAACTGAATAAACGAAGTACAGTACTAATAATAGAGAACATTTACGACAGAAAAATTGATTTCTGCTTGAACTAGGAAATGAAGTTTTTGCGAATTGACACCATTGTCACATGTGCCTGAAATATCCACCATGCAAATATAGAGTGCTTTTGCATTTCTGCCGAAAACTACAGTTGACCAAGTATATAATGTGCTTGAGAACAACAAAAATACGCTCTAAACCCAACTTTATAATTAGAAAAATCGATGCTATGATTCGCGAAAGTAAACTATCTGGAACTAAAGACTGAGCTAAACATATCTGGAATGAGAACTGAATTTGTATTAACAGTAATGAACACTTTGTGGTAAAGTGACTATAACACAGATCATCTATATCAGGAGCACATGGCTTCTTAACCATCTTCAAAGTCCAATAGATATCATCACCGGATAATGGCAATATATGGGCTTGCTGAAGAACTTGAGTAATGATACTAGCAAATAAGGAAGAAAGCACGTACTGTATAGACTGATTAAATTTAGGGGAAAAAGTAAAATAAGCAACCAAATCACTAATTTGGAGAACCAAAACGGTAAACGCACACACTTAAAGCTATTTATTACATTGAGCCACGACCTATGACCCGACAGGCTGTCCAAAGCATTCAGGCTAGCTTGACGCAAAGAAGATCTAAACTGACGTTTCAACTTTTGTTTAATTTTGAACACTTCGCCAGACTTGAGCCGATCACAAGCAACGTAAAGGTGTAGTCAAAACTTCGTGCGTTGTTTAGCTTTTTTCACTGTAGGGAACACTATCCACAACGGCTTTTTGGCTCCGATTCTAACGCGTTTGACGGGAACTGAGGCTGAAGCAGCTGACTTTAAACAATGCACGCGCTGGTAATAGTAACAATTTAGATCAATATTAGCTGTCGGTGACTTCATTGAAATTTGCAAAAGGTGAAAGGTACTTCCTGGCTAGGCAACATTGTGGAGAGAACATACAAAAAAACTTCATAATTTATTCGTTTCCAATTTGCTTATTAAACTATTGATTATGGTTGAAAAACGGTCATAAGCAAGTAGGGCAGGCGACTTTATTTCACAAGTTAAAAGCAGGTGATCATAGTTAATTTGATCATCCAAAACAATGACAGGAGGAATCACGAATGATCAGTTTAAAGTGACAATATAATCAAAGTTTGATCTAACACAGTCACGGTTATGAATATAGGTGAAATGTTTGTCTTTATCGATAAGGCCATATTGCCATACTTTTTGGCCAGTGAGTTTAAGTTATGATCAAAAGACATAAGCATTATTTGATCTCAAGAACCTCATTGTATAAAAACACCGTACATTATACCTTTACAGGATAAAATCTCATAGTTTAATTCTTTTGCAAACGCTTTTAAGCGCAAAATAATCAAATTTTCATAACAATTTATTTACATTTTCAGACCATTACGGGAAAAAACCAAGTTCGTTAATCCTGTGTATTCCAGATTTAAATAAGAAGAACATTTGAATTTCCCTTTTTAGTTCATATTTCTAGAATATGTCTAGACTAGCGTACATTTTTGATCCTTTTATTGATTTCAAACTCAAATTTTCCATATTGCCCTCCTAAACTTAAATATTTAGATTTGCTTGCGCCCCATACCCTTTTCTTTCCCCATTATATTTGAAAGTCTTCGTTTATAGAGATTTTTAAGCTCTTTCCATTTTTCCGCTCAAAGCTTTGATTTTTTGGTATTTTTTTTTTTTTTTTTTTATTCCAATATTCACGGCGCCAGGTACTTCAAAGTATCTGATATGCCGCTATTCATTTACCTATTTCAATGGCCTGGAAGTTTTAAATGTCTATTGAACCTTCTTTCGAAGGTGTCAACAGAGGGATTTGCAGGGATAATATCCCCAGGAAGATCGTTCCAGATAGAAGTGCAACGCTGGATGAAGCTGTTCCTCAATTATTCGGTTTTCGGCGTATCCTCCTTTAGATAATTGGACCGAGCTGTGTGCCTTCGTGTCTGCCTTGTTGGCTGGACAAAGGGGGGCACAATTCGAGAGAGCTCGTCTGAGGGAGGCGAATTCATGTACTTGTAGAAAACAGCCATCGACGCTACATCAAACCTTTCATCTAGAGGCTGGAGCAATTCTTGTGCAGAGGCGCTGCCCGCCGTATTTGCCCTATTCTGGATCTTCTGAAGTGGTGCCAACAGTGTTTTCGGAGCACCAGCAAAAAGCGGGCATCCATATTCAGCTATGGGTCTGATGCAAGACTTGTAGAGTGGGATGATCGAGCTTGATGGAAGAAGGTTTTTGCAGTGAAGAGTAACTCCCAGCTTTCTAGCGCAGAGGTTCTCACCCGATCAAGGTGGTTGTTCCAAGAGAGATCGGTGGAGAAATGAATCCCCAGTAGACGAAGCTCGTCGACTCTCTTTATAGCTTCATTTTTGAAGATGAAACTGGGGTGTTCACGTGGCACCTTTGATCGGGTAATTAGAAGCTCCTTTGTTTTCGATGCATTGAAGTTGATCATCCATGCATCAGACCGCTTTTCAATTTTCAAAAGATCCATCTGTAGGGAAAGGGAGGCTTGTGTTGGGTCTTCGTACTTAGGGACGGCTGAGTGTGTCGTGGTATCGTCGGCAAAGTGATGCAGAGGGTTTGCGAGGTTGTCTCCCATGTCGTTTATGTAGATAAGGAAGAGCGTAGGTCCCAAGACACTGCCCTGGGGTACCCCTGCTTCCACTGGATATTCGCGGGAAATAAACCCGTTAAGAACAACCCGCAGGAAACGATTGGAAAGAAAGCTCTCAATCACTTTTAACAGACATCCACGAACACCATACACATAGAGTTTCTTTAGCAGGCCACGGCGCCATACTCTGTCAAAGCTTTTGCAATGTCGAAGGATAGTAGCCTGATGTCGTATCCCATTGCCAGTAGTTCTATCCACTCCTGATACTGGGCCACTAGGCAGTCTAATGTTGAGCGTTTCCAGCGGAATCCATATTGGCGATCGCCTAGAAGGTCATTTGATTCCAGGTACTGATGAAGTGTTTTATTGGAGATGCTCTCGTAGACTTTGCCAACACAGGAGAGAAGGCTAATAGGCCTGTAGGAGCCCACGCTCGTTGGATCACCTTCTGGCTTTAGAGTAGGTATAACATGGGCGGACTTCCATGTTCGTGGGAAGGTTCCGGAGCAAAAGCACAGCCGGAAAAGCAATGACAAGGGTCCAGCTAGTTCGGCACTGCAGGACTTGAGGACAACATTTGGTATGTTGTCAGGACCCGTGGCTTTGGTCACATCCAGATGTTGCAGAATGCGAAGGATATTGGGAGCAGAAAAATTCACGCGTTCCAGGACAGTGTCGGTTCGGTCGGAGAATTTTGGCACTTCTCTACCGTCATTGTCTAGATTCGAAAATTCGGCAAAAGCCTTAGCAAGAGCTTCAACCTTTGCCTGTGGATCTTGTACCACTGTCCCGTTACTCTGGAGAGAAGGAATTGCGGTCCCCTTGGACGACGGTAAAGCCTCCTTGACAATTTTCCACCAACTCTTTGCCGAAGCAAGTTGAAGCTTGGTGGCGAATTTCTCCTTATACTGAACCCGGGACTGCTGAATCGCTCGAACTGCATCTTTGCGCGCATTTATGAATGCAATTCTGTCCTCTTCGCTCTTCAAAAGTAGCCATCGCTTGTGTGCCTTTTGCTTTGCTCGGATTGTCTTCTTATACTGGGCGTTCAACCAAGGTTTGTCCTTACTGGACACCTGGATCCACTTTGAAGGGATATGCTTTTCGACAGAGTCAACTATGGCCTACTGGTACTTATCTGCAGCTTTCTCTGGGCCTTCCAGGAGGAAGGCTCTCCACTGCTGAGAAAAAAGAGTGTTTCTCAAACCGTCCCAATCACCTCTTTTGTATAGCCAGATTGTTCGTTCATGCTTTACTGGAGGCGGAATACGTAGGTTTCCACGTGCAACGACAGCAACGTGGTCACTGGTGAAAGCATGAGCGTCTACCTTAAAGGAGTCAGGGTGATCTGTAAGGAATAGGTCAAGACGAGAGGATCCGTTTGGGCCGTGATACGTGTCGAAATCGACAAGTTGTTCCAGCCCGTAAGAGAGAGATAGATCAAACAAGTCCGACCCTTCCCTATCAGTATTTTTGCTGTGAAGCCACATGCTATGATGGACGTTGAAGTCTCCATGAAGGATAATGGCAGACTTAGCGTACTTGCCCCGAATATATTCAAGGGAGGTTTCAAGGTAGCTGGTAATCTGGTAAGTTGGAGGTTTATACACGGTACCGACAATCCCGTATTTATTTGGGAGGGTCACCCTGACCCACAGAGCTTCTTCGCCTGCTGAATCTAGTATGTTCAGTCATGAATAAGGTATATGGCTCTGTAGATAAACGTGCCACACCTCCTCCTCCGTATTTAGCGCCGTCAGTACGCTCTCGATCCCGCCTGAGGAACGTGTATCCCTGTATGGCAACCTCCCTGCTCTGAATTTCATGGTTTAGATTGGTCTCAGTGATGCACATGATAGATGGCTTGACCGAGTTCACTAAATGTAGGAACTGGTCAAACTTAGATCTGAGACCTCGTACATTGCAGTGGGCTACCGTAAACAGGTCCGTTTGGATGGTCGGTGGACGGGCTACAGGTCGTCGTCGAAATGGCTGTTTGGTCCGAGGCTTTTTGTTGTTAATCATAACCAGGTAAAAGAAGCTTTGCCGGGTGGTTAGCCCAACAAAGCCTATAAATCCATTGCCATGCATCATTAGACTGGGAACGGTGCCACCTGCCACGCACCTCATTACCGCATCTTCAACATGGAGGTGGTACCCCATAATGGGTTAGGATTCGGCATAAGTGCCTCCCACCATGCATTATGCGGTATGGTGGTATGGTGGACACCCCCATTCTAGTCTCATCAAAATCTTTAAAGCCATTCTTTTATATTTTCTACTCCCAATTCTCCATTTTTCAATTCTAAACTTTGACCATTAAGATTTTTTTGAATATCCGCACACCCCCATACATTTCCCTTTCCCCACAACATCTAAAACCCTGCCTTTTTATGGATTTTATACTTAGTTTTCTATCCTAATCGCCACTCCTGACTTTGATTTTTTTTTTTCAGTTTGACGTGCATCCCTATGCTTTTTCCTACTTTCAATATTATTCAGAATCCTTTCTCTTATTGATTTTTAGGCAACTTTCCAATTTATACTCCACTTTGATTTTTCCAGATTTTCGGAAGTACACGTAAACCTATATACCTTCCTCTTTTCGCAACTCTTCTGCAACTAAAAATTTTCCACTTCTTTTATTTAAAAAAATAATTTAGAATCCTATTTTTGAACTTCGAGGAAGAAAACCACTCCTCACATCCACAAATCAAATTAATGAATAACCCACATGAATATTTCCTAAGCCTATGAATGGAATTTTGCTCTAAAGTATTTTCTATCAATTGCAGCGACACACATAAATCACAAGTAAGCAAAAGGAACAAGCATAGACTCCCAGAAAATCAATTTTTCAAATTGATTCTGAAAGAGTGAATCCATACTACCTTTTTGTGGCATTTGTTTTTCCTATTTTTTTCTCTCTTACATCTTAGATATCGGTGTATTAACTGCTTATTTAAACTGTGGGAAAGACTTGCAAGGAAACATATTACCGAAAAGCCTTAATAGAAACTTGAAAAAAGCCAGAAACACATTAACAGAATTTTGAAACCAGAAAAAACTTCAACAAAAACTTAGAAAACAAGAAAAAGGTTTAACATATTTTTTAAACAAGAAAAAAAATTAAACGGAAATTCATAATACAAGAAAAAAGTTTTACAGAATTTGCAAAAACTCAAAAACGTAAGAAGAAAATTTTCAAAAGGTCTAAAGCAGGTAAAGAAAAGCTGATAAATAGGAAACAAACGAAAAAAATTCTATCCGTAGAATAAAAGAATTCAATTCAATTCAATTTATTCTAATAAAAATAAAACATAACATCAATAATGATAAAGGTCCTTGAAGCAACCTTGTTGAGGACCATAACAACAAAACATTGAAAATGAAGAAGAGAGAAAAAAAGAAAAAAAGGAAGAGAAAACACGGGTAATTAAAGTAAATTGATTATAAATTTAGAGAATTATAATATCAAAGTTTAGTAACATGGTTATACGGCGTGCAAAACTTGTGGATAGCTCGACACTGGAGGGTACTATATTCCATTGAAGAATAGATTTATAAATAGGGGATCGCTGGGCGAAACTAGAGACACACTTGGGGAAAATGAAGGAACGGTTGAGTGAACGGAGACAGAGGCCTTCAGAATTATTACAATTAAAATATGATAGTAATTGGGGAGGAGAATTTTTATGGTAAGCGGAGTATGCAAGGGATAAATTTAATTTTTGATGATTTGTTCAAAAGGGGTAATACCAAAATCGGAGTACAAGTCCTGGCTGGGATATAGTCGGGGCAGCCGAAAAACTGCTTTGACGGCATGGTTTTGGGCAGATTTTAATTTATTGGTAACTGAAGGGTAAGTGTTGCCCCAAACAGATCCGCAGTATGAGACATATGGGTAAATAAAAGAGTAATAAAGGGTAACAAGGATTTCGGGAAGAAGAAAATAATTCATACGATTACTCATACTTACTTGTCGCAAGATTATGGCTCTGATGTAGGAAACTTGTGTTGCAAATGATAGGGAGGAATCTATGTAGACACCAAGAAACTTGGCAACTTCGACCTGCGGGAGGAGATTGGTGAAATATTTTAGGCCAAGTGCTTGCTGAGCTTCATTTTTTTGTAAGGGGTTGGAAATTATACAACCTGACTTTTCTTGCTTTTAATGACCATGCAGTTAACGAGACACCCCTCCTGTACTCTATTCAGAGGATTTGAGTAGAGGTGACGGCAGATGGTAAATTAGGGCCCGTGATGAAAAAGTTGCTATCGTCAGCAAAAAGTTCTGGGTGCACTGATGGACCCAGGTCCGTAACCAAATCATTAATTTAAAGGAGAAAAAGTATTGAACCAAGAACAGAGGCTGCGGGACGCTCCTCCGGACAGATAAGGGATGCGAAGTCACACCGCCCAGACTCACACTCTGTGCTCTACCAGAGAGAAGAGCCAAACCATGAGAAAGGAACTCCACGAATCCCTAAGTTGTTGAGCTTACTTAATAAAACATTGTGATCAACAATGTCAAAGGCCTTAGAAAAATCCAGAAATAAGCCCAATACAGTATTTTTAAGGTCAAGTTGGGAACGTATAAACTGTGTGGCGTCGATTAGTGCATGAGCAGTTGAAAATTTGGAAGCCATATTGATGAGGAGAAATTAACGAATCTGAAGGATGAATCCCAAATAAAAGGAAAAAAGACGTCGGAAGATAATTCTTTCGAGCACTTTAGATATGACTGGGAGAAGTGAGATTGGAAGATAATTACTTATCCCAGATGAATCGCCTTTTTTATGAATCGGGATAACAATTGCTGATTTAAGTACTTCTGGGAAGACTCCATTGGTCATAGACAGGTTTGCTATGTGCACAATGGGTTCACAAACATCCGAAGATACGGTCCTAAGAAGTTTATTACTTATACCAAAGAATTCAGGTGTACTACCATTAGAGAGAGATTCGATAACTTGAAGCACCTCTTTACTATCAGCTGGAGAGAAAAACATGGATCTGGGATTCTTGCTAGGGTGCATTGACTGGGAGGGGGAACAGGAGTTAGCATTTGGAATATTGGTGAAATAATTATTAAAAGCATCTAGTAGTGAAATTGGGTAAATTAATCTGCCACTGATGTCCTTAAGGTTAATAGGCATAGATCTTGAATTCCTTTTTTTTTTTAAAGAATTTCATTTATTGTGGACCAAATTTTTTGCAAGTTCCTTTGCAGTGAGAGATTTTTGAATAATGATATTTTTTTTGCTTCCCAGAAGAGTTTGGTGGATAAGTTTTTGTATATTTTATAATTAGTAAGGTCAATAACGCTACTGGTTTTGCAAGCTAACTTATATAGGTCGTTTTTACGGTATGAAGAGATTAGCAGGCTACTGGACATCCAGGGGCGTATATGGATAGTTTTTCGGTTTGATTTACGGACTGGAAAGGTTGAACTGATAAGATCACTCAGCCCCTGTGTAAAACCATTTGTGGCTGAATTAATATCCTGACAATCCAAAACCTTGGACCAGTCAAAGGATTTCAAACGATCCGTGAACCGGTTCATATTCACAGTATTATATATTCTATTAGACGTAGAGGTGTTATTTCTAGAGGCTTGAGTAGTTGGTAGGGAGGGTAGGGAAAAATAGATTGGAAAGTGGTCTGACTGGTCAGAGAGTATTACTTTGGAGGACAGGTGGTTTCCCAGGGAAGTGGACACGAAAATGTTATCAATTACACTAGCTGTAGACCTCCTAGAATCAACTCTAGTAGAAAAAAGGACCGTGGAAAGAAGACCACTTGAGATAAATGTTTCAAAGAAGGTATCACAATCATTATTATTGTTAACATTTAGTAAATTACAGGTGAAGTCCCCAAAAACTATTGCCTTCTTTTGTGGTAAATTAATAAAGCTAGAAAAATCATCAAACAAATTATACAAGAAAGATGTAGGAAATGAGGGTGGTTTATAAAACAATGAAAAAATAAAAGAATTGTCGTCAACACCTATGTCTATGACTATTGAACAAATGCATCTATTATTTATAGGTTGCGAGAATAAGGATTCACAGTCTAATAGCCTGGTAAATCTTAGACTTGACCGGATGTAAAGAGAAATGCCGCCAGAGAACTTGGTAAATTTTCTTTCAATATGAATAGCTTGAAAGCCAGGGAGGGAAAATTTATTAGTATCATCAATTTCTGAAAGCCACGTCTCCGTTATTCCAATTATGTCGAAAGGGTAGTAACCGTTAATTAAAATTAAATCTTTAAAATTAGCCCACTTATCCCGTATGCTTCTGATGTTAAAGCAAATTAAATTAAGTTTGGTTTCTTCCATTAGCTAAGGATTCACATTTTTCACAAAATCAAAAGTGTCGAGATATTCACAGTTAATTTGGTTTAAGGCGCTAGCTAAGGGGTTGGTGGGCAAATTAGTATGGCCATCGTAATAGTTTAAAACAACATTATTGCACAGTGATAAATTCATGAGAAACGTAAAATCTTGCATAGTACACATTAAACATCCATTGCGGTCTGAGTTTCATCATTTTCTTGATTTGTATATTGGTATTCTTCTTCAGCCGACGAAATATCATTGGTGGTAATATTGGACTGGGATGGAAAGTTTGTTGTTTTTTTCTAAAATTTCTTGCCTTCGACTAGGGCTTTGGCACCGACTATCGTCTGGGGGTTGTGGCATTGTCAGAGCCTGTGTTAATTTGATTTGCAGTTGAGTCTACAGGCTTAACTAGCCTCGATGTGGAATCTATGTCCTTTTTGATGGAAAATAGTTGAGCTATAGCTGTTTCTAAGATATCATCACCTAGGAGTTTAGTGATAGCTTTCTTCCAGAGAATATTTTTGGTTTCCTCAGGTTCATTACTAACCTCAATTAAGTGACTGACTGTGAGATAAGTTGCAAACCTTTGGCAGTCTTGGCTACTATTCGTACTCCTATTTTCTCGAAACTTTATGAAGGATTCCTTGCAGACTGGCTAAAGGAAAAAATCTTACCTCTTACTGACTTGAAGCAATTCGGGAACCTAAAATCCACCTCTATTTCCCACTATCTCGTTTCTCTTTTTGACCACATCAGGAAAATCCTCGAAAAGCCTAATTCCTGGCTAAATTTACTTTCCATCGACCTTCAGAAAGCATTTGACCTTGTTAACCATAATATTTTAATTGAGAAACTTATCAGCGAGTTCAATATTGATCCCATACAGGTGAAATTGGTTGCCTCCTTCTTAACAAATAGATCGCAGGTTGTCAAACACCAAAATCATTATTCAAATCCTCGCCCTATCCACAATGGCACAACCCAAGATACTCTCCTAGGTCCCCTCCTTTTTTCAATCATAATTAACAGCCTCTCAAAGGAATTTCCTGACCAATGGACATTTGTTGATGACCTAACTGTTGTTGAAACTTCAGAAATGTAATAAGCGATCCTATGAGTATCCTCAATGAAATTGGAGACGAGGTCTTGGACTTAGACATGACAGTAAACCCCTCTAAGTCAATGATAGTACCAATTTGTTTCCTCAAATCCTCGCCCTGTTTTCTTTATTCTATCCCTCCTGAAGTTTCTGTGTCCTCATTTAAACTACTTGGCGTCACAATTTCTTCAAATTTAAAGTGGGATATCCACGTTAAAGACATCATCCATAGAGCTAATGTGTCTATCGCCCTCCTAAAGCTCCTAAATAAATTCAGCGTCCCCCCTTCCAACTTCTTAAGGATTTACACGTCCTTAAGGATTTACACGTCCTTAAGGATTTACAAGTCTTTTATCCACCCGCATCTAGAACATGCTTGTCTAATTTGGCACCCTGGTATCTCTCGCGAAGAATCGGAAGAAATCGAATCATTTCAAAAAAGAGCTTTGCGAATAATTCTCAAATAAGGCAAGGTGCCATAATATCGGCTCCTAAAACAAAGCTAGTCTGGAAACTTTGGAGCGAAGGAGGGTTTCGTTGTGCCTTCGTTTTGCAAAAATGCAATAAAAACCCTCAGACGGCAAGTATTTTCCCCAAACGTCACTCCCCAATCAGATTACGGCTGCCTCGAGCTGTTTCTGAACCCGGCCCTGTTTTGTCCCCCATTCGCTGCGTTACTTCCAGATACGAAAGGACGCTTGTCCCTTCTCTTTTTTTGTTTTAGTTCCCCCTGTAATTCTTATATTTTTTTGCAATTCTCTCTTTTTTCTTGTTGCTTATTTTTTTATTTTTGTCCCCTCCCCCTCCTGTTTCTTGACCAGTTTTTATCTTTTCAACTCTTCTATTGACTTCTTGTAGTTGAACTATTGACACTTTTTTTAGTGCCCCTTTTAATTTATATGCATTTATGTCTCGTTCTTGTTTGTATTTGTTCACTTATTTTGCCTCCCCCTCCTTTTTTAATGTCCCTGTTAATTCTTTTTCTGATTTGTATTTGTGTAAGTTTAGTTTGACAGGTTGTTATCTTTTTAACTTTTAGTTGGCTTTTTACAGTGTAATTATTAAGTTTTAAATGGTTTTTCATTACGATTTTTGTTTTTTGTTGTTTTTTGCATTTTTACCAGTTTTAGTGCAACCATTAATACTGTCGACTCCGAAGTCCGAATTCGGCCCTTTGTGGGCTTGTGATAGAGATATTTTTTAAATAAATATCTTAGCTTATCTACTTTCAGATGAATCTTTTGGAGGGCAGGATGTTGAAGTAAATTTAGGTAAGGGATGGGGGGACTGACAAGAACCTTGAGTATGAACACTGTGTGCCTCTTTTGGAAATGATACTGTCTTTGCATCTTCTACAGCAACTGTTGCTTGGCTTCTACTACCCCGATGGGGTGTGGGTTGCCGAGGGACTCTTGCAGCTACAACTGAGTAGGGTAGATTCATTTTATCAGATGTTCTAAGGAATATGACTCGCTTTTGGTGAGCCGGGCAAGATCGTTTTTGGAGCACTTTGTGTCCCTTACGGTTACAATTTCTGTAGAAAGGGTCTGAATCAGGGCATTCACTAATTGCGTGGCCTGTTTTCCCACACTTAAAACAAGTCGGGTGGGACTGTTTGCAGTGTTTTTTGCTCTGCTCGTGGGCCAGACAAGCAGAGAATTGTAGGGGCTTAGGCTTATAAATCTTGTAAAAAAGGGACATACCGTACAAGAATGTTTTTCTGTTTAGCTCAACTCTGCAGGAAACGAGGATTGAACGGCTTGGGTGAAGAACTCCTTCTTTGTTTAAACTTAGCCTTATTGCAGTTGAAGGATTATGAGAAGGCCTGTAAAATCTATTAGTTCAGTTTGTATTTCCTCCACTTTTACGCTGGTATCAACGCCATGCAGCACATGTTGTGTAACTTTTCCAAATCTTTTTTTGTGGCTAAAATTTTGTGCCATTAAGAATTATTTCTTTGGATTTTGACAGGACATGGTCTGCCACCTGAGAAGGCGTAAAGCAAATGTCAATAGACTCGTCCTGCTTGAAAACAAGTTCAAAATTTACCTTGGCGATCAGAAAGACAGCTTTCCTAATTTGCATTACTCGATCTTTTGAAAAGGGTTGGCCATTGGTTTTCTTGATTGAGACAGTATAATAATTGGGGTAATCGGTAGTACTAGTTTCTGGGACACTTGAAGAGAGGAGTTGCGGCTAAGGCCTGAATTCCCGAAAAGTGGCTAACTGTTTTGGACCGCGTAGTTGGGGGGAGGGTTCTAGGAAGAGTTTTAGAAGTAGGTTGGAATAGCGAGTGGCCAAGGGTTTCAGTGGGAGTATACTTCTCGGGTAGTAGCCTTAGGGGCTGCTTTTTTCTCGACATTTATTCCGACGAGACACTGCAGATTCACGAACTGTTAATTAGTCTTAATTCAAGGTTACTTGACTAAAAGTAAATATGACAATTTTTAATCAGTGATAACACCAACGTATTGAATGTTAAGTAGAATAATCACTGGCACACAATATCCAAGGGGGTTTGCTGATGGCAATAACCAATTAATATTCAGTTATGAAACTAAATTATTCACTATGATAAATAATAACTCACTTTGTATGAAATGAGAAATCCCTCACAATTAAATTCGCAAGTTAATTGTTCAATCTGACACAGTACAGTACAAAAGATAATCCGATTAGGTTCATAAGTTAGTTCCTTTTAGCTCAGATATTAAACGTCATACTGACGAGACTAAGCTCATACTGATTCAAGTGCGATACACGAAATTGTGCAAGCAAAACATGAAAAGAACGCTTCTCCACGGTCACACCACGCAGCACTGACACTTAACACCCTGGTGACATCCCTGCCGGTCTGCTGCAGCGCGACGCCAGGGTGACATACCACGCCACTGCGCCCCTATGCAACGCTATGTCATTACTCTGCCACACCGACTAACCCCCTGGAAGGTCTTTTCTACTATTTGGTTGTACAACTTTGTGTATTGCACGTTTTTTTGAATTTTAATCTCTTTTCGTGCCTTCCAAGTTATTTTAGTTACTCTGAGCTTCTTTTCGCCCCTGCCAAATTGTGGAATCCTTGCAAATTTGTTTAGTTTTTAAGACTTCTTTTAGTCCTTTCTGACCCTACAAAAATTGTTTGGTCCCTTTGAGCTTCCTTTTGTGTCTTTCCACATTCTAACACACAAGCACTCACAATTTAGCATTTAAGGGGGTACCCGCCAGGCCCATGGCACTTCTCCAAAACGAAAACCTATTTCTTCGAAAAACCGAAGATTTCCCGATTACATATCCCCCTCCCATTCACATTAACTATAATTAAATAAGGCTATAAGAAATATGAAACTCCAAGCTGGTACATGAAATAGTTAGAAAGGGCACGGCCTCCTTACATGCTGTATATGTGGCAAAATAAACCCTTTCTTAAACAAGCTGAAACTTGAAATTAAATGTTATAAGAACAATCTTACTTCATAAAACAAAAATTAATATATAGGTGGTCCAGATACAATACGATATTAAATTTACGCAGGCCAACCTGATTAATCGAAAACTGCAGTGGAGATGGCCCTTCGCGGATCATATATGCTCGTTCGTTTGCACCGAAGAGTCCTTTTAACTTTTTACCTCGACCATTTTCGGAGATTTGATTTGTTTCTTATAAACATTTGGTTTCTTCCCTGATTCTTTGTTCAGTGCTTTGCTTGATCACAGCTATAATATTTTGATTATATCAAACGTAATACTAACTTTTATTTATTGACAGCTTTTAATCTGAGTACAAGAGGTGTGAAACAGAACTTACAATTTAATTATTTATCATAAAATTTAAAAATAGAGCTTACCTTGGGCAAACGCTTCTGCCACGGATAGAGTTTGAGTGGCTTCACTGATAATACTGGTAATAATACAATGACAACCAGATTCTTACCTTACATCTCCTTTACATAACTGATTATATGTGCCGATAACTTTCAGAAATCCGTTTATTTTATATACTAAAAACTAAAATAAGCAAAGATCAAACCAACTAACGAGATTCACTAGCTCTTTCTGCACAGTTTGTTTTTGACAAGATTCCTATATACAGAATCCTGGATTCGAGTCTCTTGATAATCCTACAATGATAAAGAGCATACGTATTCTTTTGTTTTCAGTAAAAGTTGTAAAAATCGATTTTAGGGTAATACGCGTTTGCAGATGAATTAAGAATTCGATAAAAGACTGGATTGTATGATATGCTTTTTCTTCCGGGAGTATTCGATTTTGTATGTGCGTGACTCATAGTACAAGATGATTTTGGCAAACCTATCCTATACTTTTTTACGGCTTGGGAATCGTGATGGAGCTTTCAAGATAAGCCAAATTTGAATTTCTTATATTTTAGGATGCCTATAATCTCTTTTATTGCTGATACATATTTATGAGAGGCCCAGAATCTCAATATTTTAGTAACTTTTTTATTCTTAAGAGCCTGCCCTCTCGTCGGATTAATGCCATCTACCATGTGTCTCTTAACTCTTAAAAAACTTAGAACTTGTTTTGTTTATCTTAATAACAATCTGTCATGTTAAACAATAGTTCGAGATCCTTTCAAATCCGTCTTCATTTTGCACTTAGAAAGTGATCATGGGAGGAAAATCTTATTGAGTGGAGAGATTGGAGAGGGAAAGGGAGCCAATAACTTTCCCCGAATCCCCACAAAAGTGCAAACTTTTTTTTTTTTCATTTTCTTTGTCTGTCATCCAACAGCTTCTGCTACCGGTTATTGACATAAACCTGTAATGAAATTATTAAAATCATCCACTTTCAATATAACCAGCTTTCAAAATGTTAGGGCGAAAATGGTTGCGCTGACACTGGAAAAGAATATAGCAGACAGCATGGAAATTATTATTCAATGCAAGAATACAAAGTATTAACTATATTTAGCCAAAAACATCAATTATGTTAAAGGCACTTATATTAGAACAATTAAATAAGATTTGCTCGGCTATGGTGATAAGAATAATACAAAATTGTTGTTGTTATTACAGTTAGTTTAGTGGAGGAATTTTTCTGTGAAATTACATTTGTGTTCTTGCCAATATTTTTGAAAATGTTCAGAATCCAGAGAATCAGAAAACTAGTACTGAAACTTTGATCTAGAAAATCAATTAAGCTGACTTGGCGATACTTATGATGAATCTTTAGGCCGTTCTGTTTCTTTTTCTGGCAGAAAGTTCAGAATTTGAAGGAATTTAAATAACTCATTCCGAGCCTTGCGGTCAATTGCAGGTCTATTTGTCACCAGCTGCGACTATTGTTCTTTGCAAAACTCTTAAGCCCTTAAGGTAATAAATACCGACATAAGGAGATAATATTAAAAAATATTGCCAGGTTACCTAAGCTTTCGACAACAACAAAAATCCAAAAAATAAAATTTTGCCAGTGAAATTTAACCCAATTCTAAATTTCAGTGAATTTCAAACAGCCTGAAAAGTAACTAAGGATCTTAAAATATCCAAATCAAACCCACTAAAAATAAATATAGTATGTCAGAAATAAGACTGCGAAAAGTTTATGTTGAAAGCATGCCAGCGTATGCCATGCGGGGCGAAACTATGCAAGCATAGAAGAACTATGTTGACTGTGGCGGAATTAAGCCAAGCGTGACAAAACTGTACCAGATGTGGTGAAACTGTTCCAAGTGTGGTGGAACTGTGCGGAACACGTCGTACTCTGAGATGTACACCGTGTAGCGGAAATCCAGCACCCCTCGACCTAAATATATTACTTCTCTTTCATTACGGCCCTATGCTTAAGATTGGACCAAATTTTCCGTAAATTTATTGATTCTAACGAGTGCCTAACACTATTCATAGATATTTTCTCTGGGATATGTCTCGTAAATATTCCAGCTAAGAATTTTAATATAACCACGTGAAAATCTATTTCTTAGAAACACGAACAGTAGTCTAAATAAACAAAACAACTTGAATTGAGTATTATTTAATCTCACAAGTATGGCAAGTTACATTGAATACAGCACAACTAAAATGTAAGTATACGGTTTAACCTGCGTGTCTAGCTTCAGCTGTTCGACCGAGATAACATTCCACCTTATTGACTTGTAAATGACTTTTACGTTAGTAGGCCTTATTTACAAAATAAACGCGAAAAGATAGGTTTCAATATTCTAAAATTCAAAAAAATGGTGCTTCGGAGAAAAGGATCAGGGAAAAAAATTCCTAATTGAATTTACTTTTATGTATTAATTAATTTTGTGTTAATGGAGTTCACTGGCAGACGAATATAAGTAAATAAAATAATTACGAGGTTTCAATAATCTGAATCCCCTAGGCTGTTAAAAAAAGGTCATACCTATGTGAAACGACAGCCAAAGAAAGTGAGAGAATAAGTTCATGGCACTTTTGTTATAATTTGGGAAATATTTTGAATGCTCTTTAGAACGTTAAAAGGTCTTCAAAGGTTTAAGTAAAAAATAAATTTTCAAGATAAATAAGAACAAGGTATATTTTGGATTATAGTCCTAAAGCCAGCCACTTTTATCCTTTTTAATAGTCTTGACCTCAGTAACACTTTTTGAAGGGTTTAGAGACTGCTCATATGTCTTTGTTGCTGCAGCTTCTTTAGCAGCTGATGACGGCATAGCGATTCCACTTGTTTCGGTTAACTTGGCATGACTCATGGTGGTTTCCATAGCTTTCGGAATTTCTGATTCTTTTGGCTTTGTAGTACTCTGAATAGTTTTTGGAGTTTCAGATTCGATTTTTGATTCAAATATTTTTGTCTCGACCATTGTTGAAGAGCTAGATGTTGAAGGAACTGACGGTGCAAACCCTTTTGCCGGTGTAGAATGGGCTGGAAAATTTCCTTTGTTTAACTTCGACTTTGCTTTTGAAGGCTGTGATGATACAGTTGTTAAAGCAATATCAGTAGCATTTATAGTATTAACAGAATTTGGAACCTGAGTTGGCTCAAGGATCTTTGGTGTTAAAATTATTCCACCCTGGAGAGACTTTTTAACAGATTGGTTTTCATTTTCTTTTTGTAAGTATTTATCAGCAATTGAATTTTCTTTTTCCCCGGATGCTTTGATTGGCTCAATGGTCTTGCTTTTGCTATGCCTTAATGGCAACTCAATATCAACCTTACTTTCTTTTATTTTTTCCAGAGTTTTTGATCTCATATCGATAACACAGTCTTGCTTTGGAGGTAGAAATTCCATGTTTGGCTTAACAGGCTCGTCCTCTGGCATGTCTAAGCTGACCTCTTTCTTAACAATATCAATTCTTCTTCCAGAGGAATTCCCTAAAGCACGAGACTTAACAGGTGGTGGTGGAATTGCCTGTGCAGGGATTTCTGACGTGAAATTGGTTCGAAGTGGCTCAAGTGGCTCTGGCAGTGGACTTTTCTTATTAGTTGAATTACAGCTGTGCTCAGATATATTGCTTAAACCTGGTGCGGTTGTTTTGAAAGGTGGGGCAGAGCCGCTGGTGGGAGTTGCAGGTGTAACAGAAACATGTAAATTTTTCGTCCCATTCGATGGCCTTCGTTGCATGTTTTCTGAAAAAATTGAATTTCTCAGATTGTTTACAAAGCTGAGATCGAGGCTACCAGGGCTAGGGGTTAGGCTCAGGAGTAAGACTTCATAAGACTCTTAAAACAATATTTTACTATGTTTCAAAACTAATGACCTACTTAACCTACTTACATACCTCCCTTTGATTTTTCTCTATAGATAATATTTGTATTATATTTTTTTTTAATGTGCGAAATTTCACAAACAATCCTCTGTTTCTTTTAGTATTGATGATTTGCTACTAATCTTACCAGGGGTGTCCCAAGGGGGTGGGGGAAGTCCCCCTTAACTTTTTGGTATTCGGTAAAATTTTCGCTGAAGGTGAAAAGTTCGGCAGAAATTTTGCAAAATTGGCAATTTAGCAAAAATCCCGATTTCTGTAGAAAATTGGGCATATATCAGGTAGTGATTTGGTAAAATTTAAGAAGATACCCCCCCCCCCCCCCCAAATGAACTGAGGCTCGGAAAGCTCCTGAATCTGACACCTAGGCTACACACTTATCTGCTCTGTCCAGTGCTAAAATTTGTTTCTATGATAGGTTCTGAGGCCACAGAGGGAAGCCTAGACGATTGTTGAAGCCCTTGAATCCAGGAAAAACTGATGCTAGACATTAATCCAGCCATGGATATTGTTACTATTGCTTCATTTTTTATTATTGTTTCGTTGTCGTTGCAGCAGGATTTCCTGCTGCAGCAGTGTCTATTTTGGTCCTATTTTGTTCACTTGCTGCCTTATAAAACAACAGTTGATGCCAAGACAAACCGGTTAAAATCGTTGCCTGGAAGTTCAATCAAGATCAGGCCCTCATTAATTTAGTGAGGACAATGGCCAGATTTTCCTTTGAGTTCCCCGAACCTTGGTGTTACCGCAGTAAGACCCAAGTGGTCGCACAATCTGGGTAGTACAATTATTCAATGGATTCTAAAGAACTTTTTGTTATCTTTTTACGTATTTTCCTACCACAGACTTTCCTACCCCCAACCATGTACTCCCGGTAGAAGGTGATAAAAATCAGGAGGTCGGTATTTGCATTATACAGACCATTGGTCAGCATCCGAAAACGTTTACCACACATTTCCAACAAGGACGAACGTGGTTCAATAGTGGAAGGATTTAAACATGGCAAAATCTAATCAATATAATTTAATTTCATTTATTATTATCTACTTTTAATAAATAATGACTTAAAATAAAACGTAAAAATAATTTTGAATTTCTGATACATTTGTTTTGCCACAAGATGATTACTAGTGCCTACCCAGGGTAGCAGTTTTTATTTTTATTTTACTTTGGCATCTTTTAAGAAGTAAATTACAAAAACTGAAGGGATGAAGAATGCTTCAAAATGATTAGAAAGTCTTCTAGCAATATTCATTTTATTTACTTTGTCATAATGAAAAAAATACACCCTTTTAAGGATTATAAGTATATTAAACAATATGGTTTATATTTTCTTTGGTGTGTGCCAATACCATCCGGTTGTTTTTTAAAACATTTTGGTAATTTAGTTTATTATTATTATTGATTTTAAATTATTTGGTCTTATGGCTAAACCCATAAGTGAAGGTACCAAATTGAAATATTTGCTTCTCTTATAAATCTACAATCTAGCATATTTAAGCGAAAAATAATGTTATTTTCCTGTGTATTTGCAAGTTTTGATTGTCACTGCTAAGGCTTGTAAGCATTCTTACAGCTTTATTTTGAAGAGTGTATATTGGTTTGATATGCCTCCAAGTAGTATCTATATAAACAATAATCAAACAATAATTTACATAAGAAGCAATCAAAGTATGAAATAAAATTTTCAAAATTGAACACAGAAAACATGTTTTTGAAGATACATTCAAACTCTTATACGCAACATTTTGCAGAGGTTTTATACTTCAAAGAAAAATACAAATGAACAATGGTAAGGATCCCAAGTCTTACCAACAGCTCTTTTTTTAAAAAAAGAAGACTAGTCTCGTTTTCTTTTCTTTAGAGTGACAGAGAATATCTATTTGAATTCAGGCGTGTGAAAAAGTTAAATCTATCTCTCAGACCCTTGAGGGTGGAACTCCCTACAGCAACCTCATCGGTAACTACGCGTTGTACCTCTTTTGACGTGTGGCTGTTTTGGCACCATTTTTAGAACAGTCTTGAAAAAATATCGGTAAAAAGATAATTGTGACAATTTTCATTACTGTAATCTTTTTGACTAGTTATTTATTTTGTTGACAACCGCTTGTTCTAGAGCTCATTTCTTCATGCATAATAATTTTTTTGTTTCAAGTTTGAAGTCTAGCATAAGTTTGAAGTCTAGCATAGTTAATTTCAAGTTTCTAGTTCACTTTTTAATTTTCATAGGAAAACTGAGTTTTTAATTGAATCTTAAATAAAAACTTCTCAATCTATGAAAAAAAAAAATCAAAATTAATATTAGTTTTTCTCAAAGAAAAGAGAATCGTACTTTCAATGACTCTTTTCATTTGTGTGTGTCCTGAATAAAGCATAAATCTCAACTACAAAATATAGATGTATCATAGCTAGAAGCAGAAACAATGATGCATTGGAATTTCTAAAAATTTTGAAGTAATTTGAAACTCAAAAATAATTTTGATAGATATTTACATGTTTAGATGACCATGTGATATTCAAAACTAAGTAAAAAATGAAATAGATTCGACGGCAAGTTAAGGATTTCAAACATTTTATTATGCAAATTTATGTAATTTTAGGGAATTGATTAAGAGTGTATCAATACAATTCATGAAACACTAAAGAGACCATTGCAGTACCTCCCCCCTCTTTTCCCTTTGCCGCCTTTGAATGACGTTCCTAGTCTATGGGCTATGCATCATTTTGCCTTCTTTTTTCTTTTTTATGGTATATTGTAAAAAAGCCCCCTCCCCAAAAAAACCAACTTAATTCTTTATTATTGTTTTGAACACTAAAATTTAATACTCAATTTTCCTTTTTTTTTGTACACCAGAGTTCAATTAAGATAAAATTTGAATGACGTTCCTAGTCTATGGGCTAGGCCTATGCATCATTTTGCCTTCTGTTTTATTTTTATAATATATTGTAAACAAAGGCCCCTTCCCCCTCCCCCTTCCCCAAAAAAATCTTAATTCTAAATTATTGTTTTGAATAGTAAAATCCAATATTTTATTTGTCTTTTTCTGTACACAAGAATTCAATTAAGAAACTATTTTCCCAAATTGATTTAAAAGGTACTAATTACAATCTGAGAAAAACAGTGTTTTATTGGATTAAATTACATAAAGTTTTGGCGAAATTAATATATTTCTATAATCATCAAAATCAACAAAAAAGAAACCTTTTGTTTTCCAAAATCAATAAAAAAAGAACCCTCTTTTCTGAATATTTTCTTTTCCTTTTCCCTTGCTATTCAGCCTGATCAATATATTATGAGGTAATATACCATATACCAGTATCTTGAAAAATACTTTTAACTTCTATAGAAAGATACTTTGAGTAACAATTTACTGAAATTCAAGAGTATATAATGTTATCAACTGAACGCTCCATGAAATTCAAAATATTAAAATTTCTATATAAACAATATCGCCATCTAGAACCTTCTATTGGCACTTCCCATAAACTGCAAAACTTTTAGCGTTTTCCTAAAAAAGTATATCAAAGATTGCAATCTGATGGTAGGTACCACGACAATAAAAATGCTGGTAAAAAGGTAGTATGTTGCAATGATTCTATCCTAACTGAGCCCTCGTGTAACTGAACCCCGTGCAACTGGTTCATGTAGCTGAATACTTGTGTATCTTAACCCAGATTAACCAAATCCTCGTTTAACTGACCTCAAGTGTATTTCATCCTCTGTGTAACTGAACTCTCGTGCAACTGAACACCATTTACCTGAACTCTCGTTAAACTGAGCCCTCGAGTGATTCAGCCCCTTTTAACTGAACCCTCATGTAACTAAACCCTTGGGCAACTGACCCCCCGTTTAACTGGACGTCCGTGCAACTCAATCAAAGTGCAACTCAACCTCATTTAACTAAACTCTCGTTCACTCCATTTAGTCAAATTATCATTCTACTGAATCCTCGTTAAATCAACCCCCGAAGCCAACCTTTATGTGACCCAACCCCCGTTTAAATCTAGCCCTGTTTTATTCAACTCACCCAAAGTCTAAGAATAAGTTTGAACTAGCGCTGATAAGAAGCTCAGAATTTGCTTCTCACTTCATTCGTAGTTTCTAACCTATATTATCCATTTTGGTAACATTAGAACTTTTCAAAATTGAAAGAAACTTTCAGAAATTTTTTATATTGCCAAAATCATGGCCCGACGAAACGCTTTTTGGTTTTATTGAAAACAATGAGTTTTTCAATTAGTGTCCGGGTAAGGATTTTCCAAGGGGCAAATGAAAACTATGATTTTATACCCAGTTTCCTAAACTCTATCAGTTTGACTTTTGAAATTATGTAAAAGCATTTATTTTGGGCCATTCCCCATAAGATCAACCAGGAAATGAAAACCCTTACAGATTCTGAAAAAAACGGTAACCTTTTTCTGTTTTAGATTTAACGAACAATGAATATTTTTTGCTCACTTTCTGTTTTTATCTTTACGACCATTCATGATTTTGACGATTTTGGTTTCTTTGCATAAAGGAAAACAAATACTAAAATTGTTTCTCTTTTGAAAATTATGTTTGCTTTCATAATTACAAATTAATTTTAATGAAATTTTTGTTGTTTTAAACACTTAAATGAAGAATGAAAAAATAGTATGAATCTCTAGGTGCTTCTAAAATACAAAAATAACTGTGTTTATTAATAAATGTACATTTCTTACAAAAATTTCTATTTCATTCTAAACATATAGTTAAAATATTGTTGTTTTTAGATCAGTTTGTCTAATAGGGTCTATTTTATACTGCTATAAGAAGAAGATGGCGGGACCATAAGTATCCACGGTAGATCTATCATTTCCTTTGTTCTTGTTTATATTTATTTGATAGTTAAACGAGGGTTGAGTTGCATGGGGGTTGAGTTGCATGAAGGTTGGGTTGCATGAGGGCCCAGTTGAATAGGGTGAGTTGTACAAGGGTTAAGCTTCTCCTGGGGTAGTTAAACAGGGGTTGAGTTGCAAGGTGGTTCCATTAAACGCGGGATTAGGTGCAAGAAGTTTCAATGGCACGTGGTTCACTTAAACGTGGGTTCAGTTGCAGGGGGATTGAGTTATATGAGGGTTCAGTTAAATGGGGCAGGGTTGCACGGGCGTTCAGTTGCACGAGAGTCAGTTACAAGAGGGTTCAGCCACACAATGGTACAGTTGCACGAGGGTTTAGTCAAATGCAATTAAGTTACACATGTGTTGAGTTACATAGGGATCCAGTTAAATGGTGAGATTCCAGTTGCCCGAGGATTCAGTTAATTGGGACTGATTTATATGAAGAATCTGTTTAAATGGTGGTTCGGTTCCACTTCGGGTAGGATACACGAGGGTTCAGTTTCAATGAAACCATTTTTACTTTATACCGTTTTATCATACCTAATTTGGTACAATTAAATCTTGTTTTTTTTTTTAACTTTGTGGCCTGTTTTTTGTGTACTTTTATTTGTTCTATGCTCAAAAGCGCAAATTAAGTCCATCGGAGCTCGTAATTTGATTTATTTGATTATTGTTTATATTTGTATCAGTATTAGGTTAACACTATATTTTTTATCACACCTGGCTTAGCCAAATATGCTTTGAAGGTTTAATTTAAGTTATTCTTGCGACAAGTTCATGATATGCCTTGGAAACAGACAACTCTGTACTCTGCTTTCATGTTTTCATTTGCTTCTTTATAAATCTGTTTCCTTCTAAATAGTCAGGATTGCGTAATCCGTTAAATCTGTTAATGGAAAGTCAATATCCCTAGGGTAATAGCCTCTTAACAGGTCAAACTTGGATTTCAATAAAGCTTTGAACCTCCAGTTTTTTTTTGTATATGCTTTAATATAGAAACTATCCAATAATAATGCCTGAATTTTTACCTTGCAAATTAGAGGGAAATGGCATTTGACCCTCCGACTCCTCAATAGATTCTGAATCACTCTTTTCATCTTCTAAAGACCTTATTAGCTCCAGAACACTAGCACCTGAAAATTGTGTATATCAGTTATTAATCAGGAATTGAGTAAGAAGTGGAGTTGACCCTTCACCTCAAGTAAAGACAAGTTATGTTACTGGTTCAAGTCAATCAGAACAAAACATCCTCCATATTCAGCTTTTCCTGAAATTAAGTTTTAAAATGTTTTCTAAGAAAAACAGTTCTTGAAAAAAAAAATATACGGCCAAATTATAAAGTATTTGGTTACAAACTGTAAATAAAGGGCGACCCGTACCAATTTTAACCATAATACTAAGCAAATGAGTTTGGTACCAATATACGTATATAAAGCTTTCATCTTTTTATGATCACTCTAATTGTTTAAAACTCATTAATTTCACAGCAAAGTGCCAAAAGTTAAGAGTCTGAAGAAATTTGCTGCATTTCAAAAGGACGAAAACATTCAAGCTATGGCAAATGATCTTGATGAAAATTACACCTTCAAATTCTGCATATCAAAGAACCTCAAAGAAAGAAATATCAGGCTCCTATATGTAAAATACAAAATTTTAGATCTTCCCAGGGGTGGACATATCAGAGTAAAGCTTATTCAAATAGAAGTTGGAACTTCTAGTGACCATTTAAGTAGCAAAAAAGATGATCTCGTAGTAAAATAACATTTTCTGCCATTTTGTAGTATTAAAAAGTGATTACGGCCCAAAGAGGGCGAAAAAGTTATCGAGTGGAAATTCGGATATAGCAAATAGATCTTAAATTATCAAAATGTATAAATTGAGCTTCCTAACTCCAAAGGCAGTAATACTGCGTGCTGAAAAATTTGATTTTAATAATGCCTGTACTCCATGCAAAATAAATGGTTACTATAGATATTTATTTTAAAGCTCTACTTCAGTAAGTTGATTAATTTGAAGCTTGATAAAATTGTGTGTAATAGTTTTATGGAGGAGGGTCGGTGAATTTTTGTGTAGATGGCTGGGGGAGTTTACTTTGAAAAGTGCATTTTTTGTGCAAAATCTCTAACTCCCCTTGAGCCTTTAGATAAATATAGAAGGGAGGGATTAATCTCTAATGTCCCTCATTCCATATTTTTAGACAAGGACTTTAATAGTGATTTTGTGAAATCATATATCCTCTCTTTCGGGAGCTTCTATTTAATATATTTCTATGCAATATCTTACCAGCACAGAAGATGGACAGAGGATTAAAATGTCAAAAGGGCCAGCAGAAAATTTTTGAGGGGAGTGGGCAACACTAGGAGCCTTGCTGTTATCCAAACTTGAATTAGAGCTTTTCTTAGATTGGCTACGAGTGGCTACCTGTATCAGAATATAAGCTACTGCACCCCCACTATTACAAATGCCAGGCATTTGGCCACACTGCTGCTAACTGTGTGAATTCAGAGAAATGTTCGCAGTGTGCTGGTCCACATAAACACTTTAAAGACACCCCCTGCCAGCTGCCCCAGAAGTGTGCACTCTGTGGCAAGACTGACCACCCGTGCTACGCGTCTAAGTGCCCTGTAACCCAGAAGCTATTAAAATGAGTCGCCTTCTAAAAATCACTACCTGGAACATGAATGGTTCATTGATTATTAAAAGACTTCTTCTGTGTCAGCTCATGGCTGATTGTGATGTACTATGTCTACAGGAACATTTCCTATCGAAAAAAGGACTAGACCTGCTGCAACTCGACGATTTGATTAAGATTTTCAGTGTTCCTGTAGTATTTAGTGGGAGAGGAAGACCGTCCGGTGGTGCTACTCTGCTTGTTCATGCCGAAATTTTGCCCATACCAATTTCGTCTCCTGTTTCTTTGTGTTAGTTCAGCTTCTAGACGTTGCTATTTTTTCTACATACATGCCGACTGATTACCGTGACTCAAATTTAGAGCGAAAGTTCAACAAAGCGTGCAGTAAGCTTGCAAATGCTGTGGCAGAGTCACAGAAACAAGGCCTTACTGCTATTGTTGCAGGGGATATGAATTGTAGCCTTAGTAATACTAAGAGATCTAGGACAGAAATCCTTCTTAGTTCTTGTCCTCAACTCAGTGTCATGAACAACGACCTGGCATTTACATATTTACATAATAGTGGATCTACATCAAACTTTTTTCTCTCAGCAAAATCGATTGCAATTTACACCTCTTCCCATGTTAACAATGCAATCAGTGTTTCTGACCACTTACCTGTGTCAAATACATTCAAATTGGAATGTGTCAAATTCCACTCAAGAATAATAACCGCTGGGTCATGAAACAAGAGTGAGAAAAAATTGATGTTCCTACCTGCCATTCAGTGTGTGACAACATATTTTCGAAAATCAAAATGTCTTACCCCCTATTGCAGCCTAGATCAGGCTTAAGTCAGGGTGTCAAGCAGTTTTCACTGAGTACCTATTGCTCTAAAGTCGTGCATATGTTGAGGGTGGTAGAAACGACAACTGTATTTACGAGAAAAGTGTGGATCAGATCCGAAATACCAAAGTGAAATGAAAACCCCGAGCTCCATGAAGCCTGTCGTTGGTCACGGTTTTGGTTTCAGCTGTGGTGTGACAACGGTAGGCCTAAAGTTGGCACAGTTAATGAAATTAAATTGTATACGAAACGCAAATTCGCTAAATGTTTAGCTCAGCATCGTGCTAGTATTATAAAAGAAAACAGTGCTCGTATCGAAATCAACCCCTCCCTGGTTTGGAAATTTGCGGAAAATAACAGAAGTGATAAGCGTTCCAAACTTCCCCATACAAGCCCTTCGGAGGAAGAGTGGACTGACTACTATACTTTCGAGTTCTCTGCACCTGATCCTTAGCTTGAACAGGCTTTCAAAAAGGAACTCAACAATAGGCTCACTGAGCCTAGCGTAAGTACGGGTTTTGTAGTATCCGTCTCCAGTGTTTGTGATACCATTAATAAAGTAAAAAATAAATATTCAAAGAGAGATGATAATATCTGTGGCTTACATCTAGTGAATGGCAGTCTGTTGCTATTTGAGCACTTAACTCTACTGTACCAAATGATTTTTTCTTGTAGTTTAGTGCCCGATTCGTTTTGTGTCGGTATCATCATTCCAGTTATAAGAAATTGAAAGAACCAATCTCAGTGCAGCTTGCATAGACCAATTACTGTTGCCCCGATTTTGTGTAAAATTTTAGAAATTCTGGTTATTAAGGAAATAAACCGAGTGTTTTATACATCTAGCAACCAGTTTGGGTTCAAAAAGGGTAGCAGTAAAGAACATGTGCATCACCTCGGCTGTAATATTCTCCTCGAGTGTGATCGGACGGGTGAATCTATCATTATTGCGGGTTTAGATGTAATTCGAGCGTTCGACTCCGGTCTTCATAGCCAGCTGTTGTTGAATGCAAATAACCGTGGTCTTGACAAGTCGGTAGTCCTCACTTTCCCTAATTTGTATCGGAAACTTAAAGTGAAGGTCAAGATTAGTCTACCGGGTCGGATGAAAATTTCCTCTAATATTATCCCAGTCCGAAAAAGGATCCGTCAAGGAGCTATTTCTTCGTCAAATTTTACAATAACAGTATAGTTGAAGCTCAATAAGTGGTTAAGCCTAGTTTTCTGTATCTTGGTCCAGAACTGTCATTATTGAATTACGCTGATGATATTCTGAATTTAAGTCGTTCTTTTTCACGTTTTGAAGAAAACTTGACGGTGCTGAAAAGTTCATATGAGAAAATTGGTCTGTCTTTCAATGAGACTAAAACTGAGTTTATTTTGTTTAATCGTAAAGGAAGTGATCTGGCCTTCGAAGTAAAACTCAGTGACGAAATAGTACAACCATCATCAACCACAGTGCACCTTGGTCTCCCTATTGATTGGGATGTTAAGTCGAGACGTTCTTTGTTAACAGATGATTTTGCTAGCAAAGTCCGAAAAGCTTGCGGTATGCTTGTCTTTTCAAAAGCTTCATGTAATTGACAGATTCTGGCCCAGCTGTTTTCTTTAATGGTTACACCACATGTGCTAGCACTCTCTCCATTTTGGGATCTTTTATCTGATTAGTTAAAAATAACTTTTTAACAAAATAAGTTTAAAAAAAGTAAAAAACTCCATTAAACTAAAATGAACAAAAATAGAAAAAAATAATCTACCAAGAATACAACTACCGCAAATCAGTATCAATAAATAAATGAAACCCGAAACAAACAGAAATTAAAATAAATAAGAGTCAAACTCAAAACAAGCAGAAATTAATATGAGTAGGGTTCTAATCCCCAATCTTTCTAAAAGCCAGAATATAATTCGTGCTTCACTTTAAAAAAATCAAATGAATTTACTGAAGAAAATCTGCATTGTCACTTTAATATACATATGCTGATATTTATTTCTTAAAGTCTTAATTGATTTTTGATTTATGCCCCCGGGCATAACTTACAACCTTTGCACTAGGGGCTCTGGGGGGTATGTCATCCTCAAATACATAATTACCAGAATTTTCAACTACGTTGAACAAAATGGCTATCTCTAAACTTTGACTGAATGTGTTTGGGGAAATGGTCGACGTGAGAGGGGGTTTAGTTGCTCTCCATTCACTTTCGAGCAATAAAAAAAGCACTAGCCCTTTCAATTTCCAATCCAATGAGTCCTTTTTGAATTTTCTGCAACATCGCTTTCTGTAATAACCTTATATGTCCCCAGGGAATAACTGACAACCCTTGCCCTGAGAGCTCTGAGGGGGGGGGTTGTCACCCTCAAAGACATAATTCCCAAAACTTTCAACTACGTTGAAAAAATGGCTATCTCAAAATTTTGATTGTGTGTGTTTGAGGAAATAGTGGGTGTGAGAGAGGAATAGTTGCCCTCCGATCATTTTCAACTATTAAAGAGGGCACTAGCCACTTCAATTTCCAATCGAATGAGCCCTTTTTGAAGTTCCTACGACAGCACTTTCTATAAGAACCTTATATGCCCCCCAGGGAATAGCTTATAACCCCTGCCTTGAGGGCTGTGGAGGGGAGGGGGATGTCATCCTTAAAAACTTAATTTCCAAAACTTTATACTATGTTGAACAAAATGGCTATCTCAAAGTTCTTGTCAGATGGGTTTGAGAAAAGCAGGGCGCGGAGACGGGGGGACTACGTACCCATAAAAAGGGAACTAGAACTTTTAGTTTCCAATCAAATGAGCCCTCGTTGAAGTCTATACGAGTATCCTTTCCATTAGAGCCTTTAATGCCCCCAGGGTATAACATACAACGCCTGTCCCCGGGCCCTGGGGGGTTGTATCAACATCAAAGTTTTGTTATCTGACCTTTTAACTATTTTTAACAAAATGGCTATATCAAAAATTTTGTCTGATGCAATGGCTACCTCAAATTTTCTATCAGATATATTTGTGGAAAAAGGGTTTGGAGGGGGGCTAGTTGCCCTCCGATCGCCTTCGACTCTTAAAAAGAGCATTAGAACTCTTGATTTCCAATCGAATGAATCCCCTTTGAAGTTTATACGACGACCACTTCTATATGAAGTGCCTCTGGGAAAAAACAAATAGAGTGTGGGGCGAGGATAGCTGCCTCCGATCCTTTTTTACTAATAAAAAAGTGAATTAGAACTTTCAGTTTCCAATCAAATGAGCCCTCTATCAAGTTTATACGAGCATCCCTTCCATAACAGCCATATAAGCCCCGAGGGTATAACTTACAACGCCTACCCCGGAACCTGGAGGGCTGTGTCAACACCAGAATTTTTTGATTTCTGAACTTAGAACTATTTTTAACAAATTGTCTATAGCAAAATTTTTATCTGATGCATTTAGGGCGTGGCGGGGGGGGGGCTTAGTTGCCCTCCGGTCTCTTTTGACTCTTAAAAAATGAACGATAACTTTCAATTTCCATTCAAATGAACCCTCTCTAAAGTTTATAAGAGCATCCCTTCCATAAAAACCATACGTGCACCCAGAGTATTACTTACAGCGCTTGCCCCCGGGCCCTGGGGAGGGGGGTTACGTCGACACAGGAGTCTTTCTTATCTGACCATTGAACAATTTATAATGAAATGGCTATTTGGAAATTTTATCGGACTGGCTTGGGGACAAAAGGGTCTGTGGGGGAGGGGGCTAGATGGCCTCGGATATCTTTTGACTCTTAAAAAGTGAACTAGAACTTTCAATTTCTAATCAAATGAGCCCTCTCTGAAGTTTATACGAGCATCCCTTTCATAAAAACCATATACGCCCCAAGGACAACACTTACAACAACTACCCCACGGGCCCTGGGGGGTTGTGTTGACACCAGAGTTTTCGTTATATGGTCTTTGAACTATTTTAAACAAATGGCTATCTCAAAGTTCTTATCAGCTAAGTTTGAGATGTAAAGGGCATGGAGGAGGGGGGGGCTAGATGCCCTCCAATTCCTTTTGACTCTTAATAAGTGAACTAGAACTTTCAATTTCCAATCAAATGAGCCCTCTTTGAAGTTTATTTTATTTATTTATTTTATTCAATAAAGGAGAAGCCATAGGCTTGTTGCATATTATCGCATGATAAGGCTTGTCGCAGTTTTATACGAGCATCCATTCCATAAGAACCATATATGCCCCCAGGGGATAACTTACAACGCCTGACCCGGGTGCTGGGGGTTTTGTCGACACCGGAGTTTTTGTTTTATGATCTTTGAACTATTTTTAACAAAATAACCATCTCAAAATTTTTATCGGATGCATTTGGGAAAAAGAGTGTAGGGTGGTGGTGGTTGCTATCCGATATCTTCTGATGTTAAACAGTGAACTAGAACTTTCAATTTCCAATCAAATGAGCCCTCTGAAGTTTATAAGAGTATTTCCTTCTTAAGAACCATATATTCCCCCATGGTATAACTTATAACCCTTGCCGTGAAGACTGTGGGGGAAGTGGCCTGCTCAATGATATAATTTCCAAAACTTTAAACTTCGTTGAACAAAATGGCTATCTCAAAGTTTTGATTGAATATGTTTGGGGGAGTGGTGGGCGTGGAAGGGGTGTTAGTTGCCTTCCAATCACTTTCGACTTTTAAAAAAGGTAATAGCCATTTAGATTTTCAATCGAATGAGCCCTTTTTGAAGTTTCTACGACAACGCTTTCTATGAAAAAAACTTATATGCCCCTAGGGCATAACTTACAACCCTTGCCCTGAGGGTTGTGTGTGTGTGTGGGGGGGGGGTTGTCATCCTAAAAGACCTAATTCCCTGAATTTTCAACTACGTTGAACGAAATCGCTATCTCAAAATTTTGATTGGATGTGTTCGGGGAAAAGGTGGGCGTGAGAGGGGGGTTAGTTGCCCTCCAATTACTTTCGACTATTAAAAAGGGCACTAGACGTTTAAATTTCCAATCGAATGAATCTTTTTTGAAGTTTCTCTACGATAAAGCTTTCTATAAAAACTTTATATGCCCCAGGGCATAACTTACAACCCTTGCCCTGAGGGCTGTGGTGGATTGTCCTCCTCAAAAACATAATTTATATCTGGAAATCAACTACGCTGAACAAAATGGCTATCTTTAAATTTTCATTGGATGTGTTTGGGGAACTTATGGGCGTGGAAGGGGTGTTAGTTGCCTTCCAATAACTTTTGACCCTTAAAAACGGCGCTAGAACTCTCGATTTCCAATCGCATGAGCCCCCTTTTAAGTTTCTACGACGACCCTTTCCATATGAAGTGCCTCTGGGAAAAAAATTAAATAAATAATAAAACATTGGAGCCGTATGGCCTTTACTATAGGCAACGCTATAGTGTTGCCGCTGATAAACATACGGTGCGTTCTTGCTTCTTCCGATTTTGTAAATTTTTCTTGCGAGTGCCTCCTTGGAATTGTAACACAGCGACTAGTAACCGTTACAATATACCCGATCCGTACTCAGTTGTTCAGAAAAAAGTAGAGAGGTTATATATGAGCTTAACGGGAAATGAACTTTATAATGCTCTGTGATATTAGTGTTTATTTGTTGTCTTGTATATATACCAGTGCGTTTCTTTCTTGTTATTGGTCTATTTTTTTCTTTCCATTTTTTACTTCACTAGTGACGTTTTGTCTGTATTTAGCGGGAAATAAAATTCATTCGTCTAAATATAAATATATGAGTATATATATATATATATATATATATATATATATATATATATATATATATATATAATATATATATATATATATATATATATATATATATATATATATATTATATATATATATATATATATATATATATATATATATATATATATATATATATATATATATGATATATATATATATATATATATATATATATATATATATATATATATATATGCTCATTTATATACATACATATATATGTGTAACAATTCCAAAACCGCTATCAACAAAATATGAAAATTATTACTTTCTTAGAGAAGGATGATGACGCTTTTGATCTTCCATAGTCCGTAGTAATAAATTATTAAAAGAGGGTTCATTCAATTGAAAAATCAAAAATCTAGTGCCCTTTTTAAGTAATATAACAGATGACTCGACAAGGAAGTACCAGCCACACTATTAGATTTTGGGGCTCTTAGGACTAAAATTCTATTCAGCAAATTTCTAAGAACCATTGAAGGAATAGGTCTATCTGCATAGCCTGTTCGTCTCAGAGGCTATACAGACCATCCTAAGCATCAAAGTAAATTTTTTTAGAGAACCGTGGTTTTGATAATGAGTATTTTTCAACAAAATTGGTTTTTGCAAAATCCTGACATTCCATTTACTTTCCAAACATAGTTTCTACCGTTCTTTTTTTTGCCGCTTAAGGTGTGTGCTGTCAGTTGGTAAATTTAAATTATTGCCAAGCGAAATATAAGCGTTTTTATTAACGAATAACATAGGTTTGAAATTTCTGATATGGAAAAACAAAATAATAAACAACTTCACATATATTCTTTTTTAGCCTAGGCTCACCAGTTAAGGAAAAAAAAATCAAGCTAATGAGTCTGTACTAGTCTGTACTAGTCTGTACATATTTACAGGTTGTTTTTTTTCATCTTGTATTGCTTTGAATATTACTGACACAGGTAATAAAACTGATAAACGGTGAACACTAGACTGAAAACAAACCTGCTGTTGGAAGGGGACTCAGCCTTGGGGAAGCCTCGGGAGTTGGCTGCAAGACAGCTAGCTTTTTAGCTTCAGCCATTGCTTTTTTCAAGTTTTGGCAGCTTTTAAATGAGTCTGTACTTGTTGAACGTCCAATCTGTGACCTGCAAAGACATGAATGATCATTTCAAAGAAACGGCTAAAAAACCAGGAATAAATTTTTTATTGACTGTGTAAAAGTCAAACTCGGGAATACAGTGTTGCAATATTGATAGATAAAATGTCTAGCAATATTAGCATTGCTGCATATTTAATTAAATATTGAGCATGCTCTTTGCTCACAAGTTTTTGAAACGTTCACAAATATTTTCAATTAATCTAGTTCCATTTTTTTTTGTGTGGAAACTGAAATACAGGCCGATTTCCATGCTTGATTCTCACTGTTAAAGAAATTTGTAACAGAAAAGGCAATTTCAGAGCCTATCCTTCCAGTGAATGGAAGTGTTTATTTAATATATTTCCATTTATATACTGTGAGGAGGCGTGTTTAAATCAATATAGACATTCGATTTTGTTTATACGCCAGTGAATGGAAGTGTTTATTTAATATATTTCCATTTATATACTATGAAGAGGCGGGTTTGAATCAATATAGACATTCGATTTTGTTTATATGCCAGTGAATGGAAGTGTTTATTTAATATATTTCCATTTATATACTGTGAGGAGGCGTGTTTGAATCAATATAGACATTCGATTTTGTTTATATGCCAGTGAATGGAAGTGTTTATTTAATATATTTCCATTTATTTACTGTGAGGAGGCGTGTTTGAATCAATATAGACATTCGATTTTGTTTATACGCCAGTGAATAGAAGTGTTTATTTAGTATATTTCCATTTATATACTGTGAAGAGGCGTGTTTGAATCAATATAGACATTCGATTTTGTTTATATGCCAGTGAATGGAAGTGTTTATTTAATATATTTTCATTTATATACTGTGAGGAGGCGTGTTTGAATCAATATAGACATTCGATTTTGTTTATACGCCAGTGAATGGAAGTGTTTATTAATATATTTCCATTTATATACTGTGAGGAGGCGTGTTTAAATCAATATAGACATTCCATTTTGTTTATATGCCAGTGAATGGAAGTGTTTATTTAATATATTTCCATTTATATACTGTGAGGAGGCGTGTTTGAATCAATATAGATATTCGATTTTGTTTATAAGCCAGTGAATGGAAGTGTATATTTAATATATTTCCATTTATATACTGTGAGGAGCGTGTTTTAATCAATTATTTGAAAAAAACTACGTTTTCTAAAGAGTTAAAGAGGCTGAGTTACAAGGTCGAACCTTAAAACGTACAGGGATTAGGAGGCACAGTTGGGGGGCTGCCGCCCCCCAAACCCCCTGCTTTCGCAGCCTTTAAATAAAAAAAAAGTTTTTTAAACTGAAAGTAAGGAGCGACATTAAATCTTAAAACGAACAGAAATTATTCCGTATATGAAAGAGGCTGTGCCCTCCTCAACGCCTCGCTCTCTACGCTAAAGTTTTTATTGTTTAAAAAAGAGTTGTGAGAAAGTCAAACTTTAGCGTAAAGAGCGAGGCGTTGAGGAGGGCACAGCCTCTTTCATATACGGAATAATTTCTGTTCGTTTTAAGATTTAATGTCGCTCCTTACTTTCAGTTTAAAAAACTTTTTTTTTATTTAAAGGCTGCGAAAGCGGGGGGTTTGGGGGGCGGCAGCCCCCCAACTGTGCCTCCTAATCCCTGTACGTTTTAAGGTTCGACCTTGTAACTCAGCCTCTTTAACTCTTTAGAAAACGTAGTTTTTTTCAAATAATTTCTGCACGTTTTTGTACAGTTTATTACTTATTATTGCTTGACTAACTGTTAGCTGATCGTGTCAGGAGTTGAAGTTGGGGGGCTGCCGCCCCCAAACCCCCCGCTCTTGAACATTCTTGTGTTAAGGCTTTTAATTCCTGAATACTCAAATCACGTCGTACAGGGTGCCTCCTAATCCCTGTACGTTTTAAGGTTCGAACTTGTGACTCAGCCTCTTTAACAGCCCCCCCAACTGTGCCTCCTAATCTCTATACGTTTTAAGGGTTGACCTTGTAACTCAGCCTCTTTAACTCTTTAGAAAACGTAGTTTTTTTCAAATAATACACATAAACAGGTTAGACATGCTTTGTTATGAAAATTGACGCGCAGATATTTTCATAACAAAGCATGTCTAACCTGTTTATCTGTATTATTTGAAAAAAACTAAGGTTTTTCGTAAATGTAAATTCGGGGATAATTTTTTCGGTCTGAAAATATCAAAAGGCCCTAACAGGTCGAATTCTGCTTCGAATGAGTCCTCATTCAACCGGATCCGTTGCCAACTGTGGCCTGTAGGCGTGGCTAAGAAAAAAAAAGAAATGATGATGAATTTTAAGTGGCTATATTTGGTTTTTTGAAAACAGGGAAGGAGTGATCGGATTGAGCTGAAATTTCGAGGATAAGCTTCCGGGCCCTAGGAAAGCTTAACCTCTAAATTTCAGCCCAATCGGACAACGTTAAAGGGGGGCTGTGGTGGGAGGGTCCAAACTTCCGGCCCAGTTTACCCCATGAAGATAAAGTCGGAGGAGGATGAAATTTTGCAAGTTTCTTAGTTTGAGCTTGGGCTACAAAATGCGATTACCGCCGTCTCTCTGCGACCTCTAGGACCTGAAATCGCTTAACATTGTGGTGGGTCGCCTCTTTATAGAGGCACAAGTATGCCTCCTTGATATTAAATAAAAAAAACAAGTTTTTTAAACTGAAAGTAAGGAGCGACATTAAAACTTAAAACGAACAGAAATTATTCCGTATATGAAAGGGGCTGTCCCCTCCTCAACGCCTCGCTCTTTACGCTAAAGTTTTTTATTGTTTTAAAAAATAAAGTTGTGAGACAGAGTTAAACTTTAGCGTAAAGAGCGATGTGTTGAGGAGGGGACAGCCTCTTTCATATACGGAATAATTTCTGTTCGTTTTAAGTTTTAATGTCGCTCCTTACTTTCAGTTTAAAAAACTTGTTTTTTTTATTTGATTTCTGATCGTTTTTTAGTTAATGCAGCTTTTATTTTGGCTAACCGTCATTGAATAAGTAAACAAAATTTGCATAAAAATTTTACTTTTCTTTTGCTAAATGGATGTCTTTACAAATTAACTTACGTAACTAACTTCTATATCCGTATATTTTTCTTCTGGCAAAAAATACAAAGTTGCAGATTTTTGCAGATATGAGCTTGAAACCTATCTAATAGGGTTTTCTGATACGCTGAATCTGACGGTGTGATTTTCATTAAAATTCTTTCACTTGCAGGGGATGTTTCCCCCCTCTTCTAAAAATCGGGCAAATTTTCTCAGGCTCGTAGCCTTTGATGAGTAATACTAAACTTAATAAAATTTATATATTTAGAATCAGCATTATAAACACATTCTTTTGATACATTTATTGACATCAAAATTCCGTTTTTAAAAGTTTCGATATCTATTGAGCCGTATCGCTTGTTTTTTTTTATTGTTTTTTTTTTATTACGTATATGTTATTACGTATATGAGGGGGTTCTCCCCTTAGTCAATACCACGCTCTTTACGTTAAAAGTTAAAAAAAATTTTGATTCACAAACCCCTGAATCACAAAGGCCGTTTAATTAGAATAGATAGCTCTTTTGAAAGCACTAAAAAAAACTGTAGCGTAAAGAGCGAGGTATTGACTTGGGGGAGAACCCCCCTCACATACGTTATAATTTCTGTTCGTTTTAAGTTCTAATGTTGCTTCTTACTTTCAGTTGAAAAACTTGTTTTTTTTTATTTAATTTCTGACCGTTTTTTAAATAATGCTTGGAAATCCGGCGCCCCCTTAATAGAAATGTCCCTTACCCCAAAGAAACATCCTCCACGGAAATATTCTCCAGAGTAACCCCCTCATCTAGCCCCCCCCCCTCCAGAACAAAACCCTTCCTGAAAATGTCTGTTTACTTCCCAATAACCAATTAATAATGCTGGCAAGTCCGGCACCCCCTTCATGGCAATTTCCCTTCCCCCATGAAAACTTCCTTCATGGACAGATCCTCCAACATAACCCCCGACCCACCCTTCCCTCCCACTACCAGAAAAAAACCCTCCTGAAAACTTCTGTATACTTCCCAATAACCAATACTATATGTTAACATTGGGTAAAGTTCATAACTTTTAGCCTTCCCCCTGGGGACTTTGGGGGATTAAGTCATCCTAAAAGACATATTTATCATATTTTCGACCATGCTGAACAAAATGGCTATCTCAAAATTTTGATCGGGTGACTTTGGGAAAAAAATAAGCGGGGGGGGGGCCTAGTTGCCCTCCATTTTTTTGGTCACTTAAAAAGGGCACTAGAACTTTTAATTTCCGTTCCAATGAGCCCTCCCACGATATTCTAGGACCACTGGGTCGATACGATCACCCCTGGGAAAAAAAACAAACAAAAAACAAATAAACACGCATCCGTGATCTTTCTTCTGGCAAAAAATGCAAAATTCCACATTTTTGTAGATAGGAGCTTGAAACCTCTACAGTAGGGTTCTCTGATACGCTGAATATGATGGTCTGATTTTCATTAAGGTTCTGTAATTTTTAGGGGGTCTTTCCCCCTTTTTTCGAAAATCAGCCAAATTTTCTCAGGCTCGTAACTTTTGATATATAGCACTAAACTTGATGAAAGTTATATATTTGAAATCAGCATTGAAATTTGATTCTTTTGATGTATCTATTGGTATCAAAAACCCGTTTTCTAGAGTTTCGGTTACCATTGAGCCGGGTCGCTCCTTACTTACAGTTCGTTACCACGAACTGTTTGATAGACATTCGATTTTGTTTATACGCCAGTGAATGGAAGTGTTTATTTAATATGTGAGTTTTGTTTCCTATGTATTTATATTTTTCTTTTGGTTTTTAAAAAGAACATTTTTTGTTTCATTTTTGTCTTTTCTTTTTTTTCCGTTGAGAAAGGCTCTCGGACGTGGGGCCGAAATATTCGGAGTATTTTTGTTTAATTAAGTGTTTATTTTATTGTATTCACTGCTTTATAAAAATTAAAACCCGTTTTCTTGCTTAATTTTTCGTAAATTTAAAAAAATAACAGATTGGATTCAAGGCTTTCTACATGGGTTTAGGGGTTTTGACCCCCCCCCCCCACCCACACTAATTTTTTTCAGACTCATAAAATCGTAAAAAAATCTATGTAAACAGATTTTTTTTGTTTATGTGGATTTTTGCATTTTCCTCTGTGATTTCCTAAGGTTTCTTTAAAATTAACAATATGTCCTACGGTTTCTTTCCAGGTAATAGATTTTCTTTGGTAAACTAGATTGTGTCGCTCGCGTATTGAAATTATTTTCCACATATTCAGTAGCTAATATACTATCTTCAATATATTTAGGTTATAAACCTATGGATAAAACAAGTATCCACGTATCTCATTGATAAACCAATATTAATAGAGTATTGATGTTAAAGTTGTACTTTAAATTGTTGCACTGGTGTTCCTGGTGTTACACTGGATGGCTACACAACACTCCAAACCTCAAAATTCTGCTTTAAAGTTAAATCGCATCCTTTTATAGCTAAAATACTAAGTGTTCATACAGAAAATATGGCAACGCTATACAATAATCCCAAGGATTTGATAATTTTTTGGATAAGAACAAGAGACCTGCGTTTGGTGGCCAAAATTTATTCCTAGTTCCTTGTTGAGTTCTTGAGCTTGAAAATAGAAGTTTCAAAAGCATCTTCCAAATTTTCTGATTCTTTTCTTGAATCGAATAAAAAAAGAAGTTTTTTCAACTAAAATTATAGGACAACGTTAAAATTTAAGATAAACTAAAACTGTTGCGAATATGAAGGAATCTTCCCCTTCCTCAGCCCTTGCTCTTTACACTAAAGTCTCAATATTGTTTCAAAATACTTCTCATTTATCGGCCCTTATGTTTGAGCTGTCTCTCTAAAAGAATTGTAATACAAATTCAAAGTTTATTGTAAATAGCGAGGGTTGAGGAAGTGGCAGCCCCCTCATACACAGAATAGTTTATGTTCATTTTTAGTTTTAATTTTGCTCCTTAGTTTCAGTTGAAAACTTTTTTTTTTTACTTTTATTTATGACTTTTTTCAAATCATACCAGATCCCCCCCGTGTAAATTTCTTGTGCAAAATTCCCCTGGAACTCTCATCACCCCAAAAATTCTTTAAGTGGAAAATACACCCACAAAAATATCCCCCCCAACAAAAAATAAACAAATATGATCACCCCATGGAAAAAAAAACAACTACAAATAAACACGCAACCATTGGAAAAAACAAAAACAGAATTACTCATCTTTATAGATAGGAGCTTGGCACCTCTAAAGTATGCTGACTCTGATGACATAATTTTCATTAAGATAACTTGACATTTTAAGGGAGATTTGCCTCTTTTTTGAAGTTTAGGCAAAGTTTCTCAGGCCCCTTGCTTTTTATTCAAAACATTAAACTTAAATGAATTTTAAATTTCATGAATTTTTGGCCGTTTTTTAGAGTTTCGATTACTATTGGGTCGTTTTGCTCTTTATTTGCAGTAGTGTGCTCCAGTTTTAAACGCAGAGATAGGGGGTGTATAAGTGGAGCTACTAGTCCCTCAAGACATCGCACCTGTGCAATGCAGTCCCTGTTTCTACCGGCCAGCTCCCAAGATTCCCATGACACACCCTTCACTGCTTTTGAACGCACAGATAGGGAAATGGCATAGGACTTTAAGCGGGCCTAATAGCAGATTAGCATGGGATTTCTACTGGCCCATTGGGGGTGTACAAGTGAAGCTCCTAGCCCTTCGCACCTGGGCGTTGTGGGCACCTGTTTCCACCGGTTGGCTGGCAAGATTAACATGCCATGCCTTGCTTTCCAAGTGTTCCAATATCTCCCCCTAGCAACCGCCATTTTGTCACGATTCGTAGCCATTTTGGCACGTCTATTGTTTTCTTGTAATAACCTCCCTCTATAAATAGAATCCCTATATACGAATCTATTTTTTCAAGAATATGCCCAATTCCTTCCCTTGTCCCTGTATAAATAGAAGTCCCATATACGAGTCTAGACATCTAGCTTTTCTGCAAGACACCCATGATTCTCGTGACTAGGTGTAATATTGATGATGCCATCGTATGTGACAAGCTTGACTTCGGGAGCCCATGGGGAATTCCCGCTTGTAACTAAACACGGCACACACGAAGGTGTTGCGTAATGACAACACGTATCTTACGTAATGACGGCGCATATCTTACGTAATGATGGAACACATGCTGCGTAATGATAGCACACATCTTGCACAATGTCAGCGCACACATCACTGTCACATAATACTTTTTTGACATTTTATTTTTTCGCCAAAACGTTCATAGCGTTTTTTCTTTTTTTTCTTCTTTTTTTCTTCTTTTCTTAGTTCTTTGTCCTCGCTAGGACTCGAAAGGTCAATTTCCGTCCAATGGAACATCACTTTAAGCGCTCGGACCAACAAGCTATTCACATTTTGTCCTGGTCAATTTATTCTAGAAATAACACATTCCCGTGACGTCATATGATACACCTCTACCTATTCCATGACACACTTGGCAGGATTCCGAGCTCATGCCGTCTTCTAGTCTCCATGGGTAACATGGATGACGCAAAATGCGCAGAGGGTAAAATTTTATTTCTAGACACTACTGTTTCCAAGGCAATTGTGCAATTAGAGATTTTTAGCACTCCTTAGCCATTACGAGACGGCCAGACCTCAAAATTATGCATTTACATCCCCATTTTGCGTAAGAATTCTTTAGAATAAAATGTAATTGATGATAAAATAAATATTTTAGCAGTCTAGTCCTATCGTATAGGTAATAAAGGAACATTTAATATATTTTTCTATTTTCATATAAAAATGTCCATCGCTTTGCAAAACTTAGCCGTAACTAGTCAAAGATAGAGTTTAGAATTTTTTTTTTTTTTTGCTAAATGGAGTCGGAGTTGGACTCGGCATATTGAAAGTGATTAGAGTTGAAATCAGTTATAAATTATAAATCTAGTTAAAAGAGCCTTTAAAACAGGATTCTGAAGTTGGAGTCTTACGACTACCTCCCCCCCCCCCCCTAGCAATCATTTCCAGAAGGCAAGATTCATATTATATGCACTATTAAGGTGTTCCCGACAGCTATTAACGAAAATGCCTCGTTTCTTTGAGCCAAGACTATGGATATTTCAGACCGTCGTGACAATATACGGATGCCCCCCATCTCCCTAGCAATCATTTTTAGGCGCTATTGAGGTATTTCCGAGAGTCTTTAAAGAAAATACAGCGTTTCTTTCAGTGTAAGCTAGATTTTCAGCCCCCCCCCCACGTTAAAAATTCTTTAACGCCTCTACCTTAAATTTTAAGCTGTAGAATATTATACTCAAGGCAATTCACACCATAGTGGCATTATTTGACTGCCCCTCTGACATCACATCATCAGCTCCAAGCCATTTTTCAGAACTTTTTTGTTAAAAATTATGCTTCAATCCGGTGATTCAAGTTTTCGCAAGCCAAGCTTATCGTAATAACCTCCAAAACACTCCAGACCACCGTGGCGATATACACGTCCCCCTCTGTCATCCCGTTGACACCACCCCTCTTCACCCCCAAGACATTTTCAACCCTTTCCCAACAATAATAAGCTCAAGAATCTAAATTAAAAACTGCTTTTACTTGAACAGCGGAACTGGACTAAAAAATGAACAGAAATTAATATGAGTAGGGTTCTAAACCCCTATGCTTTCTGAAAGCTAGAATATAATTTGTACTTTACTAAAAAAAATTCAAAAGAATTTGCTAATAAAAATATGCATTGTTAGCTTGATGTACATAGGCTGATATGTAATCCTTAAAATCTTAATTAATTTTTGATTTCTTAAAGTGACAAAAATGAAAACATTTAAAAGAAGTTTTTTCAGTAAAGTACATACTATGTTCTGGCTTTTAGAAAGAATAGAGGTTTAGAACCCTACTCATATTAATTTCCGCTTGTTTTGAGTTTGACTCTGTTATTTATTTCTATTTCTGTTTGGTTTGGGCTTCATTTGTTTATTGATACTGATTTATGGTAGTTGTATGTTTAGTAGATTAATTGATTCTATTTTTGTTCATTTTTGGTTTAATGGAGTTCTTTACTTTTATTTGAAAACTTATTTTGTGGAAAAACTTTTTTAAATTAATTTCTGCTCGTTTTGTATTGACATTCAGGGTAAAAAAGACTGAGCCTCTTCTAAAGTTAAACAACCATCCCTTCCATAAAAACCTTAAATACCCCCTGGGCATAACTTACAACCCTTGCCCTTAATCTGTGGGGTTTGTTTCAAACCCAAAAGTCTTGTATATGATAGTTAGACTGTTTTGAATAGAATGGCTACCTCAAAATTTCTATTAGATAAATTTCGGGACAATACGACGTGTGTGTTGGGGGAGAGGGAGTAGTTGCCCTACGATCATTTTGACTCTTAAAAAGAGCACTAGAGCATCTGATTACCAATCCAATGAGCCCCCTTCGAAGTTTATAAGACCATACTTTCTATAAAAACCTTATATGCCCCCAGGGCATAACTTACAAACCCTTGCCCTGAGGGCCGGCCGGATTTTTTATCCTTAAATGCATAATTTTCAGACCTTTCAAACACGTTGAACAAAATGAATATCTCAAAATTTTTATTGGAAGCGTTCGGGGAAATAATAGACGTGGCGGGGGAGGGGGGCATTTGCCCTCTGATCACTTTCGACTAATAAATGTAGGCACTAGTCCTCTCAATTTCCAATGGAATGAGTCCTTTTTGAAACTTCTACGACAAAAAATTCTATAAAACCGTATTTGCCCAAGGGCGTAACTTACCACCCTTGTCCTGAGGGCTGTGGGGGGAGGATTGCCATTCTCAAAGACATAATTTGCAGACCTTTCAACTACGTTGAACAAAATGGCTATACCAAAATGTTGATGGGCAATATTTGGAGAAATTATTGGCGTCGAGGGGGAGGGGGTATTCTCCCTCCGATTACTTTTGACTATTAAAAAGGACAATAGCCCTCTCCATTTCCAATCAAATGAGCCCCTTTTGAAGTTTTTACGACCAAGCTTTCAATAAAAACCTTATATACCCCAGGGCATAACTTACGCTGACGGCTCTGGGGGAGGGGGGGGGGGGTTCTCATACTCAAAGACATTATTTCCAGAAACTTCAATTACGTTCGAAAAAAGGGCTATATCAAAACGTTGATTGGAAGTGATTCGGAAAATGATAGGCGTGGGGGGTGGGCATTCATCCTTTAATCGCTTTTAACTATTAATAAGGTCAGTAGCTCTCTCAATTCCCAGTTGAATAAGCCGTTTTTGAAGTTTCTATGACAACACTTTGTACAAAAACCTTAAATTCCCAAAGGGAATAACTTACAACATTAGCCATGGGGGCTGGGGGGGGGGGGGTTGTCGTCCTCGAAAACCTAATTTACAGAGCTTTCAACTACGATAAAAAAATAGCTATCGCAAAATTTTGATTGGATATGTTTTGGGAAATGGTGGGCTTGAGAGGGGGGTTAGTTGCCCTCAATCACTTTCTACTATAAAAAGGGCACTAGCTCTTTCAATTTTCAAACGAATGAGCCCCTTTTGAAGTTTCTACGACAATCTTTTCTATGAAAACCGTATATGCACCCAGGGCATAACTTAAAACCCTTACCCTGAGGGATGCGGGGGAGGGGGGTCATCCTAAAAGACCTAATTTCCCAAACTTTAAACTACGTTGAACAAAATGGCTATCTAAAAATACTGATTTGATGTGTTTGGGGAAATGGTGGACGTGAGAGGGGGGTTTGTTGCCTTCTAATCACTTTCGATTTTTAAAAAGGGCATTCACCCTTTTAATTTCGAATTGAATGAGCCCTTTTGAAGTTTCTACGACAAAGCTATCTATAAAAACCTTATATTCCCCCAGGGCATAACTTACAACGCTTGCCCTGAGGGGTGTGTGGGGTTTGTCATCAACAAAGATATAATTTTCAGAACAGTCAACTACGCTGAACAGAATACCTATCTCAAATTTTGACAAGATGTGTTTGAGGAAATGGTGGGTGTGAGAGGTTAGCTGCCTTCTAATCAATATCGTCTTTTAAAAAGGGCACTAGCTCTTTCAATTTCCAATCAAATGAGCCCTTTTTGAAGTTTCTATGACAACACTTTGTATGAAAACCTTATATGCCCCCAGGGTATAATTTAAAACCCTTGCCCTGAGGTTTGTGAGGGGGTCGTCATCCCCAAAGACATAATTTCCAGAACTTTCAACTAAGTTGAAACAATTGTCTGTCTCAAAATTTTGATTGGATGTGTTCGGGGAAAATATGTGCGTGATAGGGGGGTTAGTTGCTCTCCAATCACTTTCTACTATTAAAAAAGGCACTAGCCCTTTCAAATTCCAATCAAATGAGCTGTTTTTGAAGCTCTACGACAATCCTTTCTATGAAAACCTTATATGAATCCCCCAGGGCATAACTTACAACCCGTACCCTGAGGGATGGTGGAGTCGGGGTTGTTATCCTCAATGACCTAACTTCTGGAACTTTCAACTACGTTGAACAAAATAGCTATTTCAAAATTTTGATTGGATGGGTTAGGGGAAATGGTGAGCATGAGAGGGGGGTCAGTTGCCCTCCAATCACTTTCGACTATTAAAAAGGGCACTAGCCCTTTCAACTCCAATCGAATGAGCCTCTTTTTAAAGTTTTTACGACAACGCTATCTATAAAAACCTTATATGCCCCCAGGGCATAACTTACAACCCTTGTCCTGAGGGTTCTGAGGGGGTTATAATCCTCAAAGACCTAATTTACTGGACTTTCAACTACGGTGAACAAAAGTTCTATCTCAAAGCCTGGATTGGACGTGTTTGGGGAAAGGGTATGCGTGAGAGGGGGATTAGTATACCTCCAATTACTTTCGACTATTAAAAAGGGCACTAGTACTTTGAATTTCCAATCGAATGAGTCCTTTTTGAAGTTTCTACGACAGCGCTTTCTATAAAAAACGTATATGCCCCCAGGGCATAGCTTGAAACCCTGGCCCTGAGGGCTGTGGGGGGAGTTTCCGCCTCAAACAAAAAATTTCCAGATCTTTCAACTACGTCGAACAAAATGTTTGTCTCAAAATTTTGATTGGGTGTGTTTGGGGAAATTTTGGACGTGGAAGGGGTTTTAGTTGTCTTCCAATAATTTTGGCTACTAAAAAGGGCACTAGTCTTCCAATTTCCAATCAAATGAGCTGTTTTCGAAGTTTCTACGACAGCCCCTTCTATATGAAGTGGCCTGGTCTAAAACCAACCAAAAAAATTACATTGTACCAACTTCGTTCTTTACTTAGGCAGCGCTAGTGAGCTGCCTATGATAGGCGCGTGAAACCTCAACACTAAGGTCCTTTTATGTGCTGTATTTGATGCAGTAAATTTTACCAAGACCCGTTGCAGCCTTTTAGGGGATCTTTCTGCTTTTTCAAAAAATGAATATTACTTCAATAGAATACAAAACTTAGATTGCAGGCAAAATTCTCGAGGATTTTTCACTGTTACAGTGAATAACCAAAAATGTTTAAGATTCTCCCCCCTTACTCTTCACAAAATGGTGAAGTTGCTCGACGACTAACACACATTCACCAATCTTATCACGTTGAATTTTCCATTTTTTACATATTTTCATCGAAAAAGAAACAAATTCTACATTTCTTGTGTATAGGCGCGTGAAACCTCAACACTAAGGTTCTTTGATGTGCTGTATTTGATGCTTTAACTCTTATAAAGACCTGTTACACCCTTTTAGAAGATTTTCCCCTTTTCAAAATCAAATTTTCTTCAATAGAATACAAAACTTAGATTACAGGCAAAATTCTCTGATACAGTGAATAACCAAGATTTTCTAAGATTTTTCCCTCTGACTCTTCATGAAATTCTGAAGTTGTTTGACCGCTAGCACACGTTCACCAATCTTATAATTAAATTTTCCAGTTTCACATGTTTTCATCGAAAATTCACCGAAAATTCCGAACTATATTGGAACTCTTTCTTCTTTATTGAAAACTCAGAACTGAAGTGTAACTTTTTGTATCTTCTACCGAAAATTCAGAGTCGAAGTTTAACATTTTTCTCTTCATTGGAAAAAATTCATAATTGAACATTTACGTTTTCTCTTCTACGGAAATTCAGAAGAGAACTTGAACTTTTCCTCACTTCTTTGAGAAAACTCAAAATTAACGTGGAACTTTCTCTCTTCTTTGGAAAAAATTCACAATCGAAGCATAACTTTTTCCATCTTCGACCAAAAATTCAGAAGTGAGAATTTTTTTTCTCTTCACTGAGAAAATTCAGAAGAGAACTTGAAGTTTTTTCTCTCTTTGCTTAAAAAAATTCCGAAATAAATTGAAACTCTTTCTTCTTTAGGAAAACTCAGAACTGAAGCATGACTTTTTTCCCCTTCTTTGGAAAAAATTCAGAGTCAAAGTTCAACTTTTTTTCGCTTCATTGGAAAAAATTCACTATTGAAAATTAACGTTTTTCTCTTCTATTGACAAAATTCAAAAGAAAACTTGAACCTTTCTTCATTTCTTTGAGAAAACTAATAATTCAAGTGAACTTTCTTTCTTATTTGGAAAAAATTCAGAATCGAAGCATAACTTTTTCTGTCTTTTATAAAAAATTCAGAAGTGAGGTGAGACCTATTTCTCTTCATTGAGAAAGTTCAGAAGAGAAAATAAAATTTATTTTCTTCGTTGAGAAAATTCCAAACTAAAGTATAACTCTTTTTCTTTAGTAAAATTCAGAACTGAGGTGTAACTTTTCTTCCCCTTCTTCAGAAAAAAATTCAGAGTCAAAATTCTACATTTTTCTCTTCTTTTGGAAAAAGTTCAGAATTGAAAATAAAAATTTTTCTATTTCATGGAAAAATTCAGAAGAGATCTAGAATTTTTCTTCACTTCTTTGAGAAAACTCAGAACTAAAGTGGAATTTCCTGGCCTCTTTGGAAAAAGTTCAGAATCGAAGTATAACTTTTTCTATCTTCTAACCGAAAATTCAGAAGTAAAGCGTGACTTCTTTCTCTTCATTGAGAAAATTCAGAAGAAAACTTAAACTTTTTTCTCTTCGCTGAGAAAATTCCAAACTGAAGTATAACTCTTTCTTCTTTAAGAAATCTCAGAATTGAAATGTAAAGTTTTTCCCCTTCTTCAAAAAAATTCAGAGTCGAAGTTCAACATTTTTTCTCTTCTTTGGAAGAAAAATTCAGAATTGATCATTAACTTTTTATTTTCAATAGAAAAAACTCAGAAAAAAACTTGAACCTTTTTTCACTCTTTTGAGAAAACTCAGAACTGAACTTTAATATTTTTCTTTTCTTTGAAAAAATTCAGAATCGAACTTTTAATTTATATCTTCTTTAATAAATTCAAAAGACAACGTGAACTTTTTTCTTCTTTTAAAATTCACAACTGACATGTAACTTCAGTTAAATACATTAAGTTAACTAAGTTTGAGTTAGTTCATTTAACTTAGATTAGCATGAGCGATCATGCTAACCTTCACTTCATTCCTGAATTTTCGTTAGAAAATAGAAAAAAGCTATACTTCGATTCTGAATTTTTTCCCAACAAGACAGAAAGTTCCACTTTAATTCTGAGTTTTCTAAAAGAAGTGAAGAAAAGTTCACGTTCTCTTCTGAATTTGTTCCATAGAAGAGAAAAATGTTAATATTCATTTGTAAATTGTTTTCCAATGAAGAGAATAAATGTTGAACTTTGACTATGAGTTTTTTCGCAAGAAGGGGAAAAAGGTTACACTTCAGTTCTGAGTTTTCCTAAAGAAGAAAGAGTTCCGATTTAGTTTGGAATTTTTCTAAAGAAAGAGAAAAACTTCAAGTTCTCTTCCGAATTTTTTCATTGAAGAGAAAGAAGTCTCTCAAAGAAGAAAAGAACGAAGATAAAAGAATACCACTTCTGTTCTGAATTTTTCAAAGAAGAAAAAAAGGTCAACTATACTTCTACATTTTTCCATTTAAGTGAAAAAATGCACAGGTTCGATTATGTTTTTTTTCAGCCAAGAAAAAAAATGTTAAACTTCAATTCTGTATTTTCCAAAGAAGAGAAAAAATACAAATCAGTTCTGAGTTCCCTCAAAGAAGAAAAGTTCCACTTAAGTTCTGAATTTTCTCAAAGAAGAGAAGAAAAGTTTATGTTGTGAAGAAAAGAAGAGAAAAATGTTACACTTCGACTCTGAATATTTTCAAAGAAGAGAAAAAGATATACTCCAGTTCTGTTATTCACCAACGAAAATAAAACAGTTAAACTTCTGTTTTGAATTTTTCAAAGAAAAAAGCCCATTTTCTCTTCTGGATTTTTCTACGAAAGTAAAATAATAAAAAGGATCGATTTTGAATTTTTCCAGAAAAGAAAAAAGTGTTAAACTTCATTTCTAGATTTTCTAAAGAAAAGAGCAAAGTTACATATCAGTCCTGAGTTCTCTCAAAGGAGAAACCTCCTCCCAATGGAAATATCATCAAGACAATTCAATCCGGTCAAAATTGAAACAGGATAATTATTCTTAACAACTTCGCGCGTAAAAGTCAGACGGACAAGAGAAAGCATGACATATAAAAAGAATTTTGTATTAGAGTTCTGGCGAATTTCTGCAGTGTATAATTTCCCCTGACAAGTTCACTCCCTGGAAACTTTCCTCCCTTAAAAAAACAGCAGAAAAGTTGTTCTCCCCAACCCGAAAATGTATGCGTGCATCCCAGTAAGAAATACTATGCGTAAACAATGGGCAAATTTTATAATTTAAAGACCTTTCCCCTGTGGATGTACGGGGGGGTGTTCATGTTATACCCAAAGGCATAGTTATTGGGCCTTCCAACTATGATCAACAAAATAGTTATCTGAAAACTTTGATAAGACGATTTTGGGGAAAAGGAGAAGGGGAGGGGGCCTAGTTGGCCTTCAATTTTTCGGTTGCTTAAAAAGGGCACTAGAGCTTATATTTTCCGTTCGAATAAGCCCTCTCCTGATATTCCTTATTGATTATTCCTGGGAAAAAAACAAACAAATAAACACGCATCCGTGATCTTTCTTCTGGCAAAAAATAAAAAATTCCACATTTTTCAGATAGGAGCTTGCAACCTATACAGTAGAGGAAAATTTTTTGAAAATTAAAATATTTACTCAGGCTCATAACCTTTGATGAGTAAGACTAAATTTAATGCATTAGCACAAAAATTCTATTCTTCTGATACATCTATCGGTATGAAAATACCATCTTTAGAGTTTTGGTCACTATTGAGCCGGGTCACTCCTTACTCACAGTTTTTTTTTTACCACGAACTTTTTGATATCTTTGCCTTTACGGCAATATATAACCCATTTTTCAGTTTTCCCTGTCGTTTTCACTTGATTTGGGAAAATTGGCTCTAACTTTGCCCCTCCCCAGAATTTTGACGAAATTACACCACTGGATATATGTTACATAAATAGAAAAAGAAATGCAAATGAACTGTTCCAATTTAAATCCGACAAGCGTCTTGTATTTGGGAAACATTAATGATATACCTAAAAATCACTAGTTCGCACCATTGTATATAAATAATAGACAGAATGACCTTTCCCTATTTCAACCGTTATGACCGTAATTAGCATGGAGTTTTAAAATCATCCCTGTCCCTTTCCATTAGATTCTACCGGAGCCCTCTGACGTCACGCGACACACTTGTTTCTCGGCAACATTCCTGTCCTTGGAAAGAGTTCAAAGGTTAGGTCAGGCGTTTATTCCTTGACACCTACCCTTTGTTTTTCTATGACACACCCTCCCTACTTTCTTTGACATGCCCTCCCCGTTTTCTGTGACATACCCTCCCTTTTCTGATAGAATTCCTGTGACATGCCCCCTGACTTCACGTGACACAGCTGTACAATGCGGTCAACTGTTTCTAGGCAACGGCTGGCAATATTTATAGCGCATACCCTGTTTCTAGGCGAAATTTCCAAGTTTTTCAACTACTTAAAATGTGGTCCGTATAATACACAATGTTCGATAATAACTGAAGCTCCTAACCCCACCCTTTTTTTTAGCGCATACACTCTGACATCACAGCGTACCCCTACCCCCCCTTTCAAGCGTATGTTACACCACGCGACATACCCTCGCCTTTAAAGGGCCAGACAAGTGGAGCTACCAGCCCCTCGCACCTGCACAGTGCAGTCACCTGTTCTATTAAAGGGAAAACTCTTGACAAGACTCCATGACACACTCCTCTGGACTCCAACGACGTCATATAACTTACCCCATTTCAAACAGACAGGTCTGATATGCTTGACGAAATTTTGCGTAGCCCTATCACAGGAACCCATGGGGGAATCTCTGCTTGTAACGTAACGACACCCGAAACCCCCAAAGCATTCTTTTTTCATTAACTTAATGGCGGTAAAAACTCGTTGCGCATCCCTCACTGCCAGATAATACCATTTTGACATTTTTCGCCGAAAACCCTCAAGACAGTTTCTTTTTCGGTGTTTCATTTTTCGCTCAAAACACCACTCTTTTTTTTCTAGAGTTCTTGACCCCACCAGGACTCAAAAGGTCGTTCCCCTCCAATGGCATAGCGCCCCAAGCAAGTCGTTTATAAAACCTTTGCCAATATTTTGTATCTAGAACCATATTCTAAAAATAACTATTGCACGATACCTGAGATTCCCCATTTTTGGCACTCGTTAGAATGGCGGGTTAACTGTCAAATTTGGCACGCACTTTGAAAACATCTATTCCTAGGGGACATTTGTTCTCAAGATATTTTTAGCAATAAAGGGGAAATGTATGTTTGAATTATGTAAACATCTAGGCATGAGAGACGCGCACCAAACAATAAATCTTAAAATCATAGATACTGTAAATAAAAAAAAATTGAAAGGCAATAAAACATAAAAAAGACAGCTAAAAAACACTATAAAAAATAAAAGATGAAAATATCATATTATCATATACGCAAAAAAGAAACCATCTACCATAGAAAACTGGAAGCTTCTAGCCTGCAACCCCCGGGGGGGGGGGTTAAGGGAGGGGGAGTTATATTAGATGCAATTTAAACCATATTCACAGTTTTAAGGAAATACCCTTTTTTCATTAAGATAAATTAATGAATACTAAAAAATATCCTAACAATAGGTTCCACCTCCTGTCTTATTATTAACCTCTAGAGTATACTAGTCAATGACAATGCATACCACCTTGGTAAATTATGGATGATATTAAACACCCCCATGACAAAATTACATCTCCCCTATTAAATCTTTCAGGTATTTTCTAATAAAATTATGGTTCTGAATCCCGTGATTCATATTTTTTGCCACCCAAGCCAATCATAATGCCCCACAAAATACTCCAAACTACCAGGGCATTTCACCGATGTGACACCATTTCCTCCCTCACCTCATGGGTGACCTGATATAAGTGAGATTTTCCATTTTTTGGCACTCGTTAGAATGATGCGTTACTCTCCCAATTTGATAGAATCCGGGGGGCATTTACTTTCAAGATATTAATAAAGGGGAAATGCATGTCTTACTCATGCTAAAGACTACATCTTAAAAAACACAGAAAATGTAAATGAAAACAAATTGACAAGCAATAAAACATAAAAAAGACAGCTAAAAAACACGACAAAAAATAAAAGATGAAAACGTCCTATTATCATATAGGCAAAAAGAACCATCTATTATAGAAAACGGGGGGCTTCTAGCCTGCAACCTCTGAGCGCAGGGGAGGGGGGGAGTTATATTAGATGGAATTTAAGGCATATCAAGAGCTTTTAAGGAAACACCCCTTTTTCAATAAGATAAATGTATGGATATTTGATTCCAGGAACTATAGGTTCCAGCTCGCACCTAGTAGCATTCATTTTTAGAGGATGCATTGATAATAGATGTCGTTTTTAGGCGTTAATGCAGCTTTAAAATGATAGAGAATAACATGCCAAATTTAAGGAAACATTTTAGGAGAGGACTCCAGGAGAGGGGAACCGTTTTCTCCGTCACCAGCTCAACACTGTTTTTATTTTTTTATCGTTACGCAAAGCGCTAACTTTCAAGTGTACATTTATGGTTATCCTGCATCCCTCCACTAAGGTACCGACCTGTTCCCTGGTCGCCTCTGAGGAAGTGTTTAGTCCCCCCCTAAGTGGTTTCTCTTAGCCCAGGGTACATTTTAACCAATATATCAAAACACGCAAAGAAGGGGAAATTATGGTTACCATTCACCTCATGCGCTGTGGGGGAGTTTGATCTGAGTCTACACTTTTTGGGGGACGGAATCCGGCCATCTTACGTGCAGTGGGGGAGTATGGTCTGTGTCTACTCATTCCTGGGACAGAATCCAGGCTTCGGCTAGATGATACAAGAGGCTAAAAACGGTCTCGCTCTAGATAATTTAAAGGTAGTAATAATAGGGAAATTATCGCAAAGTTTCTACAGAACTCTCTAACGTCAGAGCATCCCTGTGCAATAAGAGTAGATGTCCAAACCGGTAAAAAAGTATACTTAAGATCCAGAGCGGAATGACGCTACGACACTATTTTCACACTAGCACCAGCTCTCCACATGACATCCCCCTTTAAAAACAAAGAAGCCATCCTCCCTTTTTTAATAGTGTTAATACTCTAAGCATTTCACCTCACAATGTTACACTATAGCTAGTCTAAGACATCCCCTCTCATCACCCCATCTTCCCAAAACACTTTTCAGACATTTCTCGCTAAAAATTTTATTTTCAAGTCATTCATTTGGGTTTTTGGAAGCAATTCAGCCCATAGTACAGCATTATAACTACTCTAAGACAAACCTTAGCAATCACCCCGTTCCCCAAAATAGATTTTTCAGACATTTCTTGTTAAAAATTATATTTCACGTTTTTCATTTGGGTTTTCGAAAGCAATTCAGCCTACAGTACCACACTATACACACTATACTACCTCACCCCTCTCATCGCTCCATCTCCCCAAAACACTTTTCAGACATTACTCGTTAAAAATTTTATTTTCAACTCATTCCTTCGGGTTTTCGCAAACAATTCAGCGAAGAGTTCAGCACTATAACTACTCTAAGACTCCCCTCTGTCATAACCCCATCCATACTTAACACTATCAAATTTCTACTAGAAATAACAGGTATTTTCTTAACAGTAACACATTTTCTCTAATAGCACCATCCTTTCCCGTCATTGATAACAAATTTATCTTAAAAGTATCAATTTTTCGTCAATGATAAAAATTATCTGTTAGAAGTAACAAATTTTCTGTCAAAGATACCAAATTCTTCCATGGAAGTAACAATTTTTCGTCAATATTAACAACTTATCTGTTAGAAGTAACATGTTTTCTGTCAAAGATACCAAATTTTTCTCAGAAGTATCAAGTTATCTTGGCAGTAACAAATTTCTTCTGATAACACCAAGTTTTCCATCAAAGATAACAAATTTCCCATAGAAGTAACAATTTTCCATCAGCTTCCAGTGATAACTTATTTTCTTATGGAACTTTTTGTGTGGTGATTGTTGCGCATTTTTTCATGAAATTTAATTTATCATTATATACTAGTAGGTTATCCTAACATAGCCTTTGTAGGCTAAGTTAGGTTAACCTACTGGTATATAATGATAAATTAAATGTCATGGAAAAATGAGCAACAACCACCACACAAAAAGTTCCATAAGAAAATAAGTTTCACAATGAGAAAAAAATCACTTTGACAGGAAACTTGTTAAAAACCTGTTACTTCTAAGAAAAATTTGATAGTGTTAAGTAAAAGTTTGTTAGTATTAAGAAAAGGTTGTTACTTCGATGAGAAGATTCGTTAGTTTTAAGGATAACTTGCTACTTCTGACAAAAAAGTGTTATCATAAACGAAAAAATTTTTAATTCCAAGAAAAATTTTGTATGTTTGGCTGACAACTTGTTACTTCTAACAGATAACTTGTCATTATAACGAAAATTGCTACTTCTAAGAAGAATTTTGTATCTTTGAGAGAAAACTTGCTAGTTCAAGCAGAAAACGTTTTATCACTGACGAAAAAATGTTACTTTCAAAAGAAATTTGGGTGAGTTAAGTAAAAGTTTGTTAGTATTAAGGAAAAAAGTTGTTACTTCGAAGAGAAGATTTGTTATCTTTGACGGAAAACTTGGTGCTGTTAGAAGAAATTTGTTACTTCTAAGAGAAACCTGTTTCTTTCTAAGAAAAAATTGGTATCTTTGACAGAAAACTTGTTACATCTAACAGATAACTTGTTATCACTGATGAAAAATTTTTACTTCTGTGAGAAATTTGCTACCTTTGACGGACAACTTGGTGCTATTAGAAAAAAATTTGTTACTTCTGTGAGAAATTTGAGCGTGTTAAGTAACAGTTTGTTAGTATTAAAGGAAAATGTTGTTACTTCGAAGAGAAAATATGTTAGTGTTAAGAAAAAACTTGCTAATTCTGACAGAAGGCTTGATATCAGAAGCAAAAAAAATTGTTACTTCTAAGATAAATTTGGTATGTATGACAGAAAACTTGTTAAATCTAGCAGATAAATTGTTATCACTGATGGAAAAATTGTTACTTCTATGAGAAATTTGCTACCTTTGACGGAAAACCTAGCGCCATCAGAAGAAATTTGTTGCTTCTATGAGAAAATTTGAGCGTTTTAAGTAAAAGTTTGTTAGTATTAAGGGAAAATGATGTTACTTCAAAGAGAAAATTTTTTAGTGTTAAGAAAAACTTGCTACTTCTGAAAGAAGACTTGTTATTATAAGCCAAAAGATTGTTACTTCTACGAAAACTTTGGTATGTATTACAGAAAACTTGTTACTTCTATCAGATGACTTGTTATCAGTGACGAAAAATTGTTACTTCTATGATAAATTTGTTATCTTTGATGGAAAAATTGGTACTATTAGAAGAAATTTGTTACTGCTAAGAAAAACCTGTTACTTCTAAGAAAAATTTGGTATCTTTGACAGAAAACATGTTACTTCTAACAGATAAATTGTTATTATTGACGACAAATTGTTACTTCTATGGAAAAATTTGGTATCTTTGAAAGAAAACTTGTTACTTCTAACAGATAACTTTTTATCATTGACGAGAAATTGATACTTTTAAGATAAATTTGTTATCATTGACCGGATAGGATGGTGCTATTAGAGAAAATCTGTTACTGTTAAGGCAATACCTTTTATATCTAGGAGAAATTTGATAGTGTTAAGTAAAAGTTTGTAAGTATTAAGGAAAAATGTTTTTACTTCGATGAGAAAATTTGTTAGTGTTAAGGAAAACATGCTACTTCTGACAGAAAAGATGTTATCACAAACGAAAAAATTGTTACTTCTAAGAAAAATTTGTTATCTTTGCTGGACAACTTGCAAGATGTAGTAGAAATCGTGTTATGAGTGACGAAAAGTTACTGTTAAGCTAAATTTGTTATCTTCAACGGATAAGTTGGAGTTATTAAAAAAATTTGCTACTGTTAAGAAAATACTTGTTATTTCTAGGAGAATTCTAATGTTAAGTAAAAGTTTGTTAGTATTAAGGAAGAATGTTGTTTCTTCGATGAGACAATTTGTTAGTGTTAAGGAAAACTTGCTACTTCTGTCAGAAAAGTTGTTAATACAATCAAAAAATTGTTACTTTTAAGAAAAATTTGTTATCTTTGGCAGAAAACTTGCTAGTTTGAACAGAAAACATGTTGTAACGGACGAAAAATATTATTTCTAAGAGAAATTTGAGTGTGTTAAGTAAAAGTGTGTTAGTTTTAAGGAAAAAAGTTGATACTTCAAAGGGAAAATTTGTTAGCGTTCAGGAAAACTTGCTACTTCTGGCAGAAAACTTGTTATCATAACGAAAAATTGTTACTTCTAAGAAAAATTGTTTTATGTTTGACAGAAACTTTGTTACTTCTAGCGGATAAGTTGCCATCATAACGAAAAAATTGTTACTTCTAAGAAAAAATTTGGTATCTTTGACAGAAAACTTGCTAGTTGAAGCAAAAAACGTGTTATCACTGACGAAAATTGTTATTTCTAAGAGAAATTTGAGTGTTTTAAGTAAAAGTATGTTAGTAATAAGGAAAAAAGTTGATGCTTCGAAAAGAAAATCTGTTCGTGTTAAGTAAAAGTTTGGTAGTATTAAGGAAGAATGTTGTTACTTTGAAGAGAAGATTTTTTAATGTTAAGGAAAACTTGCTAATTCTGACAGAAAAATTGTTATCACAATCCAAAAAATGTTACTTCTTAGAAAAATTTTGTACCTTTGACTGAAAACTTGCTAGTTCGAACAGAAAACGTGTTATCACTGACAAAAACTATTATTTCTAAGAGAAATTTGGGTGTGTTTGGTAAAAGTATGTTAGTATTAAGGAAGAATGTTGTTACTTCGAAGAGACAATTTGTTGGTGTTCAGGAAAACTTGCTACTTCTAACAGAAAACTTGTTATCATAGCGAAAAAATTGGTACTTCTAAGAAAATTATGTATGTTTGACAGAAAGTTTGTTACTTCTAACAGATAAGTTGTCATCATAACGAAAAAATGCTACTTCTAAGAAAGTGTCTGTGGGTGGTTGTATGTTTCAAATATTAGATGACTCTTACACTGATGATGACTTGTGTCATAGTGATAGCAGGACCGGATTATTGCCTATTGTCAAGAAACATTAAACCCAAGAATGCTTGGTGTTCCAGGGGGGAAAAAATCAACGTTCTCTAACGTTCTTACAAAGCATCAAGTGAGAAACGAGTGTGTTTTACCGCTATGAAATATTAAAGCCCCAGAAAGGCAGTGTATTCCAGGAAAAATCATATGGTACTTATATAGATGATGGAGTCAACCCTTGAACTCCGAACCAAGTCATGGAAGTCAATGACAAAGTGTAGATATCGTTGTCAAGCTGTAAAATCATTATCAAAACAAAGAATGCTCGAGAAGTGTTTTAAATACTCTTTTGTGTGAATTGCTTGCGAAGACCCGTATGAATCACTTGAAATTAAATTTTTAAAAAGAAATGTCTGAAAAGTGTTTTGGGGGGAGATGGCGCAATGACAGAGGGGTGTCTTAGAGTATTTTTAATGATGTACTCTGGGCTGAATTGCTTGCGAAAAACCCGAATGAATGAGTTGAAAATAAAATTTTTAACGAGAAATGTCTGAAAAATGTTTTGGGGAGATGGGGCGATGAAAGGGGTGTCATAGAGTAGTTATAGTGGGGCACTGTAGGCTGAATTGCTTGCAGAACCCCAAATGAATGACGTTAAATATAATTTTTAACAAGAAATGTCTGAAAATGTTTTTTGGGGGATGGGGTGATGGCAGAGGGGTTTCTTAGAGTAGTTATAGTGCTGTACTGTGGGCTGAATTGCTTGAAAAAAGGAAAATGAATGACTTGAAAATAAATTTTTAGCGAGAAATGTCTGAAAAGTGTTTTTGGGAGATGGGGTGATGAGAGGGGATGTCTTATAGTAGTTATAGTGTAAAATTCTGAGGTAAAATGCTTAGAGTATCTAACAGTAGTAAAGAAAAAAGGGGGTGGGGCTTCTCTGTTTTTAAAGGGGGGGGGGGTGCCATGTGGAGAGCTGATGCTAGTGTGAAAACAGTCTCGTAGCGTCATTCCGCTCTGGACCATAAGTATACTTTTTTACCGGTTTGGACATCTACTCTTCTCGCAGAGGGATGCTCTGACGTTAGAGGGTTGCTGCAGAAACTCAGCGATAATTTCCCTATTAATAATACCTTGAAATTATCTTGAGAGAGACCGTTTCTTAGCCTCTTTTATCACCTAGCCGAAGCCCGGATTCCATCCCAGGAATGACTAGACACAGACCAAACTCCCCCACTGCGCATAGGATAGCCGGATCCCATCCCCCAAAAAGAGTAGACTCAGACCAAACTCCCCCACAGCGCATGTGGTGGATGGTAACAAAAATTTCTCGAAATAGAATTTCCCCTCCTTTGCGTGTTTTGATATTTTGGTGAAAATGTACCCTGGCTAAGAGAAACCGCTCGGGGGGGGGGACGGGATACTTCCTCAGAGGCGACCAAGGAACAGATCGGTACCTTAGTGGAGGGAGGCAGGATAACCATAAATGTACGCTTGAAAATTAGCGCTTTGCATAACGATAAGAAATAAAACAGTGTTGAGCTGGTGACGGAGAAAACGGTTCGCCTCCCCTGGATTCCTCTCCCTTCGTCTTTCCTTAAAATTGCCATGTTATCCTTTATCATTTTAAAGCTGCAATAATGCCTGCAAACTACATTTATTATCAATGCATCCTCTGAAAATGAATGCTACTAGGTGCGGAGCTGGAACCTATTGTTAGGATAATGTGAAATATCCATAAATTTATCTTAATGAAGAAGGGCTATTTCCTTAAAAGCTCGTGATATGTCTTAAATTCCATCTAATATAACTCCCCCTCCCCTACTCTCAGAGGTTGCAGGCTAGAAGCCCCTATTTTTCTATAATAGGTTGTTCTTTTTTGCGTATATGATAATATGAAATTTGCATCTTTTATTTTTTGTCGTGTTTTTTAGCTGTCTTTTTTATGTTTTATTGCTTGTCAATTTGTTTTCATTTACATTCTCTGTGTTGTTTAAGATGTATCTTTAGCACGAGTAAGACACACATTTCCTCTTTATTAATATCTTGAAAGCAAATGCCCCCCGGATTCTATCAAATTGGGAGAGTAACGCATCATTCTAACGAGTGACAAAAATGGGAAATCTAACTAATACCAGGTCACCCAGGGGTGGGGGAGGGTTTGGTGTCACATTGGTGGAATGCTCTGGCAGTGTGGAGTATTTTGTGGGACATTATGATTGACTTGGGTTGCAAAAAACTTGAATCACGGGATTTAGAACCATAATTTTTATTAGGAAATGCCTGAAAGATTTAATAGGGGAGATGCAGTGTTGTCATGGGGGCGTTTAATATCATGCATATTTATCAAATTGGTATGCATTGTCATTGACTAGTATACTCTAGAGATTAAAGATGAGACAGGAGGTGGAGCCTATTGTTAGAATATTTTTTAATATTCATAAATTTATCTTAGTGAAAAAGGGGTATTTTCTCAAAGCTCTTAATGTGCTTTAAATTGCATCTAATATCACTCCCCTTCCCCTAACCCCCCTCCCCCCTGGGGGAGGGGGTTGCAGGCTAGAAGCCTCCAGTTTTCTGCAATAGATGGTTGTTTTTTGCGTATATGATAATAGGACATTTTCATCTTTTATTTTTTGTTGTGTTTTTTAGCAGTCTTTTTTATGTTTCATTGCTTGTCAATTTGTTTTTATTTACAGTACCTATGATTTTAAGATTTATTGTTTGGGACGCGCCTCTCATACCTAGATTTTTACATAATTTAAACATACATGTCCCCTTTATTGTTAAAAATATCTTGAGAAAAAATATCCCATGGAAATAGATGTTTTTAAAGTGCATGCCAAATTTGGCAGTAAACACGCCGTTCTAACGAGTGCCATAAAATGGGGAATCTCAGGTTTAGTGTAACAGTTTACTTTTAGAATATGGTTCAAGATACAAAATATCGGCAAAGATTTCATGGACGACTTGCTTGGGGTGCTGTACCATTGGAACGGAATGACTTTTCGAGTCTTGGGGGGTTCAAGAACTCAAGAAAAAAATAAATGGTGTTTTAAGCGAAAAATGAAACACCGAAAAAGAAAATGTCTTGTGGGTTTTTGGTGAAAAATGTCAAAATGGTATTATCTGGCAATGAGGGATGCGCAATCAGTGTGTACCGCCATTAAGTTAATAAGAAAAGAATGCTTTGGGGGTTTCGGGTGTCGTTACGTTACAAGCGGGGATTCCCCCATAGGTTCCTTTGGTAGGGTTACGCAAAATTGTGTCAAGCATATTGGACCTGTCTGTTTGAAATGGGTATAAGTTGTATGAAGTCATTGGAGTCCAGAGGGGTCGGTCATGGAGTCTTGCCAAGTGTGTTCCCTTTAATAGAACAGGTGACTACACTGTGCAGGTGCAAGGGGCTGGTAGATCCACTTATCTGGCCCTTTAAAGGCGAGGGTGTGCCGCGTGGTGAAACATACGCTTGAAACGGGGATGTGCACTGTGATGGTAGTGCGCATGTGCTAGAAACAGGGGTGAGGGGCTAGGAGCTTCAGCTATTATCAAAACATGTGTATTATAGGGTCCACATTCCAGGAAGTTGAAAGATTTGGAAACTTCGCCTTGAAACAGGGCATGCGCTAGGAATATTGCCAGCCGTCGCCTAGAAACAGTTGACCGCATTGTACAGCTGTGTCAGGTGATATCAGAGGGCATGTCACAGGAATTCCATGGGAAAAGGGTGGGCATGTCACAGAAACTGGGGAGAGCATGTCACAGAAAGTAGTGAGGGTGTGTCATAAAAAATCAAAGGGGTGTGTCATGGAATAAACATCTGACCTAACCTTTGAACTCTTGCCAAGGGTGGGAATGTCACCTAGAAACAGGTGTGCCGCGTGATGTCAGAGGACTCCGGTAGAATCCAATGGAAAGGGACAGGGATGACTTTAAAACTCCATGCTACTTTCCCTAGGGATGACTTTGAACCAATGGAGGGGTTACTACTAACGCTGTAATACTAAATTTTAAAGAAGCTAATTTTAAATTAACTTATTCCAATACATATATGAAAATCATTAATTAGTAGTGCAGTGTTATTAGTAGTTATAAGTTAGTGTTATAAATAGGTTTCAAAGTCTCAAGTTGGTTTCAAAGGCATTTTTAGAAAGTTTCTGCCAAAATACGTGTTCCACGGTAATTGGACCGCTGATGGCAGATCAAATAAGAGGAGCTGTTTTGTACGCGCCGATATATATATATATATATATATATATATATATTATATATATATATATATATATATATATATATATATATATATATATATATATATATATATATATATATATATATATATATATGGTAAAAGCCATATTAAACTTAAGATCAATAGAAATAGAAGCCAACAATAACTGAAACTCAAAACAACCAGAAATTATTATTAAAGAACAAGAAAGGAAAGGAGAATAAATGATGTGGCTGTAAAAAATTGCATATAAATTTATATAAATGTATATGCATTGGGTTGTAATAATGCAAAAGGTAACTATAACATTGGCTTAAGAATGGAAAAAACAACAAAGAATGAATTTACAACGATAATCAAGTTAAAAATAAGTTTTATTCGAACAGTGTCATAACGTGATAACATTTGATTATGAAATTTGGCGCTTCACATTGATATTTCTGTTCCAAAGTCTCATGAAAATTTTTTTCAAAGGAAAATTACGTGGTGGGCATGAATGAAGTCTTGCAGCTAAATTAAATATAGTCACTTTCTTTTTTCACATATGCTTAATGATATTGGTTTGGTTTTTATTGTCTGTAGTACTGAAGAGCTCATTAAGTAGATAATCAAACACAAGTTTTAAAAATTTTGCCCTTTTGTTCAGAAAAAAGGGATAATCAAATATTTAAACTACTAAAACTAAAAAAATTACTTGCTAGTTTATTTTCCTTTATAGGTATGTTTCTCAATTTCCTGATTCTTAAATTTTACTTCGTAATATGCACGTGTTCGCAAAAAACAATCCGGCTCACCAAGTTTCTTTCTTCTTTCGCAATTACATATAATTCAAATTCGCACCATTTTTCAGTGACTGACAAATACATACTGACCCGCTAATTTCGCAATAAATGGGAGGAGCTGTTTGTACGCGCCGAGAATGAAGTGTCAAAAACCATCAGCTGTGATCTTACTGTTATACTATCTATACACAATGGTTTTGCACAAAGCTATAACTTCAGGACATAAAATGCTTAAGCCCACTCTGGTTCCAGAGGGTGTGCAAAAAAAAATATATTAAAATAATGACAAGAACTGACTGGTATATTAACTGGCTATATTCTGCGGTTTTGTTCATGAAAAAAAGTTCGATTAAAAATAGTAATCAAGAAAGAGAGCTTACAGCATTTTTATGTTTTTTCCTGATCCAACTTGGTTTGAACCACCTTCTTCTTTATTCAACCGAACTGCCATTATAGCCAGCCTTTTAAATTTTTCTGCGGGGTCGTTAACATCAGTTTCGGTTGTTGGGGTCATAACGTCATCAGCCTCTTCTCCAGCAACGCTGACTACATGGAAATCTCTCAATAGCCTTCGTTCCCAGACTCTCATCTTTCGACCAACGGCAGCTAAATTAGAAAAAAAAAATGCACTAAAAATGTTTGGAACGGGTTCAATTAAAGAAAACACTGAGCATTGTTCGGACTTTTTTTTCGTATGGTTTTTCTTCTATACTGCCGTAGTTCCATGTTAAATTTTTCTAGCTTATATTACTAAAAAAATAGCTTGTTTTTAAACAGGCAAACTATACTGATAATTTTTTAATGAAACTTTAGTAAATTAATAGTAATAGTTATTCTGGTTAATGAGCAATAAGTCTGTTAACGTGATCATCTAGTCCAAAAGATTATTTTTCTTCCTAAAATTCCAGCAATTTTTATTTCCAGCTGATTGATAAGGTTTCTGAGTAATAGATGTATGCGCAAGCTTTCAATAATAAAAAGAGGTGACAATAAAACCTAAAATGACCACGAGTGCCGATTAGTGCCGACGAGTGCCAAATTTTGTTTTTTCAAATTTCACAAATCAATCTCAAAACATTGTTTTGACGCCTAAAAAAAAAAAAATACTGGGATTGGACTTGATACCACAAAATTCATTGAAGAGTGTTAACAAACTCAACACCAAAAATAAAAAAATAACTTAAACAACTTAAGAAAATTTGGTTTAGTAATAAAAAACTGGAGGACATAAAACATATGAAAATTTGAATTTGGATAAACCGCAAAGAGGCACGTTACTACCTCGAAGTGATGACTGGCTCGAAATACGAGATTTTCATAAGGTCTAGGATGGATGATAGACATGCTCATCAAAAAGTGAACGGAATAATTTTTATACAACTCTGAAAAGTTTATGCCAGCTTTACCTCTCACAGAGACTATCAGTCTTGTGTTTACTCTAACTAACCGTGGGTTTCAAGTCTTTCATCACTTCCACCAAGTTAATAATCCAAACATCAAGCTTAATTCAAGGATAATTTTAAAAAAATTTTGGTTTGTAATCGAAAATTGGAGGATATAAAACATATGATAATTTGAATCTGGATAAACTGCAAAGTGATACATCTATACCTCGAAGTGGCGACTGGTTTGAAATACGGGGTTCTCATAAGGACTGGAGATGATATATTTTCCAGTGCAAATTATTTTTGAAATACAACACATAGATAAAACACAGGAGATTACTAAAGCTCATATCTTTTAAATTCTAATTAATTTAAAAAACTTTTTCCACAAAATAAGTTTTTTCAAAGAAAAGTAAAGAACTCCATTAAAAAAAATGAGCAAAAATAAAATCAAATAATCTACCAAACGTGAAACTACCACAAATCAGCATCGATAAATAAATGAAACCCAAAACGAACAGAAATTACAATAATTTGCCGAGTCAAACTCAAAACGAGCAGAAATTAACATAAGTTGAGCGCAAAACTCCTATGCCTTCCCAAGACCAGAACAAACTTTGCACTTTACTGAAAAAATATAAATGTTTTTACTTTTATAACTTTAATAAATCAAATGACATTAACATTTTGATTACTAAATATCAGTATATGTATACTAAACTGACAATGCACATTCATTTGTATTTTTTCAGTAAAGTGCAACTTTTGTTCTGGCCTTGGGAAGGCATAGGGGTTTTGACCCCTTTCTATATGACCCCTTTTGAAGTTTATGCGACACAAATTTCAATAAAAATCCTATATGCCACGAGGGTAAAACTTACAACCCTTGCCCTGAGTTCTAGGGGGGGGGGGTGTCATTCTCAAAGACCTAATTTCCAGAACTTTCTACTACGTTGAACAAAATGGCTATCTGAGGATTTTAATTGGATGTGTTTGGACGAATGGTGGGCGTGAGAGGGGGGTTAGTTACCCTCCAATCACTTTCAACTATTACAAAGGGCACTAGCCCTCTCAATATCGAATTGAATGAGCCCCTTTTGAAGTTTTACGACAACTCTATCTATAAAAACCTTATATGCCCCCCAGGGCAGAACTTACAACCTTTGCCCTTGGGGCTCTGGGGGGTTTGTCATCCTTAAATACATAATTTCCAGAACTTTCAACTACGTTGAACAAAATGGCTATCTCTAAACTTTGATTGAATGTTTTTGGGGATACGGTGGGCGTAAGAGGGGGGTTAATTACTCTCCACTCACTTTCGACTATTAAAAAGGGTAATTTCAATTTCCAATCAAATGAACCCTTTTTGAAATTTCTATAACAACTTTCTATATAAACTTTATATGCCCCCAGGGCATAACTTACAACCCTTGCACTGAGGGCTCTGAGGGGATTATTATCCTAAAAAACCTAATTTGAAGAACTTTCAACTACGTTGAACAAAAGAGATATCTCAAAATTTTGATTGGATGTGTTTGGACGAATGGTGGGCGTGAGAGGGGGGTTAGTTACCCTCCAATCACTTTCAACTATTACAAAGGGCACTAGCCCTTTCAATTTCCAGTTGAATGAGCCCTTTTGAAGTATCTACGCTTTTAATAAAAACCTTATACGCCCCCAGGGCATAACTTACAAACCTTGCTCTGAGGGCTGTGGGGGGGGAGGGGTTTTCATCCTTAAAGACCTAATTTACAAAACTTTCAACTACGTTGAATAAAATGACTATCTAAAATATTGATTGGATGTGTTTGGAGAAAAGATGGGCGTGAGAGGGGAGGGGGGTTAGTTGCCTTCAAATCACTTTTGACTATTAAAAAGGCCCTTTGAATTTCCAATCGAATGAGCCATTTTTCAAGTTTCTACGAAAAATTTCAATAAAAACCTTATATTCCCCCAGGGCATAACTTATAACCCTTGCTTTGAAGACTGTGGGTGGAATGTCCTGTTCAAAGGTATAATTTCCTGAACTTTGAACTGCGTGGAACAAAATGGCTATCTCAAAATCTTTATTGGATGCGTTTGGGGAATGGTGGGCGTGGAAGAGGTGTTAGTTGCTTTCCAATCACTTTTGACTATTAAAAAGGGCACTAGCCATTTCAATTTCCAATCGAATGAGCCCTTTTTGAAGTTTCTACAACAAATCATTATATAAAAACCTTATATGCCCCCTTGCATAATTTACAAACCTTGCCCTGAGGGCTGTGGGGAGGCGTTGTCATCCTCAAAGACCTAATTTACAGAACTTAAAACTACGTTGAATAAAATGGCTGTCTCAAATTTTTGATTAGATGTGTTTCGGGAAAAGGTGGGCGTGAGAGGCGGGATAGTTGCTCTCCAATCACTTTCGACTATCGAAAAGGGCACTAGCCCTTTGAATTTCCAATCGAATGAGCCATTTTTAAAGTTTCTACGTCAACACCTTCTATAAAAAAACCTATATGCCCCCAGGCATAACTTACAAACCTTGCCCTAAGGGCTGTGGGGGACTGTCCTCAAAAACATAATTTCTATCTGGAAATCAACTACGCTGAACAAAATGGTTATCTCAAAATTTTGATTGGATGTGTTTAGGGAAATGGTGGGCGTGGAAGGGGTGTTAGTCGCCTTCTAATCACTTTCGACTATTAAAAAGGGCACAAGCCACTCCATCTACGCCGAAGAAATCACGAAGCATACAAGTTAGCTATTGAGTTTTTAACTCGTCCGGAGTTAGTTCCCATGCAAATTGGCGCATGAAGAACGACCTCCACGTGCCTCTGGATACCTGGCTAGCCACCAGAGAACCAAATGCATCTAGAGACGGTTGGGTTGGCAGCCCTCCTGCTGAAACTTCTATTGCTACGAATGGAACCAGAAATTCAGCCTCGGATATATCATCTCAAACCCCGTATTGACCTCGGACCGCCCAAGGAAAATCCCCTCTGAACATCGTTGACCAAGGTGGCACCAATGTGGCCACCTGGAACGTCCTGACGCTGAACCAACCCGGTTCGAAGCTTCTTTTAGCAAAAGAACTAAAAAAATATAAAGTCACAATAGCTGGAGTCACCGAAACACACCTCCCTGGACATGGTGAAGAGGACACAGGTGAAGGACGTGCATTGCTGTGGTCTGGCGGCAGCTAAAGAAGAGGAGGCGTTGGCCTAGTACTGAACAGTGCTGCACGTAGGGCCCTCCTGTCATTCAAACCAGTATCGCCTAGACTCCTGACCGCAAGACTGGATGGGAAGCACGGCAAAATAACTGTCATTACGTGCTATGCCCCCACAAACGACGCTGATGAAGAAGACAAAGACGATTTCTATAACCTGCTTAGTTCTGGACTATCTTCTGTACCTCCCCATGACTACCTCCTCCTCCTAAGAGACTTGAATGAAAGTGTTTCAAACGAATCAGGCCTGTGGGATCTCGCTGTTGGACCTGTTACAGTGGATAGCCTAAACGATAATGGAGAGAGGCTGCTGAATTGTTGTCTGGCCCACAATCTAACGATTGCGAACACATGGTTCCAGAGACCAAATATAGCCAAGTACACCTGGTATAGCAATGATGGATCAACAAAGAAGATGCTCGACTACATCATCGTACGTCGACGATGGCTGTCGTCTGTCCAGAATTGCCGCACCTACCGTGGCGCCGAGCTCGGGAACACCGACCACCGGCTGGTAGCAGCCAAAATTAAGCTCCGCCTCAAAGCTATGAAGAACAGCCAGTCTTCTCGGAAAATTGATGCCGGTCGCATCCAACAGGACCCCGCTCTGGCTGAGTGGTACCATGTGGAGATATCCAACAGATTTGAGGTCCTTGGCCAATGCGATGATAGTGAAGTTGCATGGAAGTCCTTCAAAGAGAAAACTCTTGCAGCAGCAACTGACGTTGTTGGAATGAGGCAACGGAAGAAAAAGGACTGGATCAGTAATCACTCCCTTGCCATCATAGAGCTCAGGCAAGAAGCACGTCTTGGCGGGGACATGGCTACATACAGACTGCTAAACAAAGAGCACAATTCCAGGTTGCATAAAGACCGCAAGGCTTTTATTGACAGCAAGGCATCCGAACTGCAAGAGGCCGCCAAGAAAAAGGACAGTGGAGCCATCTACAAGATTCTTCGTGAGCTGTCAGGTCAGCACACTCAAACTACGCCATCTCTTCGAAGCGCTAGCGGTGAGAATATCCACGACCAATCACAATGCCTCCGCCAGTGGGAGGACCACTTTGAGAAACTGCTCAACTCAGATCCACAAGACCAGATGGACCATGAGCTAGCAGCTGCTGCGGCTACTACCATACCTGCTCCTGATGGTCCTGAATTTACAGCGGAAGAGATAAAAGCTGCCACCCGCAAGCTAAAGAATAACAAAGCGCCAGGAATATGTGGCCTAACATCGGAATTCCTTAAAAATGGGGGTCCAGCCATGATCCTCTGGCTACAAATGCTATTTAACCTTGTGTGGCACTCTGAAAAAATCCCCTCAGACTGGAAGAAGGGCCTACTTGTGCCAATCTACAAGAGGAAGGGGAGCAAAGCAGAATGTATCAATTATCGTGGCATAACTTTACTCTCAGTTCCTGGAAATCTCTTCGCTATGCTGCTTCTCAAACGGGCAACAAGATACCTCCATTCCCTGCGTCGCCCCCAGCAAGCTGGCTTCAGGCCAGGCAGGTCCACCACCGAGCAAATCCATACGATTAGACAGCTAGTAGAGAAAACTCTTGAATATAAGAGGAAGGCGTACATTGCCTTTGTCGATTTTCGATCTGCCTTCGACACTGTCGATAGGCAGTCACTATGGCTAATCCTCCAGTCTGCTGGCATACCCACGAAAGTCGTCCGTCTCCTCAAAGAGCTGTATAATAACACTGAAAGTGCGGTGATCGTAAATGAACGGCCTTCTGGATATTTCAAAATTAAAAATGGTGTCCGGCAAGGATGTGCCGCTGCACCTGAGCTTTTTAACTGTGTAATAGACCACATCCTGAATAAAACACAGCAGGTGCAGCCGTTTGGCATAGGCTTTGCTGGAAGAGTTCTTTCAGACGTCGACTTTGCCGACGAGGTGGCGCTAATATGCGAAAACATTAGTGACCTCAAAACTACACTGGAAACACTGGCCTCTGCCGCTGAGAAACTCGGTCTGAAAATAAATTGGTCGAAGACCAAGATAATGCCCGTTGAGAAAACGCCGTCCAACCCCCTGTCATCTGTGGAAATTTGTGGCCAGACTGTAGAGGTAGTCAAGCAGTTTACCTACCTTGGTTCAATTGTCTGCTCAAACGGAAGCCTTGATGCCGAAATTTCAGCAAGAGCGGCAAAAGCAAACTCTGTCTTCGGTCGCCTTCTAAAAACAGTCTTCCATAAACCTCAGATCAGCCGTCTCACCAAAGCACGAATATATACTGCTTCGGTTGCCAGCGTTATGCTCTATTCTGCTGAGACTTGGTCGCTGACTCAGACACAGACGCTGAAGGTAGATGCCATCCAGACGAAACACCTCCGAAAAATCGAACGCTCCAGATGGCCCGACAGGGTACGAAATTCGGAAATCCTCAGGTCCTTCAAATTCCCACCCCTGTCCGAGCAGCTTGAGTCTCGCTCGCTGCGTTGGTATGGTCATCTGCTCCGTCTGCCTGCCCAAACACCCGCCCGGCTCATCTTCGATTTCGACCCAGCTGCAAACGGCTGGAGGCGTCCTAGGGGAAGACCACGCACCAGATGGGCGGACGTCATCCGTGATCGGCTCGCCTCCAGAAACATCAACCCGGCTGAAGTGACAACCCTCGCCCTGAACCGACCACTCTGGAGAAGACTGACGGCGCTGACGACTGGTTCCCTCTACGCTGGCGACGCTGCTGAGCAAGAGCTTTAAGTAAGTAAGTAAAGATCTTGAACCTATGATTGTAGATGAATGCCTACATTTGAAAACCTTTTTGGTACAAAATACTGATGAAGAAAAAAAGCACGACAATAATTGACGTCAGCAAGATTTCGCCTCATTTTGATGCAGTTTATCCATCCATACATTGACATTGCCTTAAAAATGATTCTTAGTGTGCCTGCCAAAGACTGCACAGGAGAAAGGCGCTTCTTCACCCTTTGTCGGGTGAAGAACTTCTTCAGATCTTCAATCAGCCACGACAGATTGACATCATTATCCCTGTACACTGTTGAGGGAAAGCTGACTCAAGAGATGCAAAAAAAAGGAGGAAGACTTTACTAATTGGCTATGAAGATAAATAATCCTATTTACAAAATAATGTATAATGCGTACATGAATTTATGTGCTTCTATCTACCAAATGGATTGAACTTATATCCTATATCTTGTTGGTTAATTTAATTTACTAAATACCCCCAATGTACAAATATTTGATTCTCACAATATAATAATAGATTATGTTATTTTCCGGCGTAATAAACATTGTCACCATGAAGATTATTTTCATTGACCCTCCCTCCTATGGTATAAATACCGAGCGGCAAATCCCTTGGGCCTAGAAGCGTCAAAGCTTTAAATTCGGCCCTATCTAAGAGCGTGAGAAAATTTGCTGGATTTTGAGAAGGTGGGGAAACATCGTCTAAAAGTCAAAGGATCTTAATGAAAATCATATTATCAGATTCAGCGTATCAGAAAACCCATCTGCAATGGTTTGAAACTTCTATCTGCAAGTATGTGGTATTTATTTATATATTATTTGAAAAAAAACTACGTTTTTTAAAGAGTTAAAGAGGCTGAGTTACAAGGTCGAACCTTAAAACGTACAGGGATTAGGAGGCACAGTTGGGGGGCTGCCACCCCCCAAACCCCCCGCTTTCGCAGCCTTTAAATAAAAAAAAAAAGTTTTTTAAACTGAAAGTAAGAAGCGACATTAAATCTTAAAACGAACAGAAATTATTCTGTATGAAAGAGGCTGTGCCCTCCTCAACGCCTCGCTCTTTACGCTAAAGTTTTTTATTGTTTTAAAAAATATAGTTGTGAGACAGAGTCAAACTTTAGCGTAAAGAGCGAGGCGTTGAGGAGGGCACAGCCTCTTTCATATACGGAATAATTTCTGTTCGTTTTAAGATTTAATGTCACTTCTTACTTTCAGTTTAAAAAACTTTTTTTTTTATTTAAAGGCTGCAAAAGCGGGGGTTTGGGGGGCGGCAGCCCCCCAACTGTGCCTCCTAATCCCTGTACGTTTTAAGGTTCGACCTTGTAACTCAGCCTCTTTAACTCTTTAGAAAACGTAGTTTTTTTCAAATAATTTCTGCACGTTTTTGTACAGTTTATTACTTATTATTGCTTGACTAACTGTTAGCTGATCGTGTCAGGAGTTAAAGTTGGGGGGCTGCCGCCCCCCAAACCCCCCGCTCTTGAACATTCTTGTGTTAAGGATTATAATTCCTGAATACTCAAATCACGTCGTACAGGGGGCCTCCTAATCCCTGTACGTTTTAAGGTTCGAACTTGTGACTCAGCCTCTTTAACAGCCCCCCAACTGTGCCTCCTAATCCCTGTACGTTTCTAGGGTCGACCTTGTAACTCAGCCTCTTTAACTCTTTAGAAAACGTAATTTTTTTCAAATAATTTAAAAAAGAAACTGAGTTTCTTTTTTAAAGTTTAAATTCAGTATATAAAAAATTTGCTCCGACGGTGAATCGAACCCGGGTTTTCCGCCTGACAGTCTGAATTATCAACCGCTGGACTAATGTGACACAAATGTAATTGTTTTTTAGTAAATGGTATCTATTTTCGCAAAGCAAATTCCCACAAAACTTGATATTTGGTTTTTGGAAAACAGGGAAGGAGTATCAGATTGAGCTGAAATTTCGAGGATAAGCTCCCAGGCCCCAGGAAAGCTTATCCTCTAAATTTCAGCCCGATCAGACAACGTTAAAGGGGGGTTGTGGTGGGAAAAATTAACATGGGCTATTATTGGAAAACGAGGTTTTTCGTAAATGTAAATTCGGGGGATAATTTTTTCGGTCTGAAAATATCAAAAGGCCCTAACAGGTCGAATTCTGCTTCGAATGAGTCCTCATTCACCCGGATCAGTTGCCAACTGTGGCCTGTAGGCGTGGATAACAAAAAAAAGAGAAATGAATTTTAAGTGGCTATATTTGGTTTTTTGAAAACAGGGAAGGAGTGATCGGATTGAGCTGAAATTTCGAGGACAAGCTCCCGGGCCCTAGAAAAGCTTAAGCTCTAAATTTCAGCCCAATCGGACAACGTCAAAGGGGGGCTGTGGTGGGAAGGTCGAAACTTCCGGCCCAGTTTACCCCATGAAGACAAAGTCGGAGGAGGATCAAATTTTGCACGTTTCTTAGTTTGAGCTTGGGCTACAAAATGCGATCACCGCCGTCTCTCTGCGGCCTCTAGGACCTGAAATCGCTTAACATTGTGGTGGGTCGCCTCTTTATAGAGGCACAAGTGTGCCTCCTTGATAAAGTCTGAGGGGGGTGAAATTTTGCACGTTTCTTAGTTTGAGCTTGGGCTACAAAATGCGATTACCGCTGTCTCTCTGCGACCGCTAGGACCGGAAATCGCTTGCGGGCTCTTATACGAAAACGAGCCCGCGTTTTCGCGGGCTAGCCCGCTTATAGCGGGTTCTTGTAGGAAAACGAGGTTTTTCGTAAATATAAATTCGGGGGATAATTTTTTCGGTCTGAAAATATCAAAAGCTCTAACAGGTCGAATTCTGCTTTGAATGAGTCCTCATTCACCCGGATCAGTTGCCAACTGTGGCCTGTAGGCGTGGCTAAGAAAAAAAAAGAAATGATGAATTTTAAGTGGCTACATTTGGTTTTTTGAAAACAGGGAAGGAGTGATCGGATTGAGCTGAAATTTCGAGGATAAGCTCCCGGGCCCTAGGAAAGCTTAACCTCTAAATTTCAGCCCAATCGGAAAACGTTAAAGGGGGGCTGTGGTGGGAGGGTCGAAACTTCCGGCCCAGTTTACCCCATGAAGATAAAGTCGGAAGAGGATGAAATTTTGCAAGTTTCTTAGTTTGAGCTTGGGCTACAAAATGCGATTACCGCCGTCTCTCTGCGATCTCTAGGACCTGAAATCGCTTAACATTGTGGTGGGTCGCCTCTTTATAGAGGCACAAGTGTGCCTCCTTGATATTTTTTCTTACCGGAAGAAATACGAAAGATGCGTGTTTATTAGTCTTTTTTGTTTTTTATCCAGGGGTGATCGTATCGACCGCATAGTAATAGAATATCAGAAGAAGGATAATTCAAACGGAAATCTAAAGTTCTAATGGCCTTTTTAAGTGACCAAAAAGATTGGAGGGTAACTAGACCCCCTCCCACCCATTTTTCCAAAATTGTCCGATCAAAATTTTTAATAGCCATTTTGTTCAACATAGCTGAATGACCAAATAACTATGACCTAGGAGATAACATGACCCCCCCCCCACAGTCCCTGGGGAAAGGTCTTAAATTTATAAAATGTGCCCGTTGTTTACGCATAGTATTTGTTATTGGGATGAATACCTACATTTTTCAGGTGAGGGGAGTGACTTTTCTGCTGGGGGATTTTCCACGGATAGAATTTTAAATGGGGAGGGAATTATCCGCGGGAGGATCGGGGATCGAACTTTTCAGGAGAAATTTTGTACTGGGGAATTTACCTGAATCCCTATATGGAATTCTTTTTATTTGTCTTACTTTCTGTTTGCCGAATAAATTTTATGAGTGTAGATGTCCCGGGTAATTGTCCCGGGTAAATTTTCACTGGGATTAAATTGTCCAGAGGATCTTTCCATGGGGAGGGGGATTTTTCCTAAAGTTTGACTTTAGCGCCAGTTCCTTAAGAACGAGTCTTGAAACACAAAGGTCCTTTAATTAGAACAATATGAAGCTTTTTTAAAAGTACTAAAAACTTAAGCGTGAAGAGCGAGATGTTGAGGAGGGGGCAACCCAATTATATACGGAATAATTTCTGTTTGTTTTATGTTTTAATGTTTCTCTTCACTTTCAGTTGAAATTTTTTTTATTAAATTTAATAAAGGCAGATAATAAGGGAAGAATCTCCGCATTTAAAACTTTAATACGTTTAGGGATAAGTTTGATCCAGGCGGTAGCATGTCCTTGGACTTTGAAATGATTTTCAAACGACTTTTCGATTGATTCAAACTAATTGACTATCTTGGAATTTTCAAGTAATATCATTTTGGCTGTGCCGTGATTTGTTTCCTTAATTTAAAAAGCAATTAAAAATTAAATGTTGAAACAGTTCATGATAACAAGCTGTGAGCAAGAAGAGACTCGGGCGAATAGTTGCCCAAGATAAAAGAAAATCAATTCCAATATAAGTTATTTCATCAAAATAGTTGGGTTTTTCTACTGGTTCGAAATATATAAAAGTCACTAAGTTTAAATCTACCCTTCAAAAGCTACCAACCAGAGACAATGTGCCTAACTTTTTGAAAAAATGAGAAACACCTCCCCAAAAAAGTGACAGTATTTGTTTATTTGTTTTTTCCCAAGGGGCGAGGACATTAAAGCAATTGTCTTAGAAGGTTGGCAGAAGGTTAATTTGAACGGAAGTTTAAGTGGCCAAAAAGATTGGGTTACAGAAAATTTGTGCTTTCTGCCATTTCTTTACACCGAACAACGATTCTGCCCCAAAGAGAACCAGTTTCCCATCGGATTAGAGTTTTGAAATAGCTAATCGATTTAAAACTTTGAAAAAAAAAACAACTATGTATTGAGCTTCCAGTTATATAGGAAGTAATGACACGCGGTGGCGCGTTCGTTCCCGAAAATTCACGTAGTCTAAGCAAGATAAATGGTTAATATAGATATTTGTCCGAATGTTTCATTTAATTAAGTTGATTCAGTAAATTTTTCATAGAATTGTGTTCAATTATGTAGAACTATGCATCAGCAATTATGAAGAAAGGGCAGCAGGTCATTGTGTAGACGAAGGGGGGGGGGGGGCTCGATGTCTCAAAAACTGCATTTTAATGCCCAAACCTACTAATTCTCATTGAACCGTCAGACAAATATAGAATGAGCTTTGAGGAAGGGACGGGGGAGTATAAATTAATTTATAGTCCCCGTGGTTCCTTGGAATAATTTTGGTCTACCCCTTTATTATTGGTTTTGGGGGTAATAGCACCCCTCCCATTTTTGGAATGTTTTTGATGTAGCATAAATATTACATTTACAATCCTACCAGCGTAAAGGTGGAAAATGGATTGGGGCATCACGAGCCTCACCAGGAAACTTCTTGCGGGGGGGGAGGGGACAAATGCTACCAGGACCTTTATTTTCAGTGCTTATTCGAGCATCTCTCAAGGCAAAAATAGAAGCTTCTGTGTTTTTCTTAGATAGAGGGCTTGCAATTTTGTTTTCATACTCTCATAATTGTAGATTTTGCCTGTCAAGACAGCTATCTTTTTCTTTTGGAGGGGGGAAGTTTTCTAGTTTCTCTCTAAAGTTGTATAAATTTCTTTACTGTTGAATTTTGTTATATAGCTTTAAATTTAATGGATTCGGACAGTAAAAAGTAGGTCCGTAAAAAGAAAAGTATTAGTGATATATTTTTGATGCTTTTTGAACATTTTGATGGGAATGGCTATCAGGAAATAATGCCCTAGTCCTGTTAAGGACCATGGGAGTATCTGGGAGTACAAAGGACGCAAAAAGATCCGTTGGGTTTCAGCAATACGTTTAGTCACTCATAATGGGCTCTAAGCCTAAGTACTGGCAATTTGACTTGTTCCTAAAATTTCTCCGATTATTTCCACGTGACTTGCCCAGAGAAAAGAGGTCAAGAATCTAACACGGTAGACATATCACCTTTTACTTAGCCTACGCAAGCACATAGACCGAGATTTTAAATAAGATGATCATGGTTGCAGCGGCAGCGGCAACCTAGTAAAGAGCGAACCACAGCCCATTGTAATCAAAAGTTGAAAAACGTGTTTTAGAAAAAACTGTCTAGTGAAAAAAAAACTAACAGTTGACACTGAATCAGGAATGATAACTATTGTTTCGGTTAATCTTAGAAGTAAAAGTTTATTGCGAAAACAAAATTTATCCTGATTTCGAAAAAGAGCCTGAAATCCCTCGAAAATGGCGTCAAATCGAAATAAAAGGTGCACCATTGGAAGCAGCATGGTCGAAAACCTGTTTTAGGATAATTACAGTCTCCCACCTTGAACACCAAGGAAAATGACTTTTTTGCATGGGTAGCACTGATATGTCTCCCTTTTTTCTGTTTTTTTTCCTAGAAGGGCTAGGGGGTGGCCAGAGCATCTTAGGGAGGTGTGTAATAGCTCATTCGAAAGGGAATTAAATTTGTAAGTGCCCTTTTTAAGTGACCGAAAAGACTGGAGGGCAAATAGCCCCCCGTACCTACAGGCTCCCTCCCCCCAACAAGTTATATAAAATTTTGAGATATCCATTTTGTTTAACATAGTTCAAAGCTCCAATATATATGGTTTTGATGATGATATGACTCTCGATAGTCCCTGGGGAAGGGCTGTATGTGGTATCGGGAGTATCGATATCGCACGTATTGGTATCGTACGTACTGGTTTCGCAGGTATCGTATCGGGAATATTGTTATCCGCTGTTGTTTTATTTCAGTCATTTTCTAGGCTCATTTTTTAAACCATGTCCTGGCAAGGTATCATGGTTGCAGCGGCAACTACAACCTAGTAAAGAGCGAACCACAGCCCATGGTAACCAAAAGTTAAAAAACATGTTTTGGAAAAAAATGCTAGGTGAAAAAAAACTTCCATCTGACACTGACTCAGGAACGTTAACTATTATTTCGGTTCGTCTTAAAAGTGAAAGTTTATTGCGAAAAGAAATTTATGTTGATTTCGAATAAAAAGCTTCACACCCCTCGAAAATGGCGTCATATCAAAATGAAAAATGTACCATTGGAATCAACATGGTCAAAACCTTGTACAGGGAAATTAAAGTCCCCTTCCCTGAACAACAAGGAGAATCACTTTTTTGCATCGGTAGCACTGATCTGTCTCCCGTTTTATAAAACGGGATATAAAGAGATTCTTATTGGCTCATTCAAAAGCTATTTCTCATATCTACGTGCTTTTTATAAAACTGCCACCTGCAAGTGCCATATGGCACTAAAATGGCCCTTTTTGTGCTATTTCTCAAAGGGTGGCACTAGCAGGCTACCAGAACATCGTTGTTAGATTTATTATAGCTCATACAAAAGATATTGCACATATCTACGCCTTTCATATAAATTCCACCCTCATCAAGTTCAAATGGCACTAAAAACGGCACTTTTGGTGTCGTGTCTCAAGTGGAAAAGCTGCACTGTAAAAAAAATGATTTCCAACAAAATTTTTTGCTTGAATTCAAAGAAGTCAAAAAAAAATCCAGTTTTTCGGTTGAAATTGTGACTTGCTTATTGAATTCCAACAAATTATTGACAATATTAAGATTTATGCACTTAATCAGTAGAAAAAATGTAATTTTCACCGTAAATAGGCAATATCAATCAACACGATTTGAACTTCAACAGTAATTAAAATTTAATATTATTTTAAATTTGACTATAGGACCATTGAAAGTAATATGTTCAGTATAAGTTCAATACAAATATTTGAATTATAGCAGAAAAAGGGGAATGCTATTTGGATTTTAAGTATAAAAAGATAATTATAAAAATAAGGAAATATGTTTTTACTTTGAAATAAGTTAAGCTTTCTTGTCTGCAAAATGAACACGCAGAAATTTATGTACAAAAATTATCTTTTAACTTTTACAGTCGCTTTTTTTAAATACAATTTTAGTGAGTTTCTGTAGGTAGAAAATTTCTTAAGATGCTACGCTAACCTTAACAGTACTAACGGTGAAAACATATTGCTTTCTGAATTCAATTTTTTCTAATTAAGATCGAAAATCCTTTTGTGGGAACAACTTATGATTTTGCGATGAACGTCATTTTTGTAATGAGACCCAAAAAGCGTTTCAAAAAAAATTCTTCCCTGGATTTGCCATAAATTTGCTGCTTACGCTGAATAACCAAGTAAGCAAATATATCGAAGAAAAGAGGACGCCTGTAAGGGTATTTCAGTCCTTTACGTACGCGTAAAGAAACCAAAAGCTTCCCCAAAAAAGAGAATTTCCTAAAAAGTTGCACATTTCAAGTGGATTCAGAAATACTACACTTTAATAGCATGAATCGTGCTTCAAAAACTCCGGTTTGCTACAGGATTAATTAAAAGATAGGACATTAGCCCAATAGGTTTTTATCAAACAACTCATAGTGTTAAACTGTAATTAAGGAGCGACTCAGCTCAATTGTAACCGAAACTCAAAAATAGAATTTTGATAACAATTAATAAGAATTGAATTTTTATGCAGATTGCAAATATATAAATTTCATTACGTTTAATATCTACCCGCCAAAGGCTCCAAGCCTCAGAAGAAAAAGGGATTTTGATAGATTAAGGGATTTTGAAAACAGGGAGCCTGATGTTCGAAAAAGAGAGAAACACCCCCAAAAAGTCAATAAATCTTAATGTAAATCATATCTTCAGATTCAGCGTATCAGAAAATGTTATTGTGGGGCTTATGATCTCCTATCTGCACAAATGTAGAATTTATGTTTTGGCCAGAAGACTGATCACGGATACGTTCCTATTTGTTTTTTTTTTGTTCTAGTGTCCTTTTTAAGAGACCGTAAAAATTGGAGGGCAACTTAACCTCCTCCCAAGACCTAATTTGTCTCTTATTTTGTTTTCGAATGTTATGATTTAAGATCAATTTGACAAACAGAAAAAAATCATCTCCTTCAACTACCTACAAACGTATAATACAGAAGCAGATTTAATATTAAGACCTCCATACGACGAAGCGACGATTTTACCTAGGGGGCATTCAGATCAGAGAGAGAAGACATTCTGATTGTGATGGTAAGTAATAAGTATTCAGTTTAGTTTATTAATATTGATAACTTGTGTCTTATGTTTCCCAAAATGTTTAAGATAGTACATTTTTATAAATAAAAAAAATTGGTAAAATTCTACGGTACTGTTCTATTAGCTGTAAACCATGCAAGAAGTGAAGTTCGGTTAATGCTAAAGAAATAAAACAAAATAGGATGAAAATTTAATAGTTTAGGAAAAATTTCGCTTATATATTTGCACATTAGGGGGGTGAGGGGTAAAGCATAGCATATATTAAATACGTAACCTAATCTAGGTACCTTTTCCCCCCTAAACCCCAAAAAACTAAAGTTTAAATATTGTAACCGCAGTTATTAACCACTGTTTGCAATCCAATTCTCCGTTGAGAGAACCTGTTTGACTTGTATCTTTTATCATCTATCTTGCGTGGCTTACAGCTAATAGAACAGTACTAATTCTACTTTAGCTACTTTTGGCTATGTTGGAAAGGGGCTCGGTTAGGAAAATGAAACTTTCAGGGATGGTTATACACGCTAAAGTATTGGTACTTATGTACTATCTGGAGCACACGCGAAAAATGAAGTTTGGTTGATGCTAATGAAGTAAAACAAAACAGGATAAAAATATAATAGTTTAAAAACGAATTTCGGCTATATATTTGCACATTAGGGGGAGGGGGGGGGTAAATTATAGAATATATTAAATACCTATCCTAACCAAACCTAGGTACCTTTTTTTTCCCTAAACCCCATAAAACAATAGTTTAAATATTGTAAACCCAATAACAAACCACGCTTTACAATCCATTTCTCTATTGAAAGAAACCCGTTTCGAAAGAAACCCGCATCTTCCCTATATAATATAGCGCATATGTTCCAGATAGTACATAAGTATCAAAGTATGTCCCGGGAAGGTATTTTGAAGTACCTACTTCCACTCCTTCTCCTTCTAGAGGGTCCTTAAATTTGCCTATATGACAGGTCTATACTTATTGAAATTTTGACAAAACAACATTTTGCCTTAATTTTCAGTTATCAGTTTCTTTTTCTCAAGGTTTAGTTCCAAAAATGCAATTCCTATTATTTGAGTAGAATTTTAAGCCATATGAATGTAATTTTTTCTTCAAAATTTAGGAAATATATTTGCATATTTAAAGTTGTGAAGCTGAAAACAATTTTGTTGTACTTCATCTAAGCAGAAGATCTATTTTGCAAGGTTTCAAATTCATAACACACAGATTTTATGAGGCGGCGAACAAGAGATTTGATGAGATCTGATGAGTAAGTCAAAGGTATTCAGAAAAGACAGGATTCGTGGCAATATTATTGCAACCGTTCACCTCTGGAGGTAGAGAAAAAGGGGGAAGTCTTTCTTTTATTTGTGCCTCGATTTGATTTTATCTTCACTTCAGGTCCAATGTCACTGTTTTCCTGATTGGAAGATATTTCTTATTCAAGTGTCTTCTGTCGGCCTGCTACTACGCCATTGATATACTGATTTTCACCATGAAAAAATGAAGCCGTTAAGAGGTGTCAAATTATCTGGGAGAAATTTTTTGTTGTAATTTTCTGTTCTTGTAAAATAAATGAGATTATTTTTTTTGTATTTATTGATGCTTCAGAAAGCAGAAAGGGAAACTGAATCCTGAGAACTAGATATCAGACTGTAGACCTAGGAAATTGAACAACGCTAGTGATGGAAATCCAATAAAAGAACGGGAAATCCAGCAAACAAGATAGAAATCCAATAAGGATTTTAAAATCCAACATGTTTTTTGTCAACAAACTGAAAATTCAATTCGGGTATGGAAATTCAACATTTTTTTGTCTCAAAAAATTGGAAATTCAATAATGACCATGGAATTCCAAAATGGTCTCCAGTATTCAATTACAGCTGTTGAAATTCAAATTTTGTTGTTGATAAACATTACAAACACTTTTTGTTGAATCTCAAACGATTTATTTTACAGTGTGGGGCTATTGGGTTAGCAGTACTTTAAAAAGTGATGTTTAATGGCACTCATTTTTAAGGCATATCCCGGGAAGGCAGATTTTAAACCTATTACTCATACCTACGTGCTTTTTATCAATTTTACCATCCAAAACTGCCATATAGCATTAAAAACGGCACTTTTGGTACCACTTCTTAAGTGGAAGAGTTTGGAAGCATAAAACTGTACCATTGCAGTAATTATTGCCCAAAGCCTTTAAATGGAGGCTTATAGGATCCCCTCACATATACTCTCCATCCAGACCCTCTTAGTAAGTTTCGCAAATCAGCTAGTCATGTTAAAAGCAAAAGATTATTGTGAAAACAAATTAACTAAAACTAAAAACTTTTCAACTAAACATCTACCAAAAATTAGGCTTGATTGATTAACAGTTTTGAATTGAACCTTCAAACTTCATTCTGTAATGAAGCCTGTGTGCTAGTTCTAACGGCGGTAATTGAGGGGAAGGGACGTCCTTGCACCTTTAGTTTTTGTTCTTGCCTAGGTTTTGAAATCACCTTTTTTTGGTCATCTTTTGGTCATTGGAAAAGGCATTTGTTTCAAAAAGTTGGGGAAACAACCGAAAGTGCACTTTGTGGGAATTGGCTATCAAGTAAAATTTATAAAAAGCGATTAAGTATAAATATAAGCTTTTAAATGAGCCCTTAAACAGCTTTCTTTTGTTACAGAAGTCTTCTAGTTTCTGCTAGTCAGTAGGTGATTTATAAAGCCCTGTCTTCATTATGGCTTTTTCAGGCGAAGTCGGCCGAGTAAAAACAGTTTTTTGCTCATCGAAAAAAAAAAGTTCCTGAAAAACATGTATTGTTTTGTGAAGTATGGATAATGACCTTTATGTTATAGACTAAAATTTTTCTTAGCTGTCAAGGTTGTTTGCAGTATTTTTTAGAGCTGTCTTATCTCCCCTAGATCGGTGATAATTAGAAATCATATTAAAAATAAGTTTTCAACTGAAACTAATAAGTGACATTAAAACTTAAAACGAGCATACATTATTCCGTATAAATAAAAAAGATCATGGCAGCGTTGTTTCTGCATTAAATTTTAATCAAAAACGAACAAAGATTAATTTAAAAAAACGAAGTTTTTCGAGGGAAGCAAAGAGTGAAGTTGAAGCTTAAAACGGACAAAAATTATTTCTTCACAGCCTATTTAATATATATTAATATAACTAGTACAAATAAACCAACTATTTACGCTTCCCTATGCTTTTATGAAAATACAAAACTAGCGCTTTACTGAAAACACAAAATAATATAAGAGTTTTGGTACAGTAAAAGTAAACCAATTAAGGGCACCTTTTATAGGATCAAAGTATTATCAATCACTTTTAGGATCAATCCCTTTTAAGATAAAGCAACCGTCCATTTTAGGATTTTCTTTATTTTTTTACGTTTAATTTGGTATCACTTCTGCACAATGGCTCAGTTCAATGACTGGCTCTCGTTTTGGCTCTTAAAAGGACATGTCATGATTAGTTTGTGCACAAGTTCAAATTAAGGCCATCTTGATAGTATTAGGATTATATACTATCTTTAGAATTTGTATCATAGCTTGAAACTCACTCTTGTATAGAGAGAAATAATCGGATTTCCAGAGTTCATATTATGTCTTATTTGATCTTCATTTCAAGTGATACTAAAGCATATTTATTACAATTTAATAATGTATATTACCCACTATTGGTATTATAGCTGATGAGAGAAAAATACTCCTTGATAAATCAATCCAATATTTCTGTATGCTGTTCAATTACTTCGCAGTTATTAAAAAACATTTAGTTTTACGCTTATGTTTCTAAGATAATTTTAATTGTATACTGAAAGTTTCTAATCTCACAACTGGTGTAAGACTATGAAAAGCCTTATAGATGCGTTTAGTGTTGCCAGGCTACATACTCACTTTTGACTCTTAAATCAATAATCCTGTTTTTTATACTTGACTTTTGTGTTTTCAGTAAAGCGCTAGTTTTGTATAATAATAAAAGCATAGAGAAACGTTAATAGTTGGTTCATTTGTACTAGTTATATTAATATATATTAAATAGGCTGCGAAGTAATGATTTTTGTCCCTTTTAACTTTCAACTTCGCTCTTTGCTTTCCTCTGAAAATTTTGTTTTTTTTTATTTTTGTGTAAAGGGCGAATATTCAGTACAGTGATAAGAATTTCTTCAGTGTACAGAAATTGGGAAGGCTCATAAGTTTTTGGGCCTTTCATAGGGTCTATGGCACCCACGAAAATTAGTCTTGCACCCTCCCCCTTATCACCATTGCATATGAACTAGCTAACGACTATCGCTATCAATTTTTGAGAAAAATCTTCGTTGCCCCCCCCACGGTATCAGAGGCACTTTGCCTTGGTTACTTTCACTACCCATTTGGACCATCCTGGTTGGCTTAGATATGGTGCATGTGCAATGAGGCAGTTTTGTTTATTTAATTTATCTATTTTGGTACTAAGTGTGTGTTTTTACTTTCAAAATTATATTGAAGTTGATTATTGTGTTAACCATGTCCCATAAAGGCTTTTAGCATGTACAAGTATAACATCATATGAGAGAAAAGAGCTAAAAACCGATATATTGATTATTTTACACGCCTTAATATATTTAATTTCTGTTTTTGTTGTTGATGTTTTTTGTAACACACTGTTCACGTAAAGTTTAAATTAATGTTTATGTGCTTCTTACAGACCATTTTTCAATAACCAGCTTTTCATCATAGCTTTTTTGCTTCTTGTTTAGGCCAAAACTTTTCTACCTGACCTTTTCTATTATTTATTTGCTATAGAAGATAATAATTCCTTAGTTTTCAGCTTATTACCCTTTCAATTTCCCCTTTTCCGTGTATTTCGGTGAGTATAATTAGTTTCTTCATAGCACTCAGCTTGTGCGTTGATATGTAGTGGTCGAAATTTTGGTGGGTACAGTATTACTTGTTTAAAAACTATTACTTTTTTCCTTTACCTTAATTTACTTTTGTTATTCTTTTAGTATGTTAATTCTTGATTACTATTTTTGTATTTAGCTAGTTTCCGAGTTCAGCTTTCTATGGAGTCTTTTTAGGGTCCATTTATCGCTTGTAGCTTATGATAGAACAATATATTTCTGGCAAGAGTTAGTGTCTTGCGTGGCTGATTTTACAAAAAAAAAGAAAAAAAAGAAGCGGAAACATCAAACAGATATATTTTTTTTTCAATTTCACAGATTTAATTTACCTCTACAAAGGGCTTTGAAAAACTTCTAAAAAAAGGCACGGAGAAATCAAACAGAAAAGGTGATTTTTTAACATAGTCAATTTCTCGTGCACTTTAAAGTTATGAGTTTTTTTTACGGCTTTTTATTTGTTCATCCTCGACATTAATTTCTTTATTATTATTATATCTGTGTGTATAATTTGTTCTTAGTGATTTTTTAAAAATTTAACCTGTGCATTGCCAACAAAACCTTATGGGTTCTATTTTTGGGAATGAATGGTTCCCTCTTATTTGACCAACCTTGAGTGTTCTTAGATGCAGCAGAAACATCCATGTTATTTTTCCTAAAAATGTCAATGAGTTCAAATCTCAAGGACGAGATATCGCCTTTAACTTCACTTATATCATCTTCAGTAACTTCAGCATTTTCATTTTGTCTATGCATATTGGTGACGAATCTCCAGACTAATGATCTCATAACAGCAGCGTAGCGAAAATCTCGTTCTCTGATTCTGCTACTTCTTCTCTGTAAAAGACTAAGATAGTTAGAATCTTTATTGTTAATTTGAAATAAATAAATTCCTCAAAGAGAAACAACTTTTGAGGGTTTACGCGCAAATACAATTGTGTATTTGTTAACATTTCTCAATTAGTTTTCGAATTATTAATATATATATATATATATATATATATATATATATATATATATATATATATATATATATATATATAATATATATATATATATATATATATATATATATATATATATATATATATATATATATATATATATATACATATATATATATATATACATATATATATATATATATATATATATATATATATATATATATATATATATATATATATTATATATATATATATATATATATATATATATATATATATATATATATATATATATATATCTATATATATATATATATATATATATATATATATATATATATATATATATATATATATATATATATATGTTTGTGTATATACAAGGTACCGGTATAGTACCGGGAGCACGGCGGCTTTGCCGTCGGGCCCTGGCACTCAGCACGCGGCAAGCTTCTATATATGGATTCTCATTGTCACTTGTCTTCTAACCGCAGACAATTTGAGTCTTTTCTTGATGTCATGACGTCATCCTAGTTCGATACAGCCACCCTGGGAAAATACGAATTCTTTCTTAAAGTTGTGACCTATTTGGATAGTTTTTGTGTCCAGAAATATCAATTTGCCAGTTTTAAGAAGAAATACCTGGTTCCTTCCTGGGACGTTCTTAACCAATCAGATAAAATAGAAATCAGGAGGGCTTATTTCAAATATTTGAGCTCCTTATTCGGGTTCCTCCTTGGACTAGGAATGGTAGACTGCGGGAGAAATAGAGCTTGTCGGATTCTCTTGATGCTGCAGATAAGCTTTTTTCCGAGCTTGCAGAAAATCGGTTGAACCACCCTTGGAAGGATTTTTGTTTTAATGCTAGTTTTCTTATTTTTTTCTGGTTTAATTTTATATTGTATTTATTTGTATGATTCATTTAAAGAGGTTTACTACCCTTAGAGTGGCTTACGTTTCCGAAATGTCTGGTTTATTCAAGTTTTAGTTTGTACGTATTTGGGCCTTTTTTTGTATGTGCTTTTTTTCCTTTTCTTTCTTTTTGTTATACTCCATTGCCATGCATTGTATTTTTGATGGGTTATAAAATAAACTAATTAATTAATTAACTAATAAGGTAAGTGAAGCTGTCCGCCCGATCAATATTTTCTTTACCTAGCATTTCCCTTTCATCTTCACTTATTCCTAGCCTTAGCGACGTAGTCTTCTTAACAATGATCCATATAAAGGGGGATAGAACACAAAAATGCTTAATTCATGATTTAATACGAAACCAGCAGCTGACCTCATTTCCTACCTTAACCGTCGCGTGTTATTCTCGTACATGACACTAATGACTTTAATGTATTTTTCTGATATAATATACAAGGAAAAACCATCACTAAAGCTCTTCTATCAACAGAATCGAACGCTTGCTCATAATATACAAAACTGAGAACCAAAGATGTTTGATAACTCAGGCACTTCTCAATTATTAACCTAGAGTGAAAATTTGATCGACACATCCTCTATCCTTTCTAAAACCGCATTATTCTTCTGTTATCACTTTGTCTGCAGCATCTCTCAGTCTAAAATGTATCATATTACAAAGTAATTTGCTACCTATAGAGACCAGGCTAATGCCTCGATAATTACCACACTCACTCTTATCACCTTTCTTATGCAGTGGTTTAATTAGGGTTTTCCTTAAATCACTAGGTACTTCTCCTTTTTCAGAAATCATATTCATAATCTTCCATAACTAATTTCTAACCTCCGAGCCACCATATTTAAGAAACTCATTTACCCCAGTATCAACACCTGGGACCTTATTATTTTTCAATCATGTTAGTACCGTCGCTAATTCTTCCTCACGAAACAAATATTCTTTAACATCCAAGGTATCACAAACTTTCCCATTTTCCTCTATACCTTTCCTGCAACTCTTTCTTGGTTTAGCACATTCTCAAAATTGTCTGCCCATTTCTGTTAATTATTTCCTTGTCACTAATTGTGGCCCCGCTCCTATCTTTAACTAGGATAAGTCCAGATTGACTACTCCCTCTCAATTTATTAACATACCAGCACAATATTTTACTATTATGCCGTATAGCAGCGTCTTCCAGATCCACGGCAATTTTATCCACACCCTCTTATTTCATGTTTCAATGCTTTCTTCACTTTCTTTACATTCCTCATGTTTTCATATGATCTATAACTCAGATAATTCTTGTACAAGCCCCCTCTCCTCTCTATCAAACATAAAACGTTTTCACTAACATTCCTAGCAGTGTTCTTAATTTTCTTCCCTAAGACACCAGCAGTAACTTCACAAATTGTTTTGCTAAAATCATTCAATCCGTTTCCCACATTGTCAAATTTTAAACCTTTCAGTTTAACATTCAACTTTTCCTGGAAAGTTTCTCTCAAATTCTCATCCTGAAGTCTACCGACATCATAATTTCCCGGAAGGTAGTTACCCTTCAGAAATTTCAGCTTTAAATTAACCAAAGATACTACTAGATGGCGATCATTACTTTTAACGTCAATAACAACACTCCTGTACATCCTAGAATCTTGCATTGATCCTAACAGTCTTCGGTTTGAAATAACATAATAAATAAGGTTTGCTGTCTTACCGAAACGTGAATACCACGTTAACTTAAGGGTCATTTTATGGCCAAACACTGTATTGGTTATAACTAGATTGTTATACCTACAAAATTGTATCAGACTGTAGCCATTACTGTTTTTCTTTACTACACGAAATTTGCCTATTAGCCTAGGATACCATTTATCCCTATTTCTATTGACCTGGGCGTTGAAATTTCCTAATAAAAACACCATATTTCTTCCTGGGATCTATTTGTTATTTATCTCCCTGTCTATTTGCTCCTGCAGCTGTAAGTAAAATTCATCTGAGTCACTAGTATCTCCGTCAGTCGGTTCTACAGGGCGTATACTACTATAACTGATAACTGATACCCTGAACTTTTTAGTCATAAAATATGCAATTAGTATTCTATTATTAATACCTCCCCAGCCTAAACAAGACTTACCAGCTTCCTTATTCATCATGAGCCCTCTTCCTCAAACAATTTGTTAGGTTTATTTGTCTTAGAGTGTACAATGGGAAAGTATTCCGGTAATTTTTTACCACGTAACCGTGTTTTGTTCTTACGCTATGGAATGGGAATACAAAAATAGTCTTATTTAAGGGTAGGCTGACTACTTACGTTTTTCAAAATATATTTTAACTCGAGTATATTTTGGCCTTCAAAGATAGCAAATTTTTTCTTTCCTAAGAGATTTTTCGGCCAATTTGTCATTGATTCACGTAATTTGTAACAAATTTAAAAAATTAAAAAATGTAACCAGTTTAAACTGTAAAAATGCATCTATTGAAAATAACTTTAAAAAGATTTTAGAAGAATCAACTAATACTCTTGAAAATCTTATTTTAATGTCCAAATAGAAACTTTACTCTGTACTCATGTAATCTCACTGTCATGATATTAAAAAAAAATGAGAAGTAATGTTAATGTTAGTACAATACCCGGCTAGATTGTCGCCGCATTTTCTCTTTTTCACTCATACCAAGCAGCTTCATAATATATTTTGGTGTCGGCAGAAGGATAAATGGAGGAGGTAAAGTTCCACCTTCTTCAAAATATGAAAGCCAGAGTCTTGAACGTGCAAATTTCCATTCTTTGTCGGCATGTTCCTAAAACAAACACACATTAAAATCGTCTAATATGAATTGCATACAAGCCTTAACACTGAAAGAATCCACAAGAATCCGGTACGACGCGCTGGGGAGCGGAGAAGTTGGGGTTTCAGAGTTACTCTTACTCTGGAATAAGATGTTTTTTTTATCAAAAACAAACAAAAACAAAAATCGGGTGAATAGATATAAAGACAGTAAGTGCAAAAATTATATGTTTTTTAATTATAGCTTGTTTCTTAGTTTAAAATGAAAAGGTACTGCAGTCCAAAAAATCCTTTATTTGGCTTAATACTGTTGTCGCTCAGGTAAAATATTTGAGAATATTTTGGACGAGGGGCATAAACATAATTTGCCAAAATATAACTTGCACTTTACTGAAAAAATATAAGTATTTTTACTTTTATAACTTTAATAAATAATATAATATTAACATTTTGATTACTAAATATCAGTAAATGTATATTAAACTGACAATGCACATTCATTTGTATTTGTTCAGTGAAGTGCAAATTAATTTCTGGCCTTTGGAAGGCATAGAGGTTTGAGCCCTACTCATGTTAATTTCTGCTCGTTTTGAGTTTGACTTGGTTATTTATTGTAATTTCTGCTCGTTTTGGGTTTCATTTATTTATCGAAGTTGATTTGTGGTACTTTCACGCTTTGTAGATTATTTAATTTTATTTTTGCTCATTTTCGATTAATGGAGTTCTTTACTTTTCTTTGAAAAACTTATTTTGTGGAAAAATTTTTTTTTAATTATTTTCTTTTCGTTTTATATTGACATTGTCTTTTCAGGGAAAAAGAAAATAATAATTTAAATCTTTTCGTTTTTTAAGACTTTATAGTTTGGCCTGCTATTTGTATGCTGGAGAAAAATTTTCAGCAATTTTTAACAACATATACCCTGTTAAAAATCTGGATGCAACTAGTAGTGTTTAATTTAGTTTCATACCTCCTTTGCTTGACCAGAAATAGAAAACTTAATACCATTCGCAAAAAAAATCTGTTTACTTTCTGTGATAGCTTGGATACACTTACGCTATTTTGATTTGGTTAAATTTAAGAGCAGAAGTAAGTCCCGAAAGTTTGTACATAATACCCTCAGTCGTTCTTGGGATACTGCTGAGATGCCTTATTTGTAATTATCTTTAACACAGTGCATTTTTATTTAATCTTAAGGTAACATTTAGCTTTTAAACGTAACGGGCAAATGGGAGGTTGGGAGTGGGAGGGGGACCAGTTGACCTCCAATCACTTTCGACTATAAAAAAGGGCATTAGTCCTTTCTCGTTTCAATCGAATGAGCCCTTTTTGAAGTTCCTACGACAACTCCTTCGATACGAAATGCCCTGGTCTAAACAAAAGAAGAACAAAAATAATAATACATTGCACCCACATCGATCTTTACTATAAAAACGTCAAGCCATCCAATCACTTTCGACTATTAAAAAGGGCAATAGCCCTTTCAATTTCCAATAGAATCAGCCCTTTTTGAGTTTCTACGACAACACTTTCTATAAACACCTTATATGCCCCCCGGGCATAAATTAAAACCCTTGCCCTTAGGGCTGTGAGGGGGTTGTCATCCTCAAAGACCTAATTCCCAGAACTTTTAACTACGTTAAGCAAAAAGACTATCTCAAAATGTTGATTGGATGTGTTTGGGGAAAGGTTGGGCGTGAGAGGGGCGTTAGTTGCTCTCCGATCACTTTCAACTATTAAAAAAGGCACTAGCCCTTTCAGTTTCCAATCGAGTGAGAAGTTTCTACGACAACCCTTTCAATAAAAATCTTAAATGCCCCCAGTACATAACTTACAACCCTTGTCCTGAGGACTGGGGGGGGTTGTCTTCCTCAAAGACCTAATTTTCAGAACTTTTTACTACGCTGAAGAAAATTTTCTATCTTGAAATCAACTACGCTGAACAAAATGGCTATCTCAAAATTTTGATTGGATGTGTTTGGGGAAATGGTGGACGTGAGAGGGGGGTTAGTTGCCCTTCAATCACATTCGACTATTAAAAAGGGCACTAGCCCTTTCAATTTATAATCGAATGAGCTCTTTTTGAAGTTTCTACGACAACGCTTTCTATAAAAACCATATATGCCCCTGGGCATAACTTACCACCCTTGCCCTGAGGGCTGTGAGAGGGTTGTCATTCTCAAAGACATAATTTCCGGACTTTTCAACTACGTTGAACAAAATTGTTATCTCAAAGTTTTGATTGGATGTGTTTGGGGAAATGGTGGGTGTGAGAGGGGGGTAACTTGCCCTTCAATCACATTCGACTATTAAAAAGAGCACTAGCCGTTTGAATTTCCAATCGAATGATGCCTTTTTGAATTTTCTACGATAACGCTTACTATAAAAAAAACTTATATGCCCTCAGGGAATAAATTACAACCCTTGCCCTGAGGGCTTTGGAGAGAGTGTCATCCTCAAAAACATGATTTTCGGACTTTTTAGCTATGTCGAACAAATTGGCTATATCAAAATTTTGATCCGATGTGTTTGGGGTAATGGTGGGTGTAAAAGGGGTGTTAGTTATCATCCAATCACTTTCGACTATTAAAAAGGGCACAAGCCTTTATAATTTCCAATTGAATGAGCCCTTTTGGAAGTTTCTACAACATCACTATCTATAAAAACCTTATTTGCCCCCAGGGCATAACTTACAACCCTTGCCCCGAGGGCTCTGAGGGGGTTATCATCCTCAAAGACCTAATTTCTAAAACTTTCAACTACGATGAACAAAATGGTTATCTCAGAATTTTGATTGGATGTGTTTGGATAAATGGTGGGCGTGAGAGTGGGATTAGTTGCCCTCAAATCACTTTCGACAATTAAAAAGGGCACTAGCCCTTTGAATTTCCAATCGAATGAGCCCTTTTTCAAGTTTCTACCACAGAGATTTCAATGAAAATTTTAAATGCCCCCAGGGCATAAATTATAACCATTGCTCTGAAGAGTGTGGGGGGAGTGTCCTGCTCAAAGGGATAATTTCCTGAACTTTCAACTACGCTGAAGAAAATGGCTATCTCAAAATTTTGATTGGATATGTCTTGAGAAATGGTGGGCGTGGAAGTGGTGCTGGTTGCCTTCCATAATTTGCAATTTACTGAAAAACCATAAATGTTTTTACTTTCATAACTTTAGTAAATCAAATAATATTACCATTTTGATTACTAAATATCAGTATATGTATATTAAACTGACAATTCACATTTATTTGTGTTTTTTTCAGTAAAGTGCAAACTATGTTCTGTCCTTGGGAACGCATAGGGGTGTTGAGCCCTACTCATGTTAATTTCTGCTCGTTTTGAGTTTGACTCGGTTATTTATTGTAATTTCTGTTCGTTTTGGGTTTCATTTATTTATCGAAGCTGATTTGTGGTAGTTTAACGCTCGGTAGATTATTTGATTATCTACCAAGGAAATGGGCTTGGAAAGCCCTTTTCCAAATTTCTACGATATTTTCTTCGATACGAAGTGCCGTGGTATGGAAGAAAACAAAAAATAAATAAAAATAATAATTATACATAGTGCCAACATCGTTCTTTACTTAGGCAGTGCGATTGGGCTGCCTATGACTAGCTTACTAGCTACCGTTGCCACCTGGATTACAAACAGGAGAAAGTCTATGGCTTTTTCTTATTTTCGAATAGTAAGAGACGATCTTCAGTAAGGCACCTTACCCTAGATAAGCAACTTTTCAAAAGATGCTTGTATTGTCTTAACTTTTAGTTGCTATTTGCCGTGGTTTGTTCTTTGCTAGGTTTTACCTATATCCGTTGAAACTTACGTAGTCCCCATTTATATTGAACTATATCGAACAATTATGTATTTCTTATATTATCTTGTCGAAATATAAACGTGTATAAATAATGCATTCACTTAAAAGGTCATACATGGTAACAACCTACGATTATGATATCATTCATCAAGCTTCTACATAAAAATACAGTTTTCTTGTAAAAATTGATTCTATTTTAAAAATTATTTTGTTTTTAATTACAAAAGGCACTAGATGTATCATTTTACTATAAAATGAGCCATTAAACAGCTTTCTATGATTTTCCAGTACCCAGCTAGCCGAGGAGGGAAAGAAACTGAAAAAAAGATGACGTCGATGCAGAATGTTGTGATTCAAGTCACTTTTCTTGTTATTGAAGCCAACAGATTTTCATTGTTGTTCAAGCCAAGAGACTGTAACTTTCCTATATAGGAGTTTCGGACAAGGCGGTTCTAATAGTTTACTTTGTGCTCCGTTCTGACACTATTTTTAGAAGTTATAGGTTATTGTATTTCTTTGGTTGGGCCGTAATCGTCTCTTACTAGGTTGCTAGGTACCGCTGCAACCCGGATGCTAGCTGCCGCTGCAACCCGGATTAGCAAAATTAAAAATAAGCATATTTCTTTACAACTTTTCTGGACCATTCTTCAAAATCATATCTAGGTCATGAGGGAAGAAAACTTATGCCTACCGTATCCTTTTATTTAGCCCTTTACCATAAGGTCGATTTTATTTATCAATGGTATGGTAATTAGAATGCCTTTGTAAAACCATTTAAAGTAATAAAACGGTAAGGAGGAGCTATTCTTGTTAATATAACTGAAGCTCAATAAAACGATAGTTTCAAAATTTTAGACACACTGTAAGAATCCTGTAAGAATCTACTATATCTTGATCTAAGTTATAAAGAATTTATACAAAGTTTAGAGTTACCGGTAAAGTGTTACTTGCATACAGAAAATATTTATAATTTTAGAGAAAGAGAGAAAAGAACCCAAACAAGGATCAAATTATGATGAAATCGAGCCGTGGAATTCAACAGGTCTGAAGCCCCACATTTCAGTGCACTTTCTACAAAAATCTTGCGTTTCACAAATTAATTAATTAACCTTTCATTTTCTAAGACATTTCACAATTTGGTGGTGACTTAGTATATCCAGTCCAATCCCAGAAACGAGTGACTAATATAAAAAAAAAACTATTTTTCCGCTTAGATTGACTGAGCTGAATCTTTTGCAATTTTATTAGTTAATGTACAGCTTTTTGGGGCTAAAACTATTATTTCGTGGCATAAAATGATATAAACCGAAACTTGGCTGTAGCGTGGACTCTCCAATTGCGCATAAAGGCCACTAGAACTTTGAATTGTCGTCCAATAAATCCCCCTCTCAATGTTCTATGGCTACTGACTTAATATGGTAGCCCCTAGAAAAGATAAGCTACATCTATAACCATAATTATCAATACAATGTGTCGTGGTATCTCCAACTATCCATTAAGGGCATTAGAACTTTGAATATCCGTTATAAAGCGCCATCTTCATGTTATACGGTTAATGATTTAATATGGTAGCCCCAAGAAAAGATAAGTTACATCTGTAACCATACGTGTCATGAAAAGTCTGGAATTTTTCATTCTTGTGGACAATACTGGAAACATCCGTTAGAGGTTTCTCAGCTATGCTGAATGATTATTCACATATGATTATACGCAGGACCATATCCAGATTTTTTTTTTTGTTTGGGGGGGGGGGAGGGGTACAAAAGAATTTTTTTGGGAGGATTTTACAAAAAAACTTAAAAACGTATCAAAATTTTTTTTATATTCATTTTTAATATGTTTCTTACGAGTCAGATAAACATTTTGGGGGGAGGGGGTTCAAACCCCCTAACCCACTGGATACGGCCTCTGGATACATATACTCAAGTAATAGCTTCTTATATATAAAATTAAAGATATTTGTTTTAAAGGAGATTTTTCTTGTGCATTAACTGTTACAAAATTCCGATTTAGAGTTTCGGATCTGTTGAAAAAGTCAATCTCTACTTACTTTTCATTGCCAGGACTATTTTAATGTATTAGCAAAGTTCGTCTTGTATGGACTCACAGGCTATATGTATAATTTTCAATATTTTCCCATCAAATTTCCCCCACGATTCAGCATAAAGTAGCATAAAGTATGAATTGCTACGGTAAAATGTAAAAAGGTTTGTTTTCCTTCTTTAAGTGATTACTGAAGCCTATCAAGACTATAATGTTAACAAAAATAAAAGCTATACAAAACCTTTTTATCTGAAAATAGGCTAAAAGGTAAAATCCCGGGTAGCTTCCTGCTACCCGGAATAACTGAAATTATTTAAGACAAAAAAAAAGGGTGGGGCAGCAAGGATAAACATTTAAAGAACTATCCAAGAAGGATTTTCTATTTTATGACAGCCCAGGCTTTCAATTTTAGTCTGACAATTTAAAAATTTTCTGGGTAACCGGACAATTTTTTTTCTTATTTTTTAGTTCTTATAGAGAAAAAAAGCGTTAACTTATTTTTTCATGTTTTTATTGTTTATAGGGGTTTGAAACGTCTGCTCTAAGTTTCTCAGACATGGTGAACTGTATATATTTCACTTTCTTTGAGATCTCTTCATTCTTTTAGGGGTATTCCCCCCTTTTCTAAACCTATGGAAGTTTTCCTAAGATGGCAAGATTTTACAAAAGACTTTAAACATAACAGGTTTTAATTATTTGGAAACAGCATACGAAGGGAAATCTTCTGATATATACATCTTTATCAAAATTTATTTTCAGAGTTTTGGTTTCTATTGGCAAGGGTCGGTCGTTACCGAACATGAACGGCCTGAAAAATATTTTAACCAACATTTTGCTATTTCCAAATTGCAGTAAAACCCTCTACTCTCAAGGAAATACAGCTAGATGAGTACATTCATTCTTAAAGCATTGTGATAAAAAGATAAAAATTTCAAAATATTCAAGATTTTTCATAGAATGCAAGTTAAACTTTAGATAAAAGAGATGAAATTCGATGGTTGTGCCAGCCCTTCCTATATTTAGGGTAAGTACTGTTCGTTTTAAGTTAAAAAATCTTTCTTTACCATGCAGAGAAAAACTGATTAGATAACAAAGCTATGGTTTTACTTACTGTGATGAGTGCATAAGAATTTGACATCATAGCAATGAGGAGGTTGAGAAGTACTACGACGTTGATCACAGAGTATGATCCAAACATAAGCAAGCCCCAGAAGCGTGTATAGGATTTGATGCCACTGAGCTCAAAATTGTCCAATCCTATCATACCAAAGCTTGCCCAGAACAGGGACTGCGATGTCTCAAATAGACTGAAATAATTGAGAGTAAAGACAGTGGTAGTTGTTATTTATTCCTAAACACTTACATGTATACTAATAATAACCGCGCTAGCATGGTTTTGCAGTAACACTAAAGAAAAAGCAAACTGTTGGTGCAATTGATGCCTTGAGCAGAGTTGTAATAAGTGGGGTAGGGGTACCAAGTTTTAACCCTCCCCCTCCTTCCAAACAAAGGTAACCAAAATGCATATAAAAAGATTTTTGATGCTTTTTGTAAAGTTTTCTTTTGTAATCCCCTCACCCCAAAAATAACCCCTTCCCGAAAAAATGCTGGATGCGCCCATGGTCTTGAGTTAGAAGATAAGGCCAGTATCATGGCTTTTAGAACCTTTTTGCCCTAAATGGCACTAAATGGCCAAATTAGCCTTTAAAAAAAGCTTGTTAAATGGTATGAAGAAACACACATCGTTACTGTACCAACAACACTGTGGTACTCGTAGAGGCTCACAATTATGATGTAAAAATATCTTTCTCAGTGTCTGTGTCAGAAACTTCTTGAAATTCGACCCAAATATCTCTATAGAGACAAATTAGGACAACTTTGATTCCAGATGATCAGAACAACAAAGTTTTTGATTCCACTCCTCATATCTGCTGCATACAAACTCTCGCATAACAGGAAGACACCAGGCACGTTTGTCAGCCCTTTGTAAATTGGCAAGCCAATTCCGTTATTCAAGTCAACAAGCACACGTTTATTGTCTTATTCTATGGGTTGGAAACCTAATCAGGTCTCAGCTCGAGCTGCCTCACAAAGTTGTACAAAGTATGGACTCTGAAGCTCGGTTAAAATACATAAACAGCAAAGAAAATAAGGCGAGATTTTATACTTATGAAACCGTCTCCATTTCATGCATGCCTCAGGATTCTTGCTCCAGTCTGCACCTCCATCGGGTAGGGAGAAACATTTCTTGTACTCAATATCGCAGAAGTACCATAAAAGTTGATTCAGACCTATAAAGAATAAAGTCTACGGAATACGATTATTTACGTTTCATTAAAATTTTCAAACCACAAAACCATGCAGATCTCTTTTATTTATAGAAGCTTGGTAAGGGAAGAGTAAAGGAGGTTTATAATAAGTTTAAAGGTTTGGTGGGTTTGGTTGCTTGACCAATCCTTAATCAATATTACCAAATAGTCTATAATATTTGTATGTTCCTTAAAATAATTAACCGATTCGACAGAAAAAACTAGAGGCATGGAAACTGAAAAATACACAGGGATCTTTGTTCTGGTGTAACATAATAGCTTTATTTTGGGAAAAATATTGTATAAACTTTGAAGACAATGATACTTAATCTTAATGTTAACCCTGAGTCTGAACGAACATTATTGTTATGAAGTTATTATGACGTGACTTATATCAGTTTCTAAATATAGTGAAGGTAATTGACTGTTGGGCGAGTTATAATAATGGGTCTTGTGCCTTATTCTATTATGAGTGGTTTCGTGGTCCTAAACTTGGTTTGAGAGCCCCACCTCGGTAGCTATTAAACGTGACTAAATTAGAGGCGAATAACCTGCTGAGTCTTATAATGGGAGAATCAGGCTTATTATTTATTAAATAAAAAAAACAAGTTTTTTTAACTGAAAGTAAGGAACGACGTTAAAACTTAAAACGAACAGAAATTATTCCATATATGAAAGGGGCTGTCCCCTCCTCAAGGCCTCGCTCTTTACGCTAAAGTTTTTCATTGTTAAAAAAAAATAAAGATGTGAGAAAGTCAAACTTTAGCGTAAAGAGCGAGGCGTCGAGGAGGGGACAGCCCCTTTCATATACGGAATAATTCCTGTTCGTTTTAAGTTTTAGCGTTGTTCCTTACTTTCAGTTAAAAAAACTTGTTTTTTTTATTTAATTTTTGAACGTTTTTGAATTAATGCAGGTTTTGATTTTGGCTCACCGTACATGAATAATTAAACAAAATTTGAATATTAATTTTACTTTTATTTGGTTAAATGGCTTTCTCGAAACCTGTTTAATTTTATTTACGAACGTTTTTATTAGTAATAAATATACGTAGTTTACGAATTAACTTACGTAACGAACTTCTATATTCATATATTTTTTATACGTATATTAGAGGGTTCGTCCCCCAGTCAATACCTTGCTCTTTAAGCTTAAGTTCGGATTTTGTTCCAATTCTTTAAAAATGACCCCTTAATCACAAATGCCGTTAATTAGAATAAATACCTCTTATGAAAGTACTAAATAATCTTTGGATTAAAGAGCGAGGTATTGACTAGGGGATGAACCCAATCGTATACGTAATGTTTTCTGTCGTTTTAAATTTTGAAGTTGCTCCTTACTTTTCAGTTGAAAAACTTGTTTTTTTTATATATATAATTTCTGATCTTTTTTTAAATAATGCTGGGAAATCCGGCGCCCCCTTCATAGCAATGTCCCTTTCCCCATGAAAACTTCCTTCATGGAAAGATCCTACGACATATCCCCTGACCCACTCTCCCCCACTACCAGAAAAAATCCCCCTGAAAACGTCTGTATACTTCCGAATAACCAATACTATATGTTAACATTGGGTAATGTTCATAACTTTCAGCCCTCCCCCGCGGATTTCGGGGGAATAAGTCATCCTAAAACATATAGTTATCATATTTTCGACCATGTTGAACAAAATGGCTATCTCAAAATTTTGATCGATTGACTTTGGGAAAAAATGAGCGTGGGAGGGGGCCTAGTTGCCCTCCATTTTTTGATCACTTAAAAAGGGCACTAGAACTTTCAATTTGCGTTCGAATGAGCCCTACTACGATATTCTAGGCCCACTGGGTCGATACGATCACCCCTGGAAAAAAAAAACAAACAAACAAATAAAGACGCATCTGTGATCTTTCTTCTGGCAAAAAATGCAAAATTCCACATTTTTGTAGATAAGAGCTTGAAACTTCTGCAGTAGGGTTATCTGATACGCTGAATATGATGGTGTGATTTTCATTAAGGTTTTATAATTTTTAGGGGGCCTTTGCTCCTTTTTTCGAAAATCAGCTAAATTTTCTCAGGCGCGTAACTTTTGATAGGTAGGATTAAACTTGATGAAACTTGTATATTTGAAATCAGCCTTAAATTATGATTCTTTTGATGTATCTATTGGTATCAAAATTCCGTTTTCCACAGTTTCGGTTACCATTGAGCCGGGTCGCTCCTTACTTACAGTTCTTTACCACGAACTGTTTGATTGGATCTAAGCCTAAAAGGTTATATGTAAAAGCATCAATAAGTCATTAGTAAATAAATCAGTAAGTACTTAGTAAATAATCTAAAAAATGCAGACCACACTTACGCTGAAAACAATCGTCTAGTCCAAATTTCTAGTTACCATTAAAAAATATCAAGGCTCAAGAACGTCGCTTATCCTTAAAGTTATGCATATATTTTATTGCAATTTGGTGGACAAATTCTTGTCTGATTGTTTCTGGGTTTTGATAATTTTAAATTAACACTTTTCTTCTTATATATCAGAGCAATTTTTATGTACCTTGATCGAAAAAAATTAATATTAATATTGATTCAGAAAACATCACTTACCACAAGCAAATGCAAACAGGACCAGTGAGTAGATGAAGAAAAATTTGACGATATCAATAACCATTCTTCCTAGGCAGATTTGAAGCGGACCCAGGTAAGGGTTGATCAAAAAGAGATGGACGAGTTTTAAGGCACTAAAAAAAAAATTACCAAAATTTACAATTGAGATTTCATAGTCCAACAAAGTTACGTTATTCAGAAAAGGGGCAGAGATTACTTTATTTTGGATGTGTCTCGATAGAATATTTCAGTATTAAGTAAACCTGAAAGGGGTGTTTAGTCCCTTGGGCAGTACATGCGCTCCTGATCTTTCTAAAATATAAGGTTACCTCTCCTTATATTATAAAATATAAGGTAAACTCTCCTTTAAGAATCCTTTAAGGGTTTCTAAGTAATGAATAGTAAAAAAAAAAAAAAAAAAAAAAAAAAAAAAAAATATGAAACTGAATAAAAAAACAAATCAAACTAAAAAATGATGCTTAGATTTAGGTAATTTCAGTATTTAGTAAATTAATCATTAATATTAACACCCTCTCAGTTGAAAGATAAACTAAGGCCAAAAAAGTTCACAAGAATAAAATCAAACACGGAGTAGAGAGATACAATATATATAATATAACATAAAAAAATTTACGACACTCAATAATTGCTCATGCCGAATTCAGCATATAATTAGGTTTCTTGATTAATATGAAAGAAAGATGAATTTCTAAGCAACTGTTAGCTCCTGCACTAAAGAAATAACTGTAGAAAAAGCCTCTATCATTTACTATTAATTGCAAAAGAGACGAGTATCACAATTGATGCGAGTTTTCATATATTTGAAACATTCGGTTATGTGCGGAAGGCGGAAGGGCAACGCTTCTGCCTACAGATGAGTTTAAATTGAGATCATGTCTTTTCCCTAATACAATATATTCTACTTTCTCCTTGAACAATAAGAAGACGCTTCATTTTAATAATAATAATAACAAAAAACAATACAGATATAATTCCATTCGAATACACATGCATGAGAAAGGGAGCCCATGAACCCTCTCAAACTGTTACACTTCTTAGGATTGCCTCAAGCTTTCCTATAAATGTGTCTAAAATGCGCTAATTTTGACCACTTTACCTCGTATAAAATAAATTCCTGCCAAAATCATGGTCTTATCTGTTAAAGTTTCATTCAACTTATTATTGTAGAGACATTAAAATTGTGTATGCTTTGAAAAGGTTAACAGAAGAATCTTAAAAAAGTGTATGATACAAGCTTTTTAAAAGCTGTTCCGGCAAATTTTCGCACTAAATGAATTTAAGTTAAAATAAATACGGTAAAAATTAATTTAGTTAAAAAGACCTATCTAAAAATTAAACCTTGCGCGTACCTTTTCCCAAAGCTTCAAAAAAATGTTTAATATTAAACTTAATAATCCGAATGATGAATTTAATCAGACTTATCAAACAAGGTTACTTTGAACATAAGCGTCAAGGAACTAAGATAAAACGGTATTTCCGAAACATCCCTATTGTTTAACCATAAACAACTGTATACACACCTAAAAACATTGGACATTGCAAATAAACCGTCTGCAACTAGCTGGGGATCGAAGTCATCCCATTCTTCTCTGGGAATATATGCAGAAGCGGGGTTGATCTTTATTTCTTCTTGCTGTTGATAATATGCAATAGTTCTTAATGTTATGACTAGAATATAGCCAAGGTTTCGAGACATGTCTATGAAGTTCCACATGTTTCGTATGTAGCGACTAAAGCCAGACCGGTAAAGCTCACGTGTATCCTCAACAAGAAATCCTGAAAAAAATTACTTGAAAAAACAAAGGCACACTTTTCTGAAAACACTACTATAATTTTGTGCATTATTAAAAGGTTCCAAAAACAAGGATAATAAGCAAATTAGCAGTTTATATTTAAAAAAGGAGTAGCAAAATTTGATGCCTCAGAGACAGCTGCCCTCGTAAAGATAAACTTTTAAGATGGTTCATTACCAGTGGGGTTGATTCATGGAAATTAGGGGGGGGGGGGGGTCACATTTTTCAAATTTTGTCGGTGGCCAATAGCCTGTATTACTTTTTAATTTTTCAATTGAAGTACGAGTAAACGCCTTTTTTCAGCTAAAACACCGGAAACAGGTATTTTTCAAAATCTAGGCGGCTAAAAAAATCGGGATTCGGGGCATGCCTGTCCCCCCAATTGCGAAAAATATGCACTACCCTAAAAAAAACAATTAATATAATTATCTGAGTTTACATATGTTCAATAATTAATATTTATTTCCACACTCTTTTAAACACATATCTAAGGCATTGTATAGAAAGGAAGTGAAATATCAGAAAACAATGCTAAAAGTTCTGTCTCCCTTTGAATGAAGATAGCATTGTGTTAAGAAGAGATAAGATCTTGGATAGTTATGCACAAAGGATCACTGTATGACTGTAGAGGAGAGATCATTTTTCATCAATTAATTTAAAAAACTTTTTCCACAAAATAGGTTTTCAAAGAAAAGTAAAGAACTCCATTAAACAAAAAATGAGCAAAAATAAAATCAAATAATCTACCAAGCGTGAAACTACCACAAATCAGCATAGATAAATGAATGAAACCCAAAACGAACAGAAATTACAATGATTAACTGTGTCAAACTCAAAACGAGCAGAAATTAACATAAGTTGGGCGCAAAACCCCTATGCCTTCCCAAGGCCAGAACAAAATTTGCACTTTACTGAAAAAAATTAATGGCTTTACTTTTATAACTTTAATAAATCAAGTAATATTAACATTTTGATGTTAATATTACTATATATATGTATATACTACTATATATAGTATATATGTATTAAACTGACAATGCACATTCATTTGTATTTTTCAGTAAAGTGCAAATTTTGTTCTGGCCTTGGGAAGGCATAGGGGTTTTGCGCCCAACTTATGTTAATTTCTGCTAGTTTTGAGTTTGACTCGGTTAATTATTGTAATTTCTGCTCGTTCTGGGTTTCATTTATTTATCGATGCTGATTTGTGGTAGTTTCACGCTTAGTAGATTATTTGATTATATTTTTGCTCATTTTTTGTTTAATGGAGTATTTTACTTTACTTTGAAAAACTTATTTTGTAAAAAAGTTTTTTAAATTAATTTCTGTTCGTTTTATATTGACAAAGTCTTTTCAGAAAAAAAGAAAATAATACTTTAAATCTTTTCGTTTTTTAGACTTTATAGCTTGGCCTGCTATTTGTATGCTGGAGAAAAATTTTCGGCAATTTTTAACAACATACACCCTTTTAGAAATCTGGACACAAAAATAGTACTGTTTAATTTAGTTTCATACCTCCTCTAGTTGACCAGAAATGGAAAACTTGATACCATTCGCAAAAAAATCTGTTTACTTTCTTTGATAGCTTGGATACACTTACGCTATTATGATTTGGTTAAATTTTAAGAGTATAAATCGGAGGGTTGGCGTGGTAGGATGGGTGTGGGAGGGTGGGCGTGGGAGGGTGGGAGTGGAAGGGGGATTAGTTGCCCTCAAATCTCTTTCAACTATTAAAACGGGGCACCAGCCCTTTCTATTTTCAATCGAATGAGCCCTTTTCGAAGTTCCCACGACAACTCCTTCGATACGAAGTGCCCTGGTCTAAACAGCAACAACAACAAAAAATAATACATTATACATGTCAAGCCTTCCAATCACTTTCGACTATTAAAAAGGGCACTAGGCCTTTCAATTTCCAATCGAATGAGCCCTTTTGGAAACGGCAACGCGTTCTATAAACACCTTATATGCCCCCAGGGCATAAATTCCCTTACCTTAAGGTCTGTTGGTTAAAACAGACCTTAAAACGCTTTTCAAAAGTTTCTACGAGAACTTCTTCAATACGAAGAGCCCTGCTCTAAAGGAAAAAATTAATAAATAATACATTGTGTTAACATCGTTCTTATATGCACCCAGGGCATAACTTAAAACCCTTACCCAGAGGGTTGTGGGAGAGTGTCCTCCTCTTTACTTAGTCCCCAATTCTTGTCTCGTTCTCGAGTGTCCCCGTTCTTTACTTAGGCAGCGCGATCCTGCTGCCTATGATTTATACAACAACTTTCTATATAAACCTTATACGCCCCCAGGGCATAACTTACAACCCTTACACTGAGGGCTCTGAGGGGGTTATCATCCTAAAATACCTAATTTCCGGAGCGTTCAACTACGTTAAATAAACGTTTGATTGGATGTGTTTTGGAAAATGGTGGGCGTGAGAGGGGCGTTAGTCGCTATCTAATCACTTTCAACTATTAAAAAAGGCACTAGCCCTTTCAATTTCCAATTGAATGAACCCTTTTGAAGTTTCTACGACAACGCTTTCAATAAAAACTTTATATGCCCCAGGGCATAACTTACAACCCTTGCCCTGAGGGCTGTGGGGGGAGGGGTTGTCATCCTTAAATACCTAGTTTCCAAAACTTTCAACTACGTTGAATAAAATAGCTATCTAAAAATTTTGATTGGATGTGTTTGGGGAAAAGATGGGCGTGAGAGGGGGGTTAGTCGCCCTCAGATCACTTTCGACTATAAAAAAGAGTACTATCCCTTTGAATTTCAAATCGAATGAGCCCTTTTGAAGTTTCTACGACAAAGATTTCAATAAAAACCTTATATGCCCCCAGGGCATAACTTATAATCCTTGCCCTGAGGGTTGTAGAGGAGTGTCCTCCTCAAAAATGTATTTTCTATTTGGAGATCAAATACGCTGAACAAAATGGCTATCTCAAAATTTTGATTGGATGTGTTTGGGAAAATGATGGGCGTGGGGGGAGTCTATTTGCCCTCCAATCACTTTCGACTATTAAAAAGGGCACTAGCCCTTTTAACATCCAATCGAATGAGCTTTTTTTGAAGTTTCTACGACAACGCCTACTTTAAAAACCTTATATGCCCCCATGCCATAACTTAAAACCCTTGACCTGAGGGCTGTGGGGAAGTATCCTCCTCAAAAACATATTTTCTATCTGGAAATCAACTACGCTGAACAAAATGGCTATCAAAATTTTGATTGGATGTGTTTGGGAAAATGATGGGCGTGGGAGGGGGGGCTAGTTGCCCTCCAATCACTTTCGACTATTAAAAAGGGCACTAGCCCTTTGAATTTCCAATCGAATGAGACTTTTTTTGAAGTTTCTACGACAACGCCTTCTATAAAAACCTTATATGCCCCCAGGGCATAACTTAAAACCCTTGCCCCGAGGGCTGTGGGGGAGTGTCCTCCTCAAAAACATGTTTTCTATACCCTTGCCCCGAGGGCTGTGGGGGAGTGTCCTCCTCAAAAACATGTTTTCTATCTGAAAAGCAACTACACTGAACAAAATTGCCATGTCAAAATTTTGATTAGATGTGTTTGGGGAAATTATGGGCGTGGGGGGGGGGGGGCTAGTTGCTCTCCAATCACTTTCGACTATTAAAAAGGGCACTAGCCCTTTGAATTTCCAATCGAATGAGTCTTTTTTTGAAGTTTCAACGACAACGCCTTCTATAAAAACCTTATATGCCCCCAGGGCATAACTTAAAACCCTTACCCTGAGGGTTGTGGGGGAGAGACCTCCTTAAAAGCATGTTTTCTATCTTGAAATCAACTACGCTGAACAAAATGGCTATCTCAAAATTTTGATGGATGGGTTTTGGGGAATGATAGGCGTGGGGGGGGGCTAGTTGCCCTCCAATCACTTTCGACTATTAAAAAGGGCACTAGCCTTTTGAATTTCCAATCTAATGAGCCTTTTTTGAAGTTTCTACGACAACGCCTTCTATAAAATCCTTATATGCCCCCAGGGCATAACTTAAAACCCTTACCCTGAGGGTTGTGGGGGAGTGTCCTCCTTAAAAACATATTTTCTATCTGGAAATCAACTACGCTGAACAAAATGGCTATCTCAAAATTTTGATTGGATGTGTTTTGAGGAATGATGAGCGTGGGGGGGGCTAGTTGCCCTCCAATCACTTTCGACTATGAAATAGGGCACTAGAAGTTTCAATTTCCAATCGAATGAGCCCCTTTTGAAGTTTCTACGACGACCCCTTCCATATGAATTGCCCTGCTCTAAAGGAAAAAAAATAATGCATAGTGCATTGTGCCAAGATCGTTTTTATATGCCCTCCGGGCATAACTTAAAACCCTTGCCTCGAGGGTTGTGGGGGAGTGTCCTCCTAAAAACATATTTTCTGTCTGGAAATCAACTACGCTGAACAAAATAGTTATCTCAAAATTTTGATTGGATGTATTTGGGGGAATGATTGGCTTGGGGGGGGGGGCAAGTTTCCCTCCAATCACTTTCTACTATTAAAAAGGGCACTAGCCACTCAAATTTACAATCGAATGAGTCCTTTTCGAAGTTTCCACTACAACTCCTTCGATACGAAGTGTCCGGCTGAAGAAAAAAAAAACACACATTGTGCCCACATCGTTCTTTACTTAGGCAGCGCTAGCGCGCTAACATCAAAGTTGTGATGTTTTGGGCCTGAGTCCCACATCTTCTTACGTGCGTGCCTGGTACGGAGTGCAAGGACGCTTATAACTCTAACATTTATCTTAAAAATGTTTCAACTTTGATTTTCATTCAGTGCAGCAAGTAAAGGAAAACCCTTTATATGATATTCATGGCAAAAGAAGATGATAGTCCTCTCGTAAGGACTAACCTTTAGGATTCTCCTGTTAAGGTATCACTTAAAATATTTTAGAGTTAAACAAAAATAAATGAATGATAAAACTTACAGCTATTTGCGTAAGAATCTGCGGCACCGGAAGATGTGCCAATCCAAATTTATGACTATGTGAAGGCTCTACATGGGGAACGACTTGTGGAGGAAGTAAATATGTAAATATGACGTACATAATTTCGGAGACCACACTGTCTTTCCACGACGATAAATAAAAGTTCAAATAGGGATGAAATCCTTTTAATGGACAGTGATGATGATAACAGTGATAGAAATTCACAAAAATACCAGATATTTAGTTTTAATACTGATGACGGTCACTGCATATGTGACCGAAATATCTGATATTTTTGTGAATTTCTATCACTGTTATCTTCATCACTGTCTATTAAAAGGATTTTATCCCTATTTGAACTTTTACTTATCGTTTAGAGTTAAACAAAATAAATGAATGATATAACTTACCAATGACGTAAATAACCACAGCACATTCTAGATACGTCGGTGCATTGCCTCTCTGTCGCTTCAGCTCGTCTGCCAAAGCCAATTTCATTGATTCAGTTCCAAAAAATGAAACGACAAGTACCTCAGCACGTTGAGACACCAGTATCAGAAGAACTAGAATTATATGTCATTCCTAAGATTTTCAACTTCAGGATTTGCAGAATGTTCTGTTGATCTTTTTATATGGAAATTTGCTTTAAACTTATTTGCGAATTTATTTTTTTCTCTAAAATTTTAAGTAACAGAAAATTTAAATACAATAATTTTTCAAGGAAAGGATGATATTAATAGAAAGAAACAATATGAAATAAGCAAAAATGAAACTATACAAGTAAAATGAAACATTTTTTTCTGCTATTAATCCAAAAATGACTGAGCTTCATTACGTAAATATGACATTGACTTCAATATATAATATGAGCAGAGTCTTTAAATAGGCAGCGAAAAGCATTTAAAGACAATGCTGATAACACATTTATAATCGCCAGCTGACAGTATTTGTAATATTCTAGAAACATATTATTAGTCTCAAGCTAAATTTTGCAGTATAGAATGGATTTTAGGGGGGAGGCATATATAATGAAATGAAATTTCTTATCGTTTAGGTTCTAAGTTACATTTTTGATTTCATTGGAAAAAGTTGTTCTATAAATTCAACGCGTGTTTGTTCTTAATTTATGTTCCTTCGAAAATTCAAAAGATGAATACGGGATTTATTCAGAAATTAGCAAAATATATCGAGAAAGTTGTGAAAATCGTGAAATATTTGCTTTTGGTGTGTGGCCACCACTGTGTATAAATTCCTGTCATAAATTCTATGCCATGTAAATTATAAAGTTACAGCTTGAAAATACACTTCTTGAACCTTTAAAACTCCCAGACTTACCACCCATCCCCCCCCCCCAAAAAAAAAAAATCCTGTTCTGCCCCGAGAAACTACTCAGTAGCATATATAGTTAATTTAATTCCTTCCCAGTTACGACTTGGCAATATTTCAGCTAAAATAACTATTTCTTGGCCTATAACATCAAAATCGGCCCTTTACTTCGGTGCGAGTAATTCTTTTTAATAGTTACTGCACAGATGCGCTCTCATTTTCAATTTACCAGAGCTACTGATTAAACATAATCATCAGCAAAAAAAAACAAAAAAAAAACAAAAAAAAAATAAAATAAGGACATATTCGTATTCACCCTTCTCGAGAATTTTGTAGAATTTGTAACTTTGTAGATAGGTGGCTGGGACCTTCCTTGGTGGCTGGGACATTTTGAGTTTGACAGTGTAATTTTGTATAGACTGTTTGATAGAAAATGTTTGCTCATCATTTACGTGGAGAATAGCAGACATTAAGATAGGTTTTCGATATAAAGTTTCTTTTTTACATACAACGTTTAATCCTTATCCATATTTTAAATCTGTTTTACATTAGGCTCTTCTATAATAGAGCCTAATATGACAGATCCTTCTACAATGAAGATAGGTTTCTGATATAAAATTTCTTTCTTACATTCAACGTTTAATTTTCATCCATATTTCACTTCCATTTTTAACTAGGCTTTTCTATAATAGGGTCTTCTTACATCGAACATTTAATTTTCATTTATGTTTTACTTCTTTTTTATATTAGGCTGTTCTATAATAGTAAAATCTTTGTTTTTCAACAATTTTATCACTGTTGTGTTTTTGACATATTTGGGGCGAACATAATGTTTTGTGGCAAACAAAGACCAAAATTGGCCCTTTGAAGTGGCCCAATATCCCGTTTTTGCCCAAAAAGGACAACAGAGCTCAGGGGCAGATCTAGAGCAAAATCTTGGGGGAGGCCCAATGTGACAAGGGCACCAATGAGCAAAATCTTAGGGGGGCAATGCGACAAAGGTGCTAATTATCGACCAAATTGACAAACTCATTCTAAAAAAGGATAAAAAAAAATTCTTTTTGTATTTTTGGAATCAGAATAAAAGATTCATTCGGTACATATATCGTAGTTAGAATTCGTGTTTTAGGGTTGTAGTTACGATTGAAGAGAATTCGTCTCATTTCCCATTCTTGACCATGAACAGTTTGGTTTAATGGAAAACTATGTATCCCAATTAAAATTGAATCATTGCGCAAGAAAATGGATATTGTTTATTGACATTTTTTTGCGTCTTATATTTTACCTTTTTAGACCTGAAAATTGCAATTAGTCAAACTAACCTACACACCATCCACGAAAAACCTTCCTCTGTTGCAAGATTTAGATATACCAGCATAAGAATTCCTATTTCTGATTCTTTTAGCCTTATATCCACCCTGTGGAAAAGTTATTATGTAATATACGCAGCAAATTGGTTTAAATTGGACAGAAGAACAAACAATATTTGTAGCTTGAGGAGACTACACATCACTACCGACTCAGTACTACCAAATTTGCGAATTTGCGAATTTCCTTAAGAAGCGGAGAAACGTTTTCTTGGTAAAGAGTGAGCTGGCCTTTGAAGAAGGATTTGTTCAGAAGAATGATTTGTTCAGTGTAGTTGATCTCCAGATAGAAAATATGTTTTTAGGAGGACACTCCCCCACAACCCCCGGGGCAAGGGTTTTAAGTTATGCCCGGACGGCATATAAGAACGGTCTTGGCACAATGTAAATGTTTTTACTTTTATAACTTTAATAAATCAAATAATTTTAACATTTTGATTACGAAATATCAGTATATGTATATTAAACTGACAATGCACATTCATTTGTATTTTTTCAATAAAGTGCAAATTTTTTTCTGGCCTTGGGAAGGCATAGGGGTTTTGCGCCCAACTTATGTTAATTTCTGCTCGTTTTGAGTTTGACGCGGTTATTTATTGTAATTTCCGTTCGTTTTGGGTTTCATTTATTTATCGATGCTGATTTGTGGTAGATTCGAGCTTGGTAGATTATTTGATTTTATTTTTGCTCATTTTTTGTTTAATGGAGTTCTTTACTTTTCTTTGAAAAACTTATTTTGTGGAAAAAGTTTTTTTAATTAATTTCTGTTCGTTTTACATTGACATAGTCTTTTCAGGGAAAAAGAAAATAACACTTTAAATCTTTCTTTTTTTAAGGCTTTATAGTTTGGCCTGCTATTTGTATGCTGGAGAAAAATTTTCAGCAATTTTTAACAACATACACCATTTTAAAAATCTGGACACAAATTGTGCTGTTTAACTTAGTTTCATACCTCCTCTAGTTGACCTGAAATGGAAAACTTGATACCATTCGCAAACAAATCTGTTTACTTTCTTTGATAGCTTGGATACACTTACACTATTTTGATTTGGTTAAATTTTAAGAGAAGAAGTAGCCTCGAAAGTTTGAACATAATACCCTCAGTCGTTCTTGGGATACTGCTGAGATGCCTTATTGGGAATTAGCATTATCACAGTGCATTTTGATTTAATCTTAAGGCAACATTTAGTTTTTAAACATTATGGGCCAATGGGAGGGTGGGAGTGGAAGGGGGATTAGTTGCCCTCCAATGACTTTTGACTATTAAAAAGGGCATCAACCCTTTCTATTTTCAATCGAATGAGCCCCTTTCGAAGTTCCCACGACAACTCCTTCGATACGAAGTTCCCTGGTCTAAACAACAACAACAACAAAAAATATTAACAATCACTTTCGACTATCAAAAAGGGCACTAGCCTTTGAATTTCCAATTGAATTATCCTTTTTTGAAGTTTCTACGACAACGCCTTCTATAAAAACCTTATATGCGCCCAGGGCATAACTTAAAACCCTTCCCTGAGAGTTGTGGGGGAGTTTCCTTCTCAAAAACATATTTTCTATCTGGAAATCAACTAGCCTACGCTGAAAAAAATGGCTATCTCAAAATTCTGATTGGATGTGTTTGGGGGAATGATGGGTGTGGGGGGCTAGTTGCCCTTCGATCACTTTCAACCATTAAAACGGGCACTAGATCTTTGAATTCCCAATTGAATGAGTATGTTTTGAAATTTCTACGACAACACCTTCTATAAAAACCTTATATGCCCCCAGGGCATAACTTAAAACCTTTGCCCTGAGGGCTGTGGGGAGTGTCCTCCTCAAAAACATATTTTCTATCTGGAAATCAACTACGCTGAACAAAATGGCTATCTCAAAATTTTGATTAGATGTGTTTGGAGGAATGATGGGCGTAGGGGGGGGGGCTAGTTGCCCTCCAATCCTTTCGATTTTTAAAAAGGGCACTAGCCTTTGAATTTCCAATCGAATGAGCCTGTTTTGAAGTTTCTACGACAACGCCTTCTATAAAAACCTTATATGCCCCCAGGGCGTAACTTAAAACCTTTGCCCTGAGGGTTGCGGGGGAGTGTCCTCCTCAAAAACATATTTTCTATCTTGAAATCAACTACCCTGAACAAAATGGCTATCTCACAGTTTTTATTGGATGTGTTTGGGGGAATGATGGGCGTGAGGGAGGGGGGGGGAGGCTAGTTGCCCTCCAATCACTTTCGACCATTAAAAAGGGCAAACGCCCTTTGAATTTCCAATCGAATGAGCCTGTTTTGCAGTTTCTACGACAACGCCTTCTATAAAAACATTATATGCCCCCAGGGCATAACTTAAAACCCTTGCCCCGAGGGTTGTCGGGGAGTGTCCTCCCCAAAAAGATATTTTCTATCTGGAAATCAGCTACGCTGACAAAATGCCTATCTCAAAATTTTGATTGGATATGTTTGGGGGAATGATGGGCGTGGGGGGGGGGGCTAGTGGCCCTCCAATCACTTTCGACTATTAAAAAGGGCACTAGCCCTTTGAATTTCCAATCGAATGAGCCTGTTTGAAGTTTCTACGACAACGCCTTCTATAGACGCCTTATATACCCCCAGGGCATAACTTAAAACCCTTGCCCTGAGGGTTGTGGGGGAGTGTCCTCCTCAAAAACCTATTTTATATCTGGAAATCAACTACGTTGAACAAAATGGCTATCTCACAATTTTGACTGGATGTGTTTGGGGGAAAGATGGGCGTGGGGGGGGGCTAGTTGCCCTCTAATCCCTTTGGACTATTAAAAAGGGCACTAGCCATTTGAATTTCCAATCGAATGAGCGTTTTTTGAAGTTTCTTCGACAACGCCTTCTATAAAAACCTTATATGCCCCCCGGGCATAACTTAAAACCCTTGCCTTAAGGGTTGTGGGGGAGTGTCCTCCTCAAAAACATATTTTCTATCTGGAAATCAACTACGCTGAACAAAATGACTATCTCACAATTGTTATTGGATGTGTTTAGGGGAATGATGGGCGTGGGGGGGGGGCTAGTTGCCCTCCAATCACTTTCGACTATTAAAAAGGGCACAAACTCTTTGAATTTCCAATCGAATGAGCCTGTTTTGAAGTTTCTACGACAAGGCCTTCTATAAAAACCTCATATGCCGCCAGGGCATAACTTAAACCCCTTGCCCTGAGGGTTGTGGGGGAGTATCGTCCTCAAAAACACATTTTCTATCTGAAAATCAACTACGCTGAATAAAATGGCTATCTCAGAATTTCCATTGGATGTGTTTGGGGAATGATTGGCGTGAGGGGGGGCTAGGTTGCCCTTCAATCACTTTCGACTATCAAAAAGAGCACTAGAAGTCTCGATTTCTAATCGAATGAACCCCTTTTGAAGTCTCTACGACGACCTCTTCTATATGAAGTGCCCTGCTTTAAAGAAAAAAAAAATAATAAACTTCATATTGTCAACATTGATGTTATATGCCCTCAGGGCATAACTTGAAACCCTTGCCCTGAGGGTTGCGGGGGAGAGTCCTCCTCAAAAATATATTTTCTGTCTGGAAATCAACTACGCTGAACAAATTGGCTATCTCAAAATTTTGATTGGATGTGTTTGGGGGAATGACGGGCGTGGGGGGCTAGTTGCCCTCCAATCACTTTAGACTATTAAAAAGGGCACTACCCACTCCAATTTCCAATCGGATGAGCCCTTTTCGAAGTTTTTACGACAACTCCTTTGATACGAAGTGCCTGGGTATGGAGAAAGAACAAAACAAAAAACAACACTTTGTGCCCACATCGTTCTTTACTTAGGCAGTGCTAGCGCGCTGCCTATGATTAGGTTAAAAAAATTCAACTGAAAGTAAGGAACCATAATAAAACTTAAAACAAACAGAAATCATGCCGTATATGAGGGGAAAAGCCCTCTCCTCAATGCTTCAATCTTCACACTAAATGTTTTACTACTTCAAAAAAGCTCCAAAGGAATTAGGACAAAAAGTCAAATTTTGTCAAACGAAAATTTCTCCATGGGAAACTCTTCCCGCATAAAATCCCCCTCCCCTCGGGTAATTTCATCCTCGCTGAAAATCCTTCCCCAGAAAATTTTCATGCGGACTATTCTGCTTGAAATATTCTCCTCGGTTTACTTTAAGTTGGAAAGAGACTGTTCTCTTATTTAATTTTTAATCGTGTTTTATATCATGCCAGAAAACCCCCCTTCATGGAAAGATTTCCCCTTGAAAAATTACCCCGTGGAGAAATTCTTCCACAAAAATTTCCCTCAGGGACAATCCCTCAGGGAAAAAATCCTCCTTATAGTTCTAACCCCTTACAAAGTGTCCCCTAGACTATTTCCTCGGGACGTCTCCGCATGTAATATTGAATCGTTGTCAAAGAGAGAGTAAGACAAATAAAAATAATTTTGTAAACAAATTCTGGAAAATTTCCCCATATAGAATTTCCTCTGAAAGTACTTCCCCGGAAACTTCCCTCCCTATGGAAAATTTTACCCGTGGGAAATATTTCCCGCCCATCGCAGAAAATTACCCCTCCCTGGAAAATATCTATATATTTCCTAGTAATAAACACTATATGTAAACAATGGGTACTTTTCATATCTTATAACCATTTATCCAGGGATTGTGGGGGGAGGGTTAATTCATTCCCAGAGGCATGGTTATTTGACCTTTAAATGGACTTATTCCTTAATTAATTTATTTAATTAATACTTATTACTTATTATTTATTACGTAGGACTTATTACTAGGACTTATTACTTATTTAAGTGGACTAAACGGCTGTCTTAAAATTTTATCGGAAAACTAGAACCATTTATTCGATACGTTGGGTAATGAAAAGATTGATCAGGTGGGCAGCTTCACTTATCTTGGTAGTATCAAACAGTTCGTGGTAACGAACTGTAAGTAAGGAGCGACCCGGCTCAATGGTAGCCGAAACTCTAGAAAACGGGTTTTTGATACCAATAGATATATCAAAAGAATCAGATTTCAATGCTGATTTCAAATATATAACTTTCATCAAGTTTAGAGCTACCCATCAAAAGTTACGCGCCTGAGAAAATTTGGCTGATTTTCAAAAACAGGGGGAAAGACCCCCTAAAAGTTATAGAACCTTAATGAAAATCACACCATCACATTCAGCGTATCAGAGAACCCTACTGTAGAGGTTTCAAGCTCCTATCTACAAAAATGTGGATTTTTGCATTTTTTGCCAGAAGAAAGATCACGGATGCGTGTTTATTTGTTTGTTTGTTTGTTTGTTTGTTTTTTTTTTCCCAGGGGTGATCGTATCGACCCAGTGGTCCTAGAATATCGTGGGAGGGCTCATTGGAACGGAAATTAAAAGTTCTAGTGCCCTTTTTAAGTGACCAAAAAAAATGGAGGGCAACTAGGCCCCCTCCCACGCTTATTTTTTTACCAAAGTCACCCGATCAAAATTTTGAGATAGCCATTTTGTTCAGCATGGTCGAAAATATGATAAATATGTCTTTTGGGATGACTTAATCCCCCGAATTACCCAGAGGGAGGGCTAAAAGATATGAACTTTACCCAATGTTAACATATAGTATTGGTTATTCGGAAGTATACAGAAGTTTTCAGGAGGTTTTTTTTTCTGCTAGTGGGAGGGAAGAGTGGGTCGGGGGTTATGTTGGAGGATCTGTTCATGAAGGAAGTTTTCATGGGGGAAGGGAAATCGCCATGAAGGGGGCGCCGGACTTGCCAGCATTATTTATTGGTTATTGGGAAATATACAACCATTTTCAGGAAGGATTTTTTCTGGAGGGGGGGCTAGAGGAGGGAGTTACTCTGGAGAATATTTCCGTGGAGGATGTTTCTTTGGGGTAAGGGACATTTCTATGAAGGGGGCGCCGGATTTCCAAGTATTATTTAAAAAACGATCAGAAATTAAATAAAAAAAAAACAAGTTTTTTCAACTGAAATGTAAGAAGGAATATTAGAACTTAAAACGAACAGAAATTATAACGTATGTGAGGGGGTTCTCCCCAAGTCAATACCTCGCTCTTTACGCTACAGTTTTTTTTTAGTGCTTTCAAAAGAGCTATCTATTCTAATTAAACGGCCTTTGTGATTCAGGGGTTTGTGAATCAATTTTTTTTTTAACTTTTAACGTAAAGAGCGTGGTATTGACTAAGGGCAGAACCCCCTCATATACGTAATAACATATACGTAATAAAAAAAAACAATAAAAAAACAAGCGATACGGCTCAATAGTAATCGAAACTTTTAAAAACGGAATTTTGATGTCAATAAATCTATCAAAAGAATGTGTTTATAATGCTGATTCTAAATATATAAATTTTATTAAGTTTAGTATTACTCATCAAAGGCAACAAGCCTGAGGAAATTTACTCGATTTTTTAAAGAGGGGGGAAACATCCCCTGCAAGTGAAAGAATTTTAATGAAAATCACAACGTCAGATTCAGCGTATCAGAAAACCCTATTACATAGGTTTCAAGCTCATATCTGCAAAAATCTGCAACTTTGAATTTTTGCCAGAAGAAAAATATACGAATATAGAAGTTAGTTACGTAAGTTAATTTGTAAAGACATTCATTTAGCAAAAGAAAAGTAAAATTTTTATGCAAATAAAAGCTGCATTAACTAAAAAACGATCAGAAATTAAATAAAAAAAACAAGTTTTTTAAACTGAAAGTAAGAAGCGACATTAAAACTTAAAACGAACAGAAATTATTCCGTATATGAAAGGGGCTGTCCCCTCCTCAACGCCTCGCTCTTTATTCCGTATATGAAAGGGGCTGTCCCCTCCTCAACGCCTCGCTCTTTACGCTAAAGTTTTTTATTGTTTTAAAAAAAAAATTGTGAGACAGAGTCAAACTTTAGCGTAAAGAGCAAGGCGTTGAGGAGGGGACAGCCCCTTTCATATACGGGATAAAGAGCGAGGCGTTGAGGAGGGGACAGCCCCTTTCATATACGGAATAATTTCTGTTCGTTTTAAGTTTTAATGTCGCTCCTTACTTTCAGTTTAAAAAACTTGTTTTTTTTTATTTAATTGTTAGTAAAGATGGTGGGAGCAGTGAAGATGTTAAAAATAGAATAGCCAAGGCTCAGGGTGTTTTTTCACAATTAAAAAAAGTCTGGAAGAATAGGAAGATAAGTCTGCAAACCAAGATTAGAATATTAGAAGCTACATTGATGATAGTGGTCAAATATGGCTCTGAAGCATGGACGCTCCGAAAAGCGGATGAAGATTTGCTAGATGTTTTCCAGAGATTTTGCTGAAGGATTGTTCTGGGTACCCGGCTGACTGACCGTATTTCAAACAATAGGCTATACGAAAAATGTGGTTCAATACCGCTCTCTAGGGCTATGATGAAAGAAAGGTTGATGTGGTTAGGGCACGTTGTGCGGATGAAGGATGACAGATTGCCGAAGATTGTTCTTTTCGGCCAACCATCTAGGGCTAAACGGAAAGCAGGTCGTCCCCGTCTGGGGTGGGAGGACGTTATAAAGAAAGATTTAAAGGAAATGGGAACTTCGTGGGCGGGTGTAAAAAGGGAGGCTTTGAATAGATTGGGATGGAGGAGGAGCGTGCGTAGCTGTGTTGGCCTCAGGTGGCTTGGTGCTGCGGTGAGTTGTTAGTAGTAGTAGTAGTAGTATCACCTTGACGAAAAAAAATTGTAATAAAAAAGACAAATACGCATCCATGATCTTTCTTCTGGCCAAAAATACCAAGTTCCACATTTTTTTCAGATGGGACCTTGAAACCTCTATGTTAGGGTTATGTGATATACTGAATCTAATGGTGGGATTTTCATTAAGATTCCTTGATGTTTAGGGTTGTTTTTCGAAAAGGACGAAAATTTTCTCAGGCTCGTATCTTCTTATGGGTAGCATTAAACTTAATGAATTTTTATATATTTGAAATCATCATAAAAATCCTATGCTATTGATGTGTCTATCGTTATCAAAATTTGTATCAAAAGCCAAAGAGTTTTGGCTTCGACAGTTTGTTACTCCGAACTGCTTTTTTTATAGCTTTTCACCAAGCCACTTAGTATGGAAGGGGTTGTCTTAAGAACTTCGGAGATGGAATATTCGCTTAGAAATTAAGAGTTCTGGTTCCCTTTTTAAGAGTAAAAAGTAGTTGGGGACAAACAGCTCCAACCTTTTTTGTGCCCTCCCTTAAAGTAAATCAAATCAAAATATTGAGATAGCTATTTTGCCTAGTATCCTCCTCACAGCCCTTGGGACAAGGGCTGTAAGTTTTGCAATTTGTCCATTGTTTATATATAGGGGTTTTTGAGGCAGGGGAGGAGGCATGATTGATCCTTCGCCTCTAAAAAGGCTATGGGTATTCGAGAGAAGCTTTCAGGAAATTTTATGGCTGATGTTTAACTAAATAAAATACATTTTGAACATGGAAGTTGACAAAAGGGCTCACCATCAGTTTCCCAGCAACGGCTTACGGTATTAAGTTAAAACTTTCAGAGCATTTTCAGGGGGATGTTGAACAAAACCCAAAACGCACTATGTCCACACTACTACTAATTCTACCACCACTACCACTGCTACTACTGCTACTACTGCTACTACTACTACTACTACTACTACTACTACTACTACTACTACTACTACTACTACTGCTAGTACTACTACTACTACTACTACTACTACTACTACTACTACTACTACTACTACTACTACTACTACTACTACTACTACTACTACTACTACTACTACTACTACTACTACTACTACTACTACTACTACTACTACTACTTCTACTAATACTAATACCACTACTAAAACTACTACTAACTCTACTATTATGCTAAGGCTATTAATGGGGGGGGGTGCTGAACTAACTAAAAGGTCCTATGTGGATAATACTGCTACTGGTACTTAGGAGTGTCGTGTATTCCGTATTTTACCTTTTTAATCAGCGTTACATTACCTTGAACAGTTTTGCAAAATAATTTTATAGCTGTATTATTTTGGCAGCTAAAGGGCTCTGAACACTGTCACAATGAAAAGGAAGCAACTGTGTAATGGCTTAGTGAAAACTGTTTTTTCGACAACTACCTCGTTGTTGGAAGACTAATAGTTCCGAATTCAGTTAATTCTTTTTATCGGAACGTCTCAATTATTGTGTCTCAAGAGGAACATTTTTTATGTCTTTGTTCATTCCAACTCATATTCACAGACGTTTCAGTTGGGGAGAATTGTGGAAAACTGAACGAAAGACTTTGAGTTCATTCGGATAAGTGCAAAACGCATATAAAATTTAATCAAATTTTACGTCAAATTTTTGCGTTTTTGCATGTTGCTTTAAACAAATTATGCTAAAAAGGGAATGGGAATATTGATTTGGGGCGATAAAACGGTCCAAATAGTTAATTCCACCAATCCAATACGCTGACATGTAGGAGTAGTTCAAATTCTTGTAAAAAAAAAAAAATCATACACCAATTTATCGATCATTTAGATATAATAATTTAAAACAATTCCTCCCAGTAAGTAGAACGTTAACAGTAAATAAGAGTTTGACTTACAAAGAAAGAAGAGGTAGGATGATGCATGAATCAAGAACTTCATGAACGGTTTTCTCATAAGCTGTCCACTGGCACTGTTAGGGAAAAGCATATATAAACCACAATAATATGGGAAAAGAATCGCAATTTTAATGACTTCAAAGAGCTTTTCAATAGGCGACATTCTTCGGAAGCCCGGTAGTCCATCATACCAAATTGCACCAAGTAGCTGCTGGATGTTCGGGTGGGCAACAAACTGAAATAAAATTATTGCACTCAAAGTCTTTTTCGTAATATTATACTTATTAAGGACTTTCATGGCACCGGGTACTCTTAAGTATCTGATATAATAATATACTTTTACATCGCTCCATCACGTCTTAAATGATTGCCGAGTATTCTTCGAAGGAGTCGAAAGGAAAAAATTCAGGGAAATCGTCCCAAGGAACATCATTCCAAATGAAGATGCAACGTCGATCGAAGCTATTCATCAAGTAGTCCGTTCTTGACGTCTCAACCTTAATTGGGCTGAGCTGTGTACCTTCAATTCTTTCTTGTTGGTCGGACGGGAGGGGGTATCAGCATGCTTTATGCAGACACATATCTATTGCTAGAATATTCAATATATTTCTAATCATTTCCAAGAGTCGCTTATATTTCTTCCGAGTTTTTGTGCTGCCAATTGTTTATATAAACCTAAACTGCCGTTTGGTAGAGCTGAAAAATTTAGGTTCTTGAAAAGGAATCAAATAACCTTTGTGACAAAGCATCATATTTTTCAAAAAGAAACAGAAAATCTCTTTGGTGAAGCTTCAAGAAAAAAACTTGAGGAAGATTGTGTCCTGCCATGATGTATGGACAACACAGAGACGTACGCAGGGGGGCCTCCAGGCCCGCCCCCCCCCCCAAAAAAATCTCAGGATTTTTTCATTTTCCCATAATTTTCTGATTTTTCTCACAGAATAATGGGTTTGAAAGATTTGGCCCCCCCCCGAAACAAATTGGGCCCCCCAAAACAAATTCCTGCGTACGTGCCTGGGACAACATAATGAAGTTTCTTATGTTTCTGCTATGTTTTTTTCTTATTTAACACCTAGGTGGTCCATTCGAAGTATAATCAAGATTTTTATAAAATGTTGTTTGTATTGCAATTAAGTTTGTTTTTGTTGTTTTTTTTTTCTAAACGCACAAAAAAAAATTCTGTGACTAAATGAAAAATAAATATGTAGCAGTTTACAGTTTTAGTAAGTTTAAACTTTTTTTTAAGTAGAAATTTGTATTAACTACAATTACAAAATTAGTTTTGCTTATTACTTTCGTATAAAGTATTATTATATTAAAGAAATTGGATACAAAAGTTATCAGAAACTTCAAAAACTATTTTTACATTCCAGCTACACTAAACACAAAAATGTTGAAAGACTTTTTTCCATACCATGCATAGGGTAAAAAAGTAACATTGTCCTTTCACTGAAAATACTTCTTCGCCTAATTGCTTGTTAAAAATCCTGGACTAATTTAACGAAGTTTAACGAGATTTAACGAAAATTTAATTTAATGAAAATCTAACGAAATTTAACGAAACTAATTTAATGAAACTTTAAACTAAATTGGACTAATTTAGCGAAAATTTAAAAACGAAGACGCGACTTTGTCCACATGTTTTCATCAGCTGTTGGTTGCTGATTTTTTGTAATCTCCTTATGTTGCTAATGGTCTGTGAGCATTTTTTGTCAATGCAAGCTAATGCTGTTCCTCCACTTTGAAGGGCCATGTTTATAACCAGCTACTCATATTCGCAGACATTTCAGCAGGGGTGAATTGTGGAAAGCTGAATTAAAAACTTGAAGTTACCTATTCATTGGATAAGTCCGTTAAGGCGTGTTTCATGACCAGGTCTCATTCACACAGCTTAAAACCAGTTAGAATATTTTACTAAAGCAAAAAAGAAAGACACGACTTCGCCTGTGTGTTTTCATTAGCCTTTGGTTGCCGATTTGTTATGATCTCCTTATGTTGCTAATTTTTTCGAAAGCATTTTTGGAAAAGTGTGTTAAACTGACGCTCTTCTTCTTCCTTTAGGGCAAGGGGTCAAGTACTTTGCAGGAGGCATCAAGACATGGCTAATTATAGAAAAAGCCAAGACAGATATTCCAAGTGATTGAGAGGAAAATATGGGAATGTGGGCCAGGTCTTATAACAATATAATATAATTCAGCGCAAGCATGTTGAGTAGATCCTGAGTTTCTCACGAAGTCAATTTCCCTTCTAAGCTATAATGGTCTGCAGAGTTAGCCAAAGATAGTGCAAGCTTTGCTAATCCTGCCTTGAATCTAACTTAGAGTCCTACCCTTAGCATATATGATTGGCCCGAGATATCTGAACTCTTCCACCTTCTCAATGGGCTCTCCACTGAGAGATATATACAAGTCGTCGCTTTACTTGAAAGATACTTTGTCTTGTGGATACTAATCGCAAGTCCTGTCTCACTAGCAGTGTTCGTTACTCTTTCTATTATATTTCGGGCTTTCTGGTCAGAGTCTACAAGTAGAGTACCATTGTCAGCATATTCAGTGTCAGCAATGCTGTCTTGTGCTGAGATGGCGACACCATCATCTACTTCCAATGTGGTTTTCGCAATCCAATCAAAAACACAGTTGAAAAGAAGAGGCAATGCCAGATATCCTTGGCAGACACCATGTAATATTTTAAATATGCTATTCGAAACTCAAAATCTACTCAGCAAGTGTGCGATCAATTTCGTTATATGGTTGTGAGACCTGGACTCTCAAGGCGGAGGAAGAGTGTCAGCTTGAGTCTACGGACCGTTAGCGCAATAGGGATGTCATTAACAATCTGTAGTAATAGTATACATTTATATTTAAATACCACGTTTTTTTCGAACTATTTACATTTAGCTTTTTTTACACTTTACTTTTTAATGATAATATTTGTTGTATGACGTCTTTTAGGGCAAATTTTGTGCCTAGGATACCAACTTGATAGGGAAAGAGCAATTACCTCTCATAGATTTCAAAATTACACCTTTTTTTAATCCCCCCCCAAAACAAAATTGAAAATAGTTTTTTTGTCTTCATCTTTTTAAAAATGAAAGTAAATCCTTTCCTTCCTAATACATTTTTATGAATTGGCTCTCCTAGATTTTGCTATATTTTCCGTTACTTTTATAATACTGCTGAAATTAGACCCCGGCGCAACGCCGATGAGGGAAGACCGGCGGCGGCGGGGCCAAAAACAGCACGCCGCGCCGCACCGCCGGTAAGATGTCGGCGGCGCGACGCCGGCGCGATCAATGTTGACCGCAGACATTAATGTTTTCATCAGTCTTTCTCAAATCACAGCTTAAATTTACAACAGATTCGAGCCTATTCCTGAGTTCAAAACTTCACAAGTCGCTGGCTGGAAACTGCTCTTCTTTGTTATTCATCAAGAGAAGTAGAAATCTGGCAGAAACGAAATGGCTGTGGCGTTTCAGAACCCTTGCATAATACGAGTAGTTGAAGTATCTATTAGCTATGAATTCTTAACATAAATATTTATCAAAATTAGTAGTTTTTTTCATCGAGCATTACTGCATACAAAACTTCAAATACCGTATCACAAAATTCATCAGTTATCTGGGCAAAAACTTTGAATATAACTTTGAACATAGAAGCTTAATTTTTTCATAATGCCCTTTGCCTATATTTGTTTTTTCACCTTTAAAACAGTTGAAATGGGCGACTTTGATATTGATTGTTTTTTTTGCTCTTTTGGATTCCTAAAAAGCCTCCTTGTATTAAAAACTGGTTTTTAATAAGAATTAAAAAATAAAATGCATTTAAAGTTTTTTTTTGGCTTCCTTATAGAATATATGTCATGTAGGCTAAGGCTGAACTGCTGCTTTTTTATTGCTTTTGGCTGCTCTTTTGGATATTATTCATTTTTTCTTTTGGGGATTCATTCCAAATTATAAACTCATAAATACCTAATTATCACTCAAATTATAAACTGCATCTAAAAAGGAGTAAATTTATCAAATTAGAATATACAATATACATACAATATACATGAAACAAAAAACACATAATGGTTTATTCGGTATGAAGAAAAATGAAGTGCCAGCTATTTTCTTAGGTAAAAATGAAAAACTAATCCGTTTTAAATGTAATTAAATGAAATAATATGCAGACTGAAGTAGCTCCGGGAAGATGTTGAGATTTTCATCCTAGTTCGTCACTTTTGATCCAAGCAAAATGTTAGGACACTTAGCATCAGTTATTGGGTTTAAGCTTTGATTTCCAAATGCTCACAAAAATTACCAAATTTAAGAAAGTCGCAACAATAAGTCACCTGTGGTCAAAATGCTCAAAGACTCCTCTTTGATCCCCACCCAGGCTCAAAGCTTCTACTATGGTCATTTCCATGGAAATCTCCAAAGAGTTTCTTTTTAAAATAGCTTTCAAGCGTAGTGAGGGGTATTTAGCCTTTTTTGCTTTTCTTCAAAGCTTTGAAAAAAGTGTTACATTTGTTATATTTGTGCATATTTTTGGTAATCATTTGTGGGGTGATTGAATTTTTTAAACCACTGTAGATACGTAAGAACGTTGCAACATCTAGTACCCTGAGGTCATAAGACTGTCAAAGACTCCTCCTTGAACCTCCCAAATTGAAAGCTTTTATTATGACCTGACCTTTTAATGTAACTTGGGCACTGGACCAAGGGCGCCATTGTCACTCGAGCGCAACGTTAGGTGGGGATGTCGATATCGCTTTCGTAACACCAATTCGTTTTAGTGTGAATCTGCCTGGTACTTATGAATGAATGTTTTCAAAGTAAACCCGTTTCATCAATAAGAAAAAAAACGGGTTGGACGCATATGCCCCTTTCCCTTTGGACGATAAAACCATGTAAGTGCTGTATCAAGTATAACTCACGAAAATCTGGTTAATTTTTGTCAACTTTTCAACTTTTTGGCATCCCTGCTTTCAATAAAAAAAAGAAAATCAAGGTACTATCACTTAAATATAATAACTCCCTATGGCCCCCCCCTCTGGATACAATCTTGATAGGACACCGTCTCTGCTTTAAATAAAACAAAATAATTAACTTATTGGTACCCCTGCTTTCAAAAAAAAAAAATTGAGATATTATCATTTAAATATGATAGCTCACTACCCCCCCCTCCCCCTCTGGATACCACATTGATAGGATGCCGTCTCTGCTTTAAATTAAAAAAAATAACTTTTTGGGATCCCATGCTTTCAATAAAAAAATTTCGAGATATTATCATTTAAATGTAATACCTCCCCCCCCCCTCTGGATACCACCTTGATAGGATATCGTCTCAGCTTGCATTAGAAAAATAATTTACTTAATAATTAACTTCGTCACTATATGGTCCAAACAAACACGCAAAATAACGTTAAATATCTTAGTGTTCTTTGAAAAAAAAAAATTGAGGGATGAGTAAAGGGGTACAAAGACAACAACAAAAATATCGAAATTATTCAGAAATACCTCATATTATTGGAAAACTGAGTCATAGATTCGCCGTGACATTCAATAAGATCCTAAGAATCTATTTAAAAGGGAGCACATACAAAAGCCAAATTAGGCCAGTAGCCTATGAGAAATCGCAAAATGACCAATACAATGAACAAGTTCTAATGGGGGGCCCTGGGTCTATCAAAATATTTCAATGGTTTCCCAGGGAATTTGATATCATTTTCTTCTGTCTCCACTTTAAATGAAAAAATAATTATCTTTTTGGCATCCCTGCTTTCAATAAGAAAAAATGAGGTATTATCAATTAAAAATGATAGCCCCCTATAGGCAATAATTAACAATTTATTTATGAATCATATTGGGGTAACTTCCGGTTCAATCTTTAATTCCCCAATCTTGTACATAGCTGAGTCTATAGCTAAATTTTGTCTCAATGGAAGGTTTTTTTGTGGGGGGGGGGGGGGGGGGGTAAAATGTTTCAGAAAGAAGATTGTATTTTCTATCAGGCCTTCAACAATTGAGTATTAAACATTAAGAAAATCTTATCTAAAAACACCAAAAATACCTGCAAACTTACAATTCAGCTGTAGAAACAATCGGCCGGCTGTCAATTTCAAAATCCAACTGAAGGCTGAAGCTATATAGTAGTGAATGCGTTCTATAATTTTATTCAACTTAAAAATAAAATTCTTGACTACGAATGATGTAAGAAATAGCGATTGGGAAACTGCATTCGATATGATTTAAACTCATTACATAAAGATTGATTTAAACTCAATATTTGCAATTGCATATTGCATCTGTCTGGTTTTTATGCAAAGTAATAAAAGAGAAGAAAATTAATGAACAAGAGAGTAGTGAAGAATTATGGTATGCAAAGTAATATTTGGCAGGGAAAGTCACTGGTGATAAATCACTAGGGGGTGGCACCGTGATTGCGTGATTTTTGGGGATTCGGGGAACCAAATTGTTTTTCGGGGTGACTTATAGATTTTCGAAGAAATACCCGAAAATTCGGGGATAGTGCAAGCCCTGCTTGATTTCTAATCAGGATAATCGAAATACTAAATCACACGAGAAGGAGAAGCTCCGACTTTGCGGTTGACGCAATAAAGAATTGCCGCAAAATTAATTTAAAGTCCACCGCCGCCTCTGCCGGCAGTGGCGTGCCTGCGGCGCGCCGGAAGCGTTACGACACTTCGGCGGTGTTTGACCGGGCCTTTCGTCGGCGGCGTTCGGTCGATCCGCCGGCACGGCGCCGGAGTCTAGCTGAAATCATGCCTCTGTGAGGAATTTTCATTCTCCACCTGTAATTTAAACCATGATTGTAGTTAGGGTATACTGCCAGATACATTCTGGGATTGATGCTGTTAAAGTAATTAAGTATTATGTTGTAAAATGTTTACTTACTCTTTTTTGCTTGTGTTCAATAGCCAATCTTAAGCGGGCCAAGTTCATATGCTGTCCATCTTCATAAGGAGCGGAGAAGGGGTCAAAATTAAGAACAATTGCAAGCTCTTGAGAGCTTCTAGTATTGCTGAGAAGATTTACAGCAAAGTCTTGACATTGTCTTCTTAAATCCTGTAAAAAAATGTTATTTATAAGTTAAATGTTTGGGTTCCTAAAACAACAAAGATAAATAATTAGTTAGTTTCTTTTGGTTTAAATGAATATTAGTGGATTCTAGCGACCACCTCATTAAAAATAATGAATATGTATTGAATGGAAGTGTATGAAAATTGAATTTGCAGTGGCTATAGAGACAAGACTGTCTTAGTAGTGGATGCAAAGAAGATTTGCCAAGATATACATGATCCTGGTCGTCTTTAGAAGGTGTCAAGGTAGAAGATGTTTTGACAGTGGTTGAACCTGTAATGGCTTTATAAGTCTTGGAAGTTCCAAAAATACTGATTCACTCAATAATTGAGAATACATTCCTGACCAACAGTTTTATCTATTCTAATAGGATGCATTCCAAGTTTGTTGGCATATAAAAATTAGGATAGACTCTCTACTAAAAAAAATCAAATGGTTCTGTTCTAGGGCCATTCTAAAAATAAACTTCTGAAAATTTGATCCTTCAAAAACAAGCAAGTGAGCCCCCTTTGAGCTTTTGTGGTCCCAAATCGGGTTTTTGTCAATTTCTTTTTTACACAATCAAAGTTGATTCGAATTTGAAAATCTTATCAAATTTCTTCCTGATACAAAAACAGAACTTTGACACGACAACAATTTAGCTTCGTACATGCCTTAGCCAGGGCAGAAAGATGTCTATGAGTTTTTTAGGAAACGGCTGTGGAGTCACTCTGCTACCGTCTTCGATGACTTCCTCAAATCTGGCTATACTACCTGATCTCTTTGCTGATAGTTTAGCTTCAAAGTGACCTCAAAGAAAGTTATAAGAGGCTAGATAACTGATTGTTTGACAACAGTCACTTGGCCTCCAAAGATCCCTTTCAGCTTGTCTTAGAAAAAATTTGGCCCACAAGAGCTTTTTTCGTCTAGTGCTTTTTCTCGCCAGACCAGCCTAAGGGAACATATTATTTTCAAGGGATAGAATCTCTGACCCTCCTGATCAGCTCAACTATCGTTTTCTTGCTCTCAATTTTCTTCAGCCAAAATTTTTGAAACATTCAAAAGAGCCTGAACTGTATCCACAGGATCCATTGAGAATCTCCATGGTCTCCTATTTGTCAAAATGCTGAATCTATTTCTGAAGTCAACTTTTAAGGAGGTATTCTTACATTTAAACTGATGCTTGAAATTGTGTTTGATTTTTTTTTTCTTATAAGGTTCTTTGACAGAGTATATTTTATGTGGAGTTTCAACTGACGGCTTGTTTTCTTTATTGACATTGATTCTACTCAGGAATGTCAATTCAAATTCTTTCTGCGGTAAGTGGTGTGACTTAAAAAGAGCGAGCAAGAGTAGCCTAGCGAGAGTAAACCAAGGTACAAATGGATATCTGGAGTAAATCAGGGAAAGTAAACAGGAAGGGTTTGTGAGAGCACAGTATGCCTGACCCCCAAGCCCCTCATTGCATTTTATTGATGAAGGGCCAAGAAGCAGAGATCAGCTCTTCCAGTAGGGACTGGAGTCTAGTTCCACATCCTTCACCTTTACCTTTCTTGAGGGAGCCTCTCTTGTAAGAGTAATTGACAGAGTATTTAAGTTGAGTTCCAAATGATGTCAAGTTGTCCTCACTCTTATTGAATCTATCCAGGAGTGACAATTCAGGGAAATTTCAGAGGGGGTCCAAATTAGGGGGGGGGGGGGGAATCCACTTTTGGTTGTTAATGGCCAATTTTGTTGCCTTTTGTAATTTTTCCAATTAAGATACCAAAAAAGGTATTTTTCAAAATCTAAGGAGAGAAAAAAACTTATGGAAAGCAAAAAAAAAAAAAATCAGCCATAGGGAGCAATTAACTGCCCCCCCCATCCTTTTCAGGCCCCTGAACTTGTTTTTTTGCATTTTTATTTGTTGTGTTTTCTATATCAAAACTGAACTTTTTGTGATTTCTCCTAGTTTATCGATGACTACTTTGGCTCATTTTTAGTTAGGTTAGTTTTATTTTTTTTTTTCAAAGTGGTTTTTCTTTTATTTTTTTTTCTGTAATTCGTAGTTTTTATTCTAGATTTCCTACTTTTTTCTAACTTTCTGTGCATCTTCTTACGGTAGTTAAGATATCAATACTACTCCTATTTCGCTAATTTGCAGCAAAATTTCATCAATATAGGTTGCTTTTCGACTTATTTGCTTACTTGTTCTTTCTTGAACAGTTGAACACATCTCATGGTATCAAGCACCGACACAGCGCTTATTTGAAAAGAAAAACTTACCAAATAATCTTGGCGGAACTCATTTTCGGTATAAGCAAGATTGCGTAGCTCAGCACTAAGTTCAAACGCAGTTAATATTGGATCTACAGAAGATAAAGCAATCAAAGATGGCGATGCCAGAGCTTTGTATGCATTAATTCTTGACATTGAGTGTCGCAAAGAGTCCGCTTGGATTGATAGTATACAGTCTGTGCAGCCGCACCTAAAATGATATAAGAACACTGAAAATTGTTTTTCGGCTGAAGTGGCTAGCCTATCAGCTACATATTTTTCTCATTTTTTAATTTTGTCGTAGTATTACGAATTAAAGCAGTTCGTTTTATGTTTTCCTAGCCTAAATTAAAAAAAAATTGCATGTTTTTCAACTGAAAGTAGGGAGCAACATTTAAGCTTAAAACGAACAGAGATTATATATAACACATATGGGGGGAGGGGGGTGTTTCTCTTCCTAAGCACCACGCTCTTTACGCAACAGTTTTCAGTACTTGAAAAAGCTTCTTATTGTTCTAATTAAACGAACACAGTGTTTCAGGAGTCGTTCTTAAAGAATTGGGACAGAATTCAAACTTAAGCGTAAAGAGCGAGATGTTGAGAAAGAGCAACCCCCTAATATACATAATAATTTCTGTTCGTTTTATGTTTTAATGTTGCTCCTTACTTTCAGTTGAAAAAAACTTGTTTTTTTTTATTTAATTTCTGATCTTTTTTAAATAAATCCAGAAATTACGGCTACACCTCCACAGAAAAATCTCCCCTCCCCGCGGATTTATTCTCTAGATAGTTCATTCCTGACGAAAATTTACCCCGGATAAGTTTCCGTTAACATCTCCATTGCTTAGAATTTAGTCGACAAAGAAAAAGCAAGACATAAGACGAATTTCGTATAGGAATTCTGGCAAATTCCCCCATTGTAAAATTTCCCCTCAAAAATTTCACTCCCTGGAAACTTCGTCTTTGCGTAAAATTACCCCCTTGAAAAATTCCACCAGCTGAAAATCTCCCCCCTCGAAAACTGCATGCATGCTTCCCAATAACAAATACTTTACGCAAACAATGGGCAAATTTCGTAACCTAAAGACCTTTCCCCAGCGACTCTGGGGGTCATGATATCTTCAAAGGCATAGTTATTAGGCCTGTCAAGTATGCTGAACAAAATGACTATCTCAAAATTTTGATCAGACGGTTTTGAGAAAAAAGGGGGAGGCGTCCTAGTTGCCCCACCAATTTTTTGGTCACTTAAAAAGGGCACTAGAACTTTTAATTTCCGTTCGAATGAGCCATCTCCCAATGTTCTAGAACCACTGGGTCGATACGATTACCCCTGAAAAAACAAACAAATAAACACCCCTGATCCTAAAAAGGGCACTAGAACTTTTAATTTCCGTTCGAATGAGCCATCTCCCAATGTTCTAGAACCACTGGGTCGATACGATTACCCCTGAAAAAACAAACAAAAAAAAAACAAACAAGTAAACACCCGTGATCTTTCTTCTGGCAAAATTTACAAAATTCCACATATTTGCATATAGGAGCTTGAAACTCTAACAGTAGTTTTCTTTTATACGCTAAATCTGATGGTATGATTTTTTATAAGATTCTGTGACTTTTAGGAGGTATTTCCCCCTTTTGCCAAAAAACAGCAAATTTTCTCAGGCTTAACCTTTAAAGGATAAGACAAAACTTAATTAAACTTAAATATTTGAAATCAGCATAAAAATCTATTGGTATCAAATTCTGTTTTTTAGAGTTTCGGTTACAATTGAGCCGAGTCGCTCCTTACTTACAGTTCGTCACCACGAACTGTTTGATTAAGTCCATTCCTTCCATATGTTTTCTTTTGTCAATTAATTAGAAAAACTTTTTCCAAAAAACAAGTTTTTCAAAGAAAAGTAAAGAACTCCATTAAACAAAAAATGAGTAAAAATAAAATCAAATAATCTACCAACCGTGAAACTACCGCAAATCAGCATCGATAAATAAAAGAAACCCAAAACGAACAGAAATTACAATAAATAACCAAGTAAAACTAAAAACCAGCAGAAATTAACATAAGTTGGGCGCAAAACCCCTATGCCTTCCCAAGGCCATAACATAGTTTGCATTTTACTAAAAAAAATATAAATTTTCTTACTTTTATGACTTTAATAAATCCAATAATATTAAGATTTTGATTACTAAATATCAGTATATGTATATAAAACTGACAATGCACATTCATTTGTATTTTCTTCAGTAAAGTGCAAATTTTGTTCTGGCCTTGGGAAGGCATTTTACGCTTGGTACATTATTTGGTTTTATTATTGTTCAGTTTTTGCTTAATGGAGTTCTTTACTTTTCTTTGAAAAACTTGTTCTGTGGAAAAAGTTTTCTTAATTAATTTCTGTTCGTTTTATATTGACATAGTCTTTTCAGGGAAAAAGAAAATAACACTTTAAATCTTTTCGTTTTTTAAGACTTTATAGTTTGGCCTCCTATTTGTATGCTGGAGAAAAATTTTCAGTAATTTTTAACAACATACACCCTTTTAAAAATCTGGACACAAATAGTAGTGTTTAATTTCGTTTCATACCTCCTCTAGTTAACCTGAAATGGAAAACTTGATACCATTCGCAGACAAAAACCTGCTTACTTTCTTTGATAGCTTGGATGCACTTACTCTTTTTTGACTTGGTTAAATTTTAAGAGCAGAAGTAGCCAAAAGTTTGAACATAATACACTCAGTCGTTTTTGGGATACTGCTGAGATGCCTTATTGGGAATTAGCACTAACACAGTGCATTTTCATCTAAATTTAAGGCGGCATTTAGTTTTTAAACATAAAGGCAACTGGGAGGGTGGGCGTGGGGGGGATTAGTTGCCTTCCAATCACTTTTGACTATTAAAAAGGGCATCAGCCCTTTCTATTTTCAATCGCATGAGCCCTTTTTGAAGTTCCTTCGACAACTCCTTCGATAAGAAGTGCCCTGGTCTAAACAACAACAACAACAAAAAAAAATCATAGATTATACCCACATCGATCTTTAATATAAAAATGTCAAGCCTTTCAATTCTCTTTCGACTATTAAAGAGGGCACTAGGCTTTTCGATTTACAATCGAATGAGCCCTTTTTGAGTTTCTACGACAACGCTTTCTATAAACACCTTATATGCCCCCAGGGCATAAATTACAACCCTTACCGTAAGGGCTGTGAGGGAGATTGTCATCCTCTAAAACCTTATTTACAGAACTTTCAACTACGTTAAACAAAATGGATATCTATAAATTTTGATTGGATGTGTTTGGGAAAATGGTGGACATGAGAGGGGCGTTAGTCACTCTCCCATCACTTTCAATTATTAAAAAAGGCAATAGACCTTTCAATTTCCAGTCAAATGAGCCCTTTTTAAGTTTCTACGACAACGCTTTCAATAAAAACCTTATAGCCCCCAGGGCATAACTTACAACCCTTGCCCTGAGGGCTGGGGGAAGGGGGTGTTTCATTCTCAAAAACCTAATTTCCAGAACTTTCTGCTAAGCTCAACAAAATTGCTATCTGAAAATTTTGATTGGATGTATTTGGGGGAATGGTGCGCGTGAGAGGGTGGTTAGTTACCCTCCAATTACTTTTGACTATCAAAAAGGGCACTAGCCCTCTCAATTTCTAATTGGATGAGCCCTTTTTGAAGTTTTTACGACAACTCTATCTATAAAAACCTTATATGCCCCAAGGGTATAACTTACAACCTTTGCCCTGGGGGCTCTGGGGGGTTTGTCATCCTTATATACATAATTTCTAGAACTTTCAGCTACGTTGAACAAAATGGCTATCTCTAAACTTTGATTGAATATGTTTGGGGAAATGGAGGTCGTGAGAGGGGGGTCAATTACTCTCCACTCACTTTCGACTATTAAAAAGGGCAATTTCAATTTCCAAACAAATGAGCCCTTTCTGATATTTCTACAAAAACTTTCTATACAAACCTTATATGACCCCAGGGCATAACTTACAACCATTGCACTGGGGGCTCTGAGGGGCTTATCATTCTAAAAGACTTAATTTCCAGAACTTCCGACTACGTTGAACAAAATGAATGTCTCAAAATTATGATTGGATGTGTTTGGGGAAAGGGTGGGCATGAGAGGGGGTTAGTTGCCCTTCAATTACTTTCGACTTTTGAAAGGGCACTAGCCCTTTCAATTTCCAATTGAATGAGCCCTTTTTTATGTTTTTACAACATTGCTTTCTATAAAAACCTTACAAGCCCCCAGGGCATAACTTACAACCCTTGCCCTGAGGATTGTGGGGGGGTTGTCATCCTTAAAGACCTAATTTCCAAAATTTTCAACTACGTTGAATAAAATTGTTATCTAACATTTTGATTGGATGTTTTTGGGGGAAAGTTGGGCGTAAGGTTGGGGTTAGTTGCCCTCATATCACTTTCGAGACTATTAAAAAGGGCATTAGCCCTTTGAATTTCCAATCGAATGAGTCTTTTTTCAATTTTCTAAGACAAAGTTTCCAATAAAAACTTGTATGCACCCAGGGCATAACTTATAATCCTTGCCCTGAAGGCTGTGGGGGGAGTGTCCTGCTCAAAGGTATAATTTCCTGAATTTTAAACTACGTGAAACAAAATAGCTATCTCAAAATTTTGATTGGATTTGTTTGGGGAAATAGTGGGCGTGGAAGGGGTGTTTGTTGCAGTCAAATCACTTTCGACTATTAAACAGAGCACTAGCCCTATGAATTTCCAATCGAATGAGCCCTTTTTCAAGTTTTTACGACAAAGATTTCAATAAAAACCTTATATGCCCCCAGGGCATAACTTAAAACCCTTGCCCTGAAGACTGTGGGAGGATTGTCCTGCTCAAAGGTATAATTTCCTTTAAACTTCGTGGAACAAAATGGCTCTCTGAAAATTTGGAACTTTGAACTGCGTGGAACAAAATGGCTATCTGAAAATTCTGATTTGATATCTTTGGGGAAATGGTGGGCGTGAAAGGGGGTTCAGTTGCCCTCAAACCACTTTCGACTATTAAAAAGGGCACTAGCCCTTTGAATTTCCAATCGAATGAGCCGTTTTTCAAGTTTCTACGACAAAGATTTCAATAAAAACTGTATATGCCCCCAGGGCATAACTTATAACCCTTGCCCTGAAGACTGTGGGGGGAGTGTCCTGCACAAAGGTATATTTTCCTGAACTTTAAACTGCGTGTAACAAAATGGCTATCTAAAAATTTTGAATGGATGTGTTTGGGGAAATGGTGGGCGTGGAAGGGGTGTTAGTTGCCTTCCAATTACTTTCGACTCTTAAAAAGGGCACTAGCCATTTCAATTTCCAATCGAATGAGCCCTTTTTGAAGTTTCCACGACAACGCGTTCTATAAAAACCTTATATGCCCCCAGGACATAACTCAGAACCCTTGCCCTGAGAGCTCTGGGGGGTTTTCATCCTCAAAGACCTCATTTCCAGAACTTAAAACTACGTTGAACAAAATGGCTATCTCAAAATTTGATTGTATGTGTTTGGGGAAAAGGTGGGCGTGAGAGGGGGGTTAGTTTCCCTCCAATCATTTTCTACTATTAAAAAGGGCACCAGTCTTTGAATTTCCAATCGAATGAGCCTTTTTTGAAGTTTCTACAACAACACCTTCTATAAAAACCTTATATGCCCCCAGGGCATAACTTACAACCCTTGCCTGGAAGGCTGTGGTGGAGTGTCCTCCTCAAAAACATAATTTCTATCTGGAAATCAACTACGCTGAACAAACTGGCTATCTCAAAATTTTGATTGGACGTGTTTCGGGAAATGGTGGGCGTGGAAGGTGTGATAGTTGCCTTCCAATCACTTTCGACTATTAAAAAGGGCACAAGCTACTCCGATTTCCAATTGAATGAACCCTTTTCGAAGTTTCTAGGACAACTTCTTCGATACGAAGTGCCCTGGTCTAGAGGAAAAATAATAATAATAATAGATTGTGCCAACATCGTTCTTATATGCCCCCAGGGCATAACTTAAAACTCTTGCTCTAAGGGTTGTGGGGGAGTTTCCTCCTCAAAAACATATTTTTGATCTGGATATCAACTACGCTGAAAAAAATGGCTATCTCAAAATTTTGATTGGATGTGTTTGGGGGAATGATGGGCGTGGGGGCTAGTTGCCCTCCAATCACTTTCGACTATTAAAATGGGCACTAGCCATTCCAATTTCCAATTGAATGAGCCCTTTTCAAAGTTTCTACGACAACTCCTTCGATACAAAGTGTCCTGGTATGGAAAAAAAAATAGTATATTGTGCCAACATCGTTCTTTACTTAGGCAGCGCTATTGCGCAGCCTATGATTATCATATTTTTGGCAAACCTTTTGAAATAACAAAGACCTAGGGCCTAAATAAAGTTGAAGACCTGCATTTTATACTTTTCTTAATAAAAACAAATAAAAAGTTACAGAAATTTGTCGTATCTACTAATTCCCTCAACGATACTATGAATATCAATAAAACAGTAATTAAATTGACAATCCTATTAATAGTAATACTAACTTAGCAACTAATAAAATTTTAAATATCATTACAGTTACAATTAATGTCAATAAGTCCTTAGATAGGGTCCAAGGGTTTCCTAAAAATTAGAGACAAAACCAATTTTCTTTTGGTAAAATTTCCTTTTATTTTTAGGGGTTACTTCTGCTATGCGACCCAAAGTATTTTGTACCAATTGACTGTATCTCCAAGAGACAGGCTTGAAATTTGATTTCCAATAGACAAGTATTATATGCCTTGAGTGAAAAACTGAATTTGTATTCGTGGCTTGTTGAACTATCAAGAAAAAATTCAGTTCTTTTTATTTTTTATCCAGCTTTTAACAATTGGATTGTCCAAAGAAACGGTATTTTGGCAACATTTTTAAATCACAGAATGATGAAGAAAAATTTAAATATCAAATTCTGAAAATCCAGTTGTCGATTTGATTGTAAAGTGATTTTTAATCGCAAAGATCTTATATCAAGACGAAACATTTTATATTTCTTATTTGTTTTTTACGGAAATTTCGAAAGTTTTATATACAAAGTTGGGAATTTACAGTTTCATTCTTGTACATGAAAAAGTGATAAATAATCCTGTGCTATGAAAATTCACTTGTTGTTGCTGTGAAATTATTTCAAAATATAAATTAGTTTAGTTGGTTAAATTTGGTTTCAAAGCTCTCTTTTTTTAATACGTCTTGCTTTTAAAAAGTGCACTTAGAAATTTTGGATGGTGTCGTTCAATGAAATTGTGGATAGAGTTCGAATATAGATAAAAAAAATTGTCGAAAGATCAAATAACTTATTGAAGTGTGGATGAGACCTGGATTAAATTGAAGGCGGCCATAAAGGAACATTTATGTGAATGAATTTTGATAAGATTGAAGCATTTATTGAGTTGTCTTATAACCTTTTTGAGGAAAGGGGTGAAAAATAACCCAAAAATTTGGGTATTTTTTATTTTATTCTATTAGATTTTATCCGTTTCTTTTGGTTTAAACTCTCTTTCTAATTATCCTTTTTGGTAAAAATTACAACCCCTTCAGTAATTTAATTATTGCTAATGCTAGTTAAGATATCATTCATTTATTAAACTGTTTTTTGGCCATATCCACTAAAATGTCAACTTCTCTCTTTTAGTTAAGAATGGTAAAAATAAATTACGAGTAAAAGCATGTTTTTGCCCAGTTTCTAAAATATGCTTTAATAATCCTCACAGTTTATAAATCTATGACCAATTTTGTATATCTTAAATCACCAAACACCGGCATACCTTGATTATACTTCTAATAATACTTACTATATTTTTTACGCTTATTCTTTACCTTTACTTTTAAAATAAGTTAACTTTTCCTATCATTATTATTTACTTTAGAATTTATTTTTTTGCTTATTATATTTAATACTTCTAATAAACTTAGCATGGTTTTAAAACCAATCAGGTCATAAAAGGCTCTTGAGAATGAAGATTAATGCGGTTGGCCTATGAGAAAGCAACACATACAGAATTCGATCATGAAAGTTTGTAACATGGAATTCAGACATAATAAGATTACATTGAGATATTCACTTTTTACCCCCCCCCCACTCCTAATAAAGTTTTCAAACCCTCTGAATGCTTTAATATGTTCTCTTCTCATTCCATTTGAGGAGGTTTTACATTGTGTTTTCTCGCATTAATTAATATGCAACTATTTAATTCATTTAATTTTACTGCTATGTGCCTTGCAGGAATTAGTAGACATGAGTTGAATAAATCAGACTGCTTAAAATTTACTTCCAGTAGCAATTAGATATAATCGGAACCCGTGTACCTGATTTACAACTTGATAGAATCTTACAGATATACAGGCCTCTAAAATCATGCCCCTTCCAAAATTTTGATATTCTGATTCTGAGGATTCCTACTATAATTTCTTATATGTTTCATACTACTCGAGTTTTTTTTTTGACTTAAATTTGTGCCCATCCACATACACAAAAAAATAAATTCTGGTCCAACTGCTTGCCTTGAATCTGGATGCTTAGAAGTTTCAAAAGCTTTTTAATAAAATTAACAGCAAAGAGATTACCTAACGTCGTGTGGCATGGGAAGTGTGGCACCTCTGTCAAGTAGTATCTTTAAAATTTCGTAGTTATTTCTGTGTGCAGCCAAGATAAGTGGCGTTATTTCTGGCGTAAAGGCAGCTGTAGTCCTGTCTACTTTTTCCCAGCTCTGAAAAGATAATAATACCGTCAAATCGAATGAATAAAAGAGTAGGGATTTTGGTGCTGCCAGTCCCCTCATATACAGAGAAATCCTTTTGGGTTTAAATTTTAATGTAGTTCTTTACTTTCATATGGAAAATACATGTTTTTGTTCAGTACATGCTTATAATCAATAATAAAAGTAAATTCTTTTTATGTTAATGCTGTAATCAAAGTTCCTTTCTTGAACAATGTCGGTTTGGAACAGGCATGGTTGTTCGCCCCTAGGGGGGTTCGCCCCCTAGTCAATACCTCGCTCTTTACGCTAAAGTTCTTTTTCAGTGCTTTCAAAAGAGCTATGTATTCTAATTAAACGGCATTTGTTAATCAGGGACTTGTGATTCGAACAAAATTCGAAATTTAGCGTAAAGAGAGAGGTATTGACTAGGGGGCAAACCCCACATATACGTAATAATTTCTGTTCTTTTTAAGTTTTAATGTTGCTCCTTACTTTCAGTTGAAAAAACTTGTTTCTTTTATTTAATAAGAGTGAGAGTCGAGCAGGCACGAAGGTACAAAGAGAGGGTCTTTTTATCTTTGTCCCACTCTTCAGATATCAAGCTGTTGACTGTTTTTCTATCATTTTTCTATTTTCCATACAGGTTGTGCATTTTTTTGTATTTATTATTTTTGCACACCCTCTACGTCAAAATAACTCACTGTGCATTTACCAGTAAAGTGTTCATCACATTGAAGTTATGTTGAAGCTTTTACGTCGAATACGCTATCAAAATTCATTGTCTTGAGCGGTTCGATATGTATATAGTCAGTTTTCTTTTCTTGTTTGGTAATGAATGCCGTGATCGCATAAACATAGCAAAATTTAGAACATATTTGCTCTTATCCTTAACTTGTAAGCACGCAACTATCCGATTATCCAAAATAAGACTTTGATCTATAAAAAGGAAAAACATAAGTTCATACAGGTGTCAGACTGGGTATTTGCCCACGCTCCGTGAAATTCCGAGGAATTGTTTTGGCCAAAAACAATTTTATTTAACAATCTATTTCTTACAATCTTTAATGTATAAATAAATAAAATAGACATAAAAATGTGATTGGCTGTTTAACTGATAAAGAACAACAAAATTTGTATATAGGAACGTAAGCTGTATTAATAAAGTCAATTTTCTCACAGCTATATTTTGTGTGTATCTCTAGCTTTGCCTTTTTAGTGGTATATTTTGCGAACATTCACAATTTGTTTCGGGTACACTCACGCCTTCCAAGGGAACTTGTTTTTACTAAATTATAATTTTTAAGTATGAAATGAATACCATTAAAAAATTAGTTGGACGAATTTATAAAGTTCACAAGGGTAACTGGCTATTATTTAGTCCCAGTAAAAATTCTTTACAAGTATTTTTTTCACATGAATAAAATTTTTCTGCCCTTTCCTAAGCCAAATAAGCAATAGAAATATATTTCCATGTTCTTGCTTTCCCTTATCCCTTATTTACAAGGGTTGGAAGATTCTTTGAGGACTGGTTAAAGATTTATGTTTAGCTTAGACTCAGCTTTTTCAGAACTTTGACCTAGACATGGTGGTGCCTAGAACAGGATTTCAAGTGTAAGGTAGAATTGTGTATTTTTTATTTTTTATTTTTGTTAATGGTTATAAAAGTATATCCAAGAAATCTTTCAAGCTCTACAAGCTGAGAAGCGCATGAAGTAAAAATCTGTTCATGGGCCCTAATATTGGTTTTATATCCACTCCAGGAAGTTGTAATCATATTGCACAGTTCCTTTACATTTTTACTATATGTGGGTATTTCTGGAGAAGAAAGTGGTGGCGATAGAAGTTGAAATACGTCCCCAGGCCCTAGTTTGTGCTATAGAGTGCTTAATCTTGGAAGTCTCATAGACACATGAAATGTAAATTTTCGATAAATAACAGTTCGAGTAGGGATAAATCCTTTTATTAGAGAGTGAAAAAAAAAACAATCGAAAAATTCAATTCATTGTCTGATATAAGGATTCATACCTATTCGGACTATTACTTATCGTCATGGAAAGGCAGTGTGGTCTGTGACATTACCTGCGCAACTTTTGGAACAACCAATAAGCCTCAAAATTACAGGTCATTAACTTCTCTAGAAAAATTCGTGCAGGCCTCCTCCCCCTTAAAACATGTAACTGCATGAGAAAAGTTCGTATAACTCTAGTTGTAAAAAGGAGGAGAAACAAAAAGCAAAAAAGTAAGACAGATTTGATTTTGAATGCAGGCAATTAAAGACGAATTGAATACAGTTGAAACAAGCTTACATATAGTCAAAAAAGTTCGTAGCAAACTACCTTGGATGGCAAAACATTGGGCGGTCGTCGGAACAAATCAATTGTATTTCACACAGAGTTTAATAAAATAAAACGAATATTCTTCAAAAGAATACTTACATATGCTTCTCCTTCTTTGTGAATGAGTTCTTCATGTTCCAGAAGCAATTCAACTGCCTCAACAAACTCCTTGTCAATGGCATGGAGCAAGGCGTCTTCGGTAGCAACCCCCATTATGACGAGAAGCTCAAGCATTTGCAGATTTTCGTTATCGATAGCCATCAGAAGAGCTCCACGTCCCATGGGGTCTCGGCAGTTCACATTGAAAGCTTTATGCCTCTTGGCACGCTGTAGAAGCCTTGGGAAAAGTGTACGTTTTATCAACTGTCGACACTCTGTTAACGTTTCTACTTTAGCTAGTATTTAAACACAATCGTTTTAGCTCCTTAGTGTCTTCAACTCGGGAAGAGAGGGAGATTTGCCGAACAAGATTTTTTCCCTGCCTTCCTAGATTTGAAAAATACCTTTTTCGGTACTTTCATTGAAAAAAATGGCTTTCTTGGTATTTTCAATAAAAAATGAAAGATCAATACAATCTCCCCATAGATTTTGAAAAATAAATTTTGCTCCCGCGCATTGTATTTCTGTGAATTGACTCTTCTAAGTAAAGGAGAAATTGGCCAAGCTACACTAAGTAAATTATAATATCTCCTTATTCTTTGAGCATGTAAATATAATCATGGCAGAGAGCTGACAACGAAACATTAACTGTGTCTATAAGTATTAAGGCCCGTTTTTATTAACAAAGTGCCATTCCAATTCGAGGAGGCGCTAACGTTAAGCAATCACATACACCAGGTGGGACGTGGCGGAAATCTACCAAGCGTTTTGGGGACATTGCCAAGCAAACGCGGACCTGTGCGGGACAAGTGGCATTCTTAGATGTATATCAGGGCAACTACTTATTCCTATTAATTCCTTACTTTCTACAACCGGGTTGCAGCGGTAGCAAGCAACCTAGTAAGAGACGATCACGTCCCGTACTAAGAAAGACATTAGCCCATAATTTATTAATTAGTGATGGTGAATAATGTTAAGTTTTGTTAACTTAACAAGAATAGGCAAACTTTTGTTATTTTGTTAAGCAATGGTAAGGAATGCTTCCTTCCCTGTCTAATCAAGTTGAGCAACTGGGAGTACTTGCTATTGTTGCATGTTCTTATTGGTAAATTCTTATCATCACTTCTTAATAAACCTTAGAAAGTGAAAAATGAACTGGAACATAGTTTATTAAGGGATTCGATACCCTGAAGGATCACCCTATCTAGTGAATTATGAAGTTTTTTAGATTGTGTGGTCAAACAATAGTTGTATGGCCAAAATTTTGGATAAGAGATCCGAATAAACGACGCGAAACTAAAAGCTGACACCTACTTTCCCGCAAATCTTAGACAAACCATTTGTCTTTTCCCATCTTGTCCTGGAGATAAATTTATTCCAATTTAATGAAATTTGTATCATTGAAAATTTTTATTTTTTTTGTGATTCAACGGAGCAGAATTAAACATAAAAAAAAACTTATAGTGCGGCAGGTGCCAGAGACCTGGACAGCTTTGCCATGTATCTGCTGCAGTAGATCAGTAGTTCGAAGGACAGCATGCTACTAGTTATATTTTTTACAGAAGAGCAAAATAAGTGAAATAGAAAATCGAAATAGCAAATAGATTTTTAGTTGTTATCAATAGATAGTTGTTCACCCTAAGCAGATTTTTTTCGTGACACATAGTGAAATAGAAAAGTGAAATAGAGCGAAATAGTAGAAATTTATATCGGTTTTATTAAGGGACACGCTTTTTTTGTTGCCCTAAAGGGAGACGAATGCATTTTTAATTTCAAAAGCTTAAAGATTTGTATTTTTTCTTACTTTTGAAAGTGAGCGATAAAGGAAATTTTGGAAAAATGGTGGTTTCCGAATACCTTCAGATAAAAACAAGATATTAGATATAGGAAAGCCAAGTGGAGAGATTAACTGAACGCATTTCGTTTGGCAGTGGGGGTTACGAATTTTTGTGGGTTACGTATTGACAAAAATTATCACTTAATTAATTTTGAATCACATCACTCCTTGCTACAACAAGCTTAAACCTCAAATGTGTGTCAATTCCATTAAAAACACTCTTTGTCTTGCTGAAAACGTCAAAAATTCTGCCAGTCCTAGAGAATTCTCTTTAGTCTTATTCATAGAAAGTTGTATCCCAAAACTTTAGGTCGTCTTTTGCTGCTCGAAATCTACCAGCCCCTCCCCTTTTTAATTATAATTCCTTTTTTGTCGATGTAAGCTCCGGCTACAAGCTGCAACTATATGTGATTTGTCTTTAGTACGATAGGTGTCCCAATCTTGCAATTGAATTCGATCAAAATTGAACAAACTTTGGTCAAAATTCAAACATTTTATCCGGTTTTATTCCGGTTAGATAGAAGTTGCATTCTATCTAGGCACATTAAACATAAAATTTTGCAAAGGAAGAAAATCAGTGGGTACTTAACGTTTGGCAGGGATGCGATAATATAAAACCATGCCAACCCTTCGGTGATTATGTGGCAAGTAGTCAAATAAGATATTTAAGTTGATTCTGAACACATGAAGTTCTGTTAACTTAGTAGCTACCAATTAAAAACGATCTATTTCAGAGCATGCCTTTGATATCTAGAACCCGAAAATAAATGTGTTTCCTGCTACCTTGCTTTAAGTTGCAAATCAAATTTGATTAAAGACTTATATTGGGATGAGGGTCAAAATAGAAATCTTTTTCATATGTAAATAAAATAAACTTCAAATTGAAAAAAATTGATAGTTTCAAATTTCAGACACCTATTGGCAAATCGTATCCTAAATGTCGCCTTTAGACTTGACTTTTTTCATTCCGGATCAAAAGAAACGGTAAAAACCGGGAGGGTGCAATTTTTTCTTGTTTACGAGTCTGATCTAATATAAAAGGGTCTTCTAAACTCCAGCAGTCCCCTTCGCCTGCCTTCTTAAAATATTGGATCTGTCATTGAGACTAGGCTGAGGATTTCTAACTTTCCGCAGGATATCTGCCCTTTTGTTTCCAAGAATGTGATCTTGTCATATTCTACGATCAGAAAATCATAAGATCTAAGGTTAGTTTGAAATGATCTAAAGTGTATATCTCCTGTAGGATACGCTTAAAAATTTTTACTGAAAGTGCATGATACTTTGTATTTTTTATAGTAGAAGCTTCATTATTAGTGATTAGACTTAAGGTGAGTCTTTCCGATCCCCACATGTAGCAGATGTTCGAAAAAGTTGTTCATTTATATTTTTCACTGGTGAAACAATTGAACCGCAATGAAAAGGAACACTTACAAATTTATTTTCTAGCTTTTGCTAATAGTTTTTTGAAAGAGACAGTTTTTTACACTTTCAACTTACCTTTTGACTGTTGTAAGGTCACCCCTTTCGACAGCAAGAAGATATTTCTTTTCATCTAAAGAAAGAGGTTTTGGCAACACTGGGAGTTTGATATCCCTGGTGCTTTCCGAACGAGGACAACTGACTTCGGCACTTTTTTCTTCTTTTTCCATGTTACTAATGGCACTGAGACGTTTGTGTCTATAATAAGAGGGATGTTTACATGTTATTTTCACGTTTTAGTATTAGCCCCCTTGTCCAAGCTCGTTCACCAGAGAGGATGGAATAGAATCAAAGATATATTAGACTCACACATATTAGGCAATCTTAGTGTCTTGATACGTGCCATTTCAATTATTTTCAAACTTTTTAAATGAAAGCATGACACTAAAACAAATAGTTCAAAGTAAAATTCAATAAAAAGTCCTTACCTAAAAATATGCTCGTATGATGGAAAGAATGGAGCCGAAAAAAACACAACAACGGAACACAAATTTAAGTTTGTAGCGATTTATTTTCCTTGTTTATTAACAAGTTTATTTTCTGTTAGTAGCTTAGCTACTAACATTGGTTTATCGCCAGACTGTAACCAACATAAACTTCTTATATTTTTGACTAAATATTTTTTATATTTATTACTTTATTTAATCAAATTCAAATAAGAGTTGTAATTTGGTCAAACGGGAGATGTCTGCTCCGACCTCGCAGTGATAGCAATTCTTTATTTTTGTACTTGGTACACAGTGAAGGGAAAAAAAGAGAAAAAAAAACAAAATAAAACAGGTGTTGTAGTAAAAACAAAACATAAACTTACCAGCCATCTGTAGAGGTAATTCTTTTTAGTTCCTTGATTAAATAAAAAAAACAAAGTTTTTTTAACTGAAAGTAAGGAACGACGTTAAAACTTAAAACGAACAGAAATTATTCCGTATATGAAAGGGGCTGTCCCCTCTTCAACGCCTCGCTCTTTACGCTAAAGTTTTTCATTGTTTAAAAAAAATAGAGTTGTGAGAAAGTCAAACTTTAGCGTAAAGAGCGAGGTGTTGAGGAGGGGACAGCCCCTTTCATATACGGAATAATTTCTGTTCGTTTTAAGTTTTAACGTCGTTCCTTACTTTCAGTTAAAAAAACTTGTTTTTTTTATTTAATTTTTGAACGTTTTTGAATTAATGCAGGTTTTGATTTTGGCTCACCGTACATGAATAATTAAAAAAAATAAAAAAAATGAATATTAATTTTACTTTTATTTGGTTAAATGGCTTTCTCGAAACCTGTTTAATTTTATTTACGAATGTTTTTATTAGTAATAAATATACGAATTAACTTACGCAACGAAACTCTATATTCTTATATTTTTAATACGTATATTAGAGGGTTCGCCCCCTAGTCAATACCTTGCTGTTTAAGCTAAAGTTCGAATTTTGTTCCAGTTCTTTAAAAATGACCCCTTAATCACAAATGCCGTTAATTAGAATAAATAGCTCTTATGAAAGTACTAAATAATCTTTGGCTTAAAGAGCGAGGTATTGACTAGGGGATGAACCCAATCATATACGTAATGTTTTCTGTCGTTTTAATTTTTGATGTTGCTCCTTACTTTCAGTTAAAAAACTTGTTTTTTTTTTGTATATAATTTCTGATCTTTTTTTAAATAATGCTGGGAAATCCGGCGCCCCCTTCATAGCAATGTCCCTTCCCCCATGAAAACTTCCTTCATGGTAAGATCCTCCCACATTACCCCCGACCCACTCCCCCCCCCCCACTACCAGAAAAAATCCCCTCTGAAAACGTCTGTATACTTCCCAATAACCAATACTATATGTTTACATTGGGTAAAGTTCATAACTTTCAGCCCTCCCCCGGGCACTTTGGATGATTAAGTCATCCTAAAAGACATAGTTATCATATTTTCGACCATGCTGAACAAAATAGCTATCTCAAAATTTTGATCAGGTGACTTTGGGAAAAAATGAGCGTGGGAGGGGGCCTAGTTGCCCTCCATTTTTTTGGTCACTTAAAAAGGGAACTAGAACTTTTAATTTCCGTTCGAATGAGCCCTCCTTCGATATTCTAGGACCACTGGGTCGATACGATCACCCCTGGAAAAAAAAACAAAAACAAATAAACACGCATCCGTGATCTTTCTTCTGGCAAAAAATGCAAAATTCCACATTTTTGTAGATAGGAGCTTGAAACCTCCGCAATAGGGTTCTCTGATACGCTGAATATGATGATGTGATTTTCATTAGGATTCAATAACTTTTAGGGGGTCTTTCCCCCTTTTTTTCGAAAATCAGCCAAATTTTCTCAGGCGCGTAACTTTTGATAGGTAGGACTAAACTTCATGAAACTTATACATTTGAAATCAGCATTAAAATCTGATTCTTTTGATGTATCTATTGGTATTAAAATTCTGTTTTCTACAGTTTCGGGTACCATTGAGCCGGGTCGCTCCTTACTTACAGTTCGTTACCACGAACTGTTTGATTCCTTAATAAGTAAAGAAAAGAATGCACTGCAATTCTGAGTGTGGAGCAGGTAGACGTCCTCAGTCTGTTAAAGAATCGAATTGCAGCTTAACGTAGTAGAAACAAACGTTAAGCTATGGTCTTGGAACCGTACATGTTATTAATGTCAAGTTCTTTCCAACTCAGGATGATTTTGCGCGGGCTTAAGCAGATGGGCAAACTGTCGGGACCATTACAGATAGAATTTTCAGCTTGATTATGTTAGGAAAACTTCAAAGTGTGGCAAAAAGATATGGTTTAAGGTGACAAAAGAGTTAACCCTTACTCTGGATATGCTAAGCAGACTAGCCTATTCCATTTTTATAGCCCAATGCGGATCGGGACCTTCAATTTAGAATTCCAATACAACGACAAGAAGAGATAATACCCCAGAATGGCATGTTGTTGTACAATAGAATGAAAATATGTAAACAAAAAATACCCTATCAAGGAGTTTCTGTCTCGTCTTCAATCCTAAGAGAGCAGAGAAGGGGGGGGGGGAAGTGCGAGCTAGTCAACTCTGAAAGCTCCATAGCTCACGGAATTGGAACGCACTAACTTATGGTTCTGAGAGTTGGGACGCTCCAAGAGATATTTTTGTTTAGGAGTCTGGGAGGTGAAACGCGTCAAAAGTAATTTTTATGGTGGCCTTGGCATTTGCAACACACTTAGACCAGTAATTTTCACCACTTGTAAAAACTATAGGAAATTTTCATGAGAATATGCTTTAAAATTTTCATTTTTTTCTTCAGTGTATATAGGACGACTTGTAATGGAGCAAATCACTCGATGTACTTAGAGGGCATTTTGTATATAGAATGTGATATGAGAAAATGGTGACTTATTAAATTAGTGACGTTTCTAAATTTGTCAGAGGTGAAAATACTTTGCCAATCTGATTAAGCTGCCGGTACCTCATAAATTACAGAGAGTTTGAGAAATTTTAGAGTAAAGCAAGGCCAGTGTAAAATTTTGGCGGGGTTTTAACCTAAATTGGAGATAGTTCTAGTATGGGAGAGTTCTTAGAATAGTACCACGGTAGCTACAGCCAATAAGTCCTAAAATAGCTCTCGGTTCGTACCGTCATGTTTAAAAACCTTAAAAGACCTGTCGACTTAAAAGCGTTTGTCGCTAAAATGATAAAAGAGGAATTTTGAAATAATTCTGTTATTGTATTTAGCATAGCCGGTATTCATGCTCCTCTTGATCTAGTCCTTTCTCTAGAAACCGAACCCCAAAAATAAACGTGCTTGATAGTTGATGAACGGTGGGTAAATCTTTTGACTGAATAACGAAGTCTTAATCTTGAGAGGATAAGGAATGTACGTCCCGTTTTGGATTCTTACTATTTTGTGGGACTATTTGGTGAGAAACTCAGCCTATGAGTATTTGCGAGTATTAAAATATTCCAGGAAATATTGATAATCGAATGGACGGGAATATATTTTAGTCCACTGTTACCGCCATCGGTTATTCCTTATCTAACTTTGCGTGCTCGAAAGCTGAAAATATAGTTTTCCTGCTTTGAGGAATGTAGGGGTGCTGGTGAGTCAGTATGTAGATGACAAAATTGATGGACTGTTAATTTCCAAAGAGCTAATTTTACCATAGCCATGTCAACTGAGGGAGGGCACACTTAACTCACAAATCAGTTGTCCAACAGACCCGATGAGTGAATTTAGGATTTATAATCAAAATGAGAACACCTGCCTTGATTGTATCAGAGGGAAGGTTGGAAAGATTTTTAAATTAATGGAAGATGTTTTGTCCTCCAAAAGATTGGTCATCAAATCTTTTCAAAATTTTATGGGCTCTGCTGAGTCTTTCCGTCCAGCTTTTCCGCGCGCTCGTTAATTTATTTCATGTTATAAAAGGCTAATCATAAACATGAATTGTGAGCAGTCTCTTACCATAGGGCTGCATGACAGAACTAAGGAGAGACCTCGTTTTCCAGAATATTCTACGTGAAGCTCTTTGAATTTTTCCTGGCATTCTGACGACCATCTTTCAGTAGAATTTCTTTCAAATACTCCTGAATGGCTTTGGAAGGTGTTAAATTTTTCTTAGGTCAGAAGTAATTACTTTGCGGGATTTAGCGAAAAACTTGTAAAAGAAGAAAATACTTCGGTAAAAGAAGTACGCTGTATGCTTTGAATATGGTCCTATTTTCCTTTGGATCCGAACTCTAAAATCACAGAACGAACTTCACATCACAATGCATCAGATGGATTGAGCAGTGACGGAGGATGATAGCAAGAACAGACATTGGAGAGGGCTGACTTTCTTCTAATAATTTGCAACTCTTAAAGGACAATAGAACTTTCAGTTTCCAGTCGAGTGAGCCCCTTCCTGTGAATAATTTAATAAAACATAGAAGGCCCACACCTCTCAACTTAAGCAGCGCTACTGCACTGCCTCTGCTATTGTCCTTTTCCATCTACATTATAATTTGTTTTCAATGTTCCGTGAGCAATGCTGTTATTTTAAGTTCTGACGAATAAATACAGTAACACAAATTAAAACAAGTTATGCGGATTTTCAACAGATCCACATATTTTAATGAGCAAGCTTTATCAATCAGTAGTGTTTCATAAGTCCCTAGACATCTCTTTTGTTTTTTTTTCTCCCATCTGTACCATAATTTTCTTTATCACCAACTAACTCCAACTGTAATAATACTCACTACAACTTTGCACATATAGATGGTTGGAAGGTTGCACATACAGATAAACTCATGTCCAACTTTTAAGAAGCCGTCATATGATTTCTCCTTGAGAAGACGAAAATGGTTAAACACAGACAAAAAAAAATCTGAATTCAAAGGCATAATTTTTAATTATCTAACTCTTTCAACACCATCGTTTTTGTACATGTATAGCTATACCAGGCAACCGTTATTCTTTGAGGAATCTTTTTTTTAATTGTTCCACTTACCATAAGTACTCGATGTGCCTTTAGCTTTCCAAAGTGAAGATTAAAGTCTCTAACTGAAACTAACTTGTTTTTCTGCTTCCTAAAGAATCATGATTACCAAGTAATTAGATTTGGAGAAGCCAAATAAGTTAAAGTACTGCGGAGGTAACAACGTGAGGAGCTTCCGCCTCGCAGCTCAAGAAAATAAAAACTAGAGGAAGAAAACATAGATTTTTGTGGTTTCGTTCTAGTTGAAGCTCTCAACCCTTTCAATGCAATTACCAATCATCTATATGTCTTGGAAAAATTATTAAATCAGATTTTATGCAATATTTGTTGGTAATATAACCATAGAAAGTTCATAGTCACACTTCTTATAGGCATAAGATATCATTTAAACAAATGGCGGCCTGAAAATATTTTAAGTGGCATGTTAAACAAAATATTTAAAGATATATTTTTTAAAATATTTGACACTGACCTTCTAAAAAACTTCGATCTTCAGTGTCATTCATAATCCTGTTTTCCTTTTTAATGATGAGCTTGTGAACCAAAAGAATCAAATCAATAAAATCCCATTTAATCCAAGATATTAATACTCAGTTGTAATTTGGTATTTTTTTAGTTTTGGTTTGAGTTTTGATTGTATATAGTTTGCCCTTATAGTCTATTTAGTTAAAGCCTCGTTAATGTACTTTTTCTGTTGCGACAACTTAAACTGTAGGAAAATATAAAACTGGCTTAACATTCTTCAAATATCTTTTAGAGATAAATCAACTTGGAGTCATTTTACTCAATATGTATAGCTTAGAGCCGATCAACTCCCCGTGTTACAACGCATATCTTTTTTACAGTCGAGTCCTAAAATCCAAGAGTACACCTCACGCTGTTTTTGAAGAAGTTCTCTCAAGAGTACTCACTGTACTAATCAGGCACATTCAATTCAGAAGAATTTTTCAGTCACAATTTGGACAGAAAAATTTCATTACCTCTTAAGTCAAAAGCTATCTTGTAAAATTGAGCGTACCATGTGTTCCCTCAAATTAGATTTACTGTGCTTGGGCAATGTGAACAGTGCTTCCATTTTGTTCCTACCAGATTTCCGACCGGTCTGTTTAAAAAGTCTGAAAATTCCGACACCCAACCCCAGAAAATCTGACATTTTTTCTGACATCACATTGGTCCAAAATCCGACAAATTTCCGACTCCAACCAAAAATCTGACAATATTCCGTCGCATAGAAATCTTTTTTTCTCACGAGACAAGATTTTACATTGTCTGTCCTACGGCTCCTCCTCCATCAATGGTAACATATATCTTTACCATTCCAAAAAATCGCACCTTATTCAGATTAACTTTTATTCTTTTTAATCTCATATATTTTAAAAAAATCATGTAAAATTTTTTTTTTTCTCTAATAAAAAGCAAACCTTCATGTTTTTTTTAACTGCACTTTATTTAACTACACTGAACTCACTCCTCTGCTGTCGTGTTGGCTTTTACAATTTTGAGTAATTTTAAGAGCGGAGCATCGACTCCTAAATCATGGGACACAGGTCTCTTTCTTTTCGTGCCAGACTTGGCCTGCACAATTGAGGTAAGGATCAGGCTTTTGAGTGAGTTTCTATGATCTGTTTTAACATCTTTCAAGGTTGAAAAGAACCGCTCCAAAACAACATTCGAAAATGGTAAGGTCAAAAGGTACTGGACAATGCCGACTATGTTAGAGAACCTCTGAGTGTCATTTGATGTTTTTATTGAAGCCACGGTACGCCAAGAATCACAGACATCTGTCACATTTGGAAGATCAAAAAGCACTATATTCCGCCATTCTTCTACTATCTTTCTTCGATCTCACGACCCAAATTACTAACTTCTTTTTGGTGCACTATGTTTTCACATTTTTCAAAACTATGAACCGATGAGTGGCCATAGCAGCCTAGCTCTCGTCTGCTTTGTTGACAATAGCAAGCCCAGTTATTTGATCTCTCTTGTCTAACCTTATAATGGCAAAAAGTCTCACCTTAACTTTCCTAAGATTAGATCCCAAATTAGAAGCAGAAGCAATCTAGAAAAATTAAAAATCGGGCAAAGATCCGTTTTTTTTTACAGAAAATCCGACACAATTCTGACGTTTGACACGATTATTTTTTTTCGGCAAGAGGGCCAAAAATCCGACAATGTCGGAAAAATCCGACATAGTGAAAGCAGTGAATGTGAATTGTGGAAGCAATCTTTGTTTGTCTTTGTCGTCAAGAGTGCTTAGGGAACTTTGGTCAAGAGCGCTGTGGGAAAAAACATTTTGGTTTTGTTCCTTCACCATCAATTAGACTAAACTCCGTAGTTGTCAACTCCTCAAACATAAGACCTAAACCAATCTATGTTGTGGTTGTAAAATCAGAAGCAGGTTGTACATGTTATTTGTTTCCAATGTATTTGATGGCCAGAACATTTTAAGGTACTGGTGCATTATGTGGGCACTGCTAAACAAGTCAAGTTTGGTTAATGCTAATGAAATAAAATAAAATAGGATGAATATATAATAGCTTATAAACAAATTTGGGCTATATATTTGCACATTAGGGGGTGGGGGGTAAAGCATACCATATATTAAATACGTAACCTAACCTAGGTACCTTTCTCTCCCCCTCCTAAACCCCCAAAAAACAACAGTTTAAATATCGTAAACGCAATGAAAACCACGCTTTGAATTCCATTTCTCTATAGCGGTCTCTTGCAAATAACCCGTTTGGCGGGTTTCGTCTCTCGTATGATATATAGCAGTGCCCACATAATGCACCGGCGCCCAATTTGATTTTATGCGTATCACTATGCAATTGCCAAATAAACACTTTACTATTATTTTAGAAACTATACAATTCCATTGCTTTATTATTATTTATATTAATTTAACAGAATTTTGTTATTGCGTCGCGTTACTATTATTTATGAAAGCAAATTTCCTTTCTGTCAAAAGTATTAGAAAAGAATAAAAAGACCAATTAACATAAATGTGCAAGACCCCGCTCAGATGAAGTGGCTTTAAATACTTATTACACGCCAATCCGCGTGATAGAGGGGAAATTCTCGAACAATGAAACTATGAAGCCAACTAGAACCCGGATAAAGGTTAAGGACAATAGGTACCTACTTTATTAAATTCAAATAGATCTACACACTTTTATCTTTGCCCCCTTGGCCCACTATACTTGTCCTATAAGTTTCAAGCAAATATTGGCACTTTCGCAGAAAAATTTTAAGCCGTGTTTCGTTTCTGAAAATCATCATACCATTAGCATAAGGACCTACCCAATTAGATAAAAAAGAGACCTGCCAATGTTTCTCCAAAATCGTTAGTGGTAGGGGTGTGTTGGAGCCCCACTGGCACACCTTTGATATTTAATCATACAAACTGAAAAGGACATTCATGATTCCGCTTCCAACAAGGCAGAAAATGCCTACCGTTGTGATATAAAATTGGAGGTGAGAGGAGATGGGTGGGGGGGGGGTTGTACTGGACGGGTGGTTGACTTAACTTGCTTCTATAATAGCAGAGATTGAAAGTACTTCCAGGATTCTACCTAAAACAAGGTGAAACCGTCTGACTTTTATAAAAAAAAATGGCAGGTAGAAAAGGAATTTTGGAGGGGTCGTTGAGCGCAATTGTGCTTCAAATTAAGGGGTCATTGATCGAAATTGTGCTTCAAGCATACCTTTGTATGTTTGCAGTTCCGGCAAGGTGCAAATATTCTATGTTTTTACTAAAAAGTTGGCGATGAGGCGAGAGGTGGAATTGGGAGGTTAGAATGAACAACAAAGAGAGAAAAAACTCAATGAAGAACAGCCAAACGAGACTGGAACCAGTAGAGAGAAAAGATAAAAAGTAAAACGACGTGGATATTTAATCTGCATGAGAACGAGGCATCTTCAGCACAGAAGAAACAAAGATAAAAACTAAAATAAACTAAAAACAAATAAAACCACCACCAATATTAATGAAATACAATTGTCGCAACTAATCCACATAGGTCGCAGAAGCTAATAGAGTTGCTTCGAAGAGAACACCAGAGTAACTGGATAAAAAAGTATAAACATGAAAATGAGGTTAATTATTTTGTTACGAAATAATCCTTTTGTTTATTATCATTGAAGCAATTCTCCCTGGTTTGGTATGTAATCCTGTCCCCTGATGATTTTTTTTAAAATCTTGATACCCTTACTTACTATTGGTTCATTTTTCAAACGAATGTTATAAATCGGGTCAATTTTTAAATTTCCTGTATCTCTTTTTATTGAAAGATTTTTTTTTATTTCAATAGCCTCCCTCGCCCACTGAAAAAAAAAAATATCAAATTGTACAAAATAAAGTAAAATGGGTGAAAGAAGATACGTTCTGCTATAAACATGGAAATGAGGTTAATTATTTTGTTACGAAATAATCCTTTTGTTTATTATCATTGAAGCAATTCTCCCTGGTTTGGTATGTAATCCTGTCCCCTGATGATTATTTTAAAATCTTGATACCCTTACTTACTATTGGTTCATTTTTCAAACGAATGTTATAAATCGGGTCAATTTTTAAATTTCCTGTATCTCTTTTTATTGAAAGATTTTTTTTTTATTTCAATAGCCTCCCTCGCCCACTGAAAAAAAATCTCAAATTGTACAAACTAAAATAAAAATGGGTGAAAGAAGATACGTTCTGCTAGAGCCGAAACAAAGGTTTTTGGGAGGCTTGCTCAATTGTTGTTTTTTTTTCTACTGAATAGCGATGCTCAATAAATCTTTCAACAAATTGCCGGTGAGTTCTACCAATGTAAAATTTTCCACAAGAATAAGGAATCCCATACACCCCACTTACTTAATTTCCTCGAGCTATATCCTTCCCAGAATTAAGGAAACTACCAGAATTAAGAAATTTTCATACCAGGAGATGCATCAAAGGAATTGGAATTTTATACTGATTTCAAATATATAAGTTTCATCAACTTTAGTCTTACCCATCAATAGTTACGAGCCTGAAAAAATTGCCTTATTTTCGAAAAAAGCGGGAAACACCACCTAAAAGAGACATAATCTTAATGAAAATCAAACCATCAGATTCAGCATAACAGAAAACCCTACTGTAGATGCTTCAAGCTCCTATCTGCAAAAATGTAGAATTTTGTATTTTTTGCCAGAGGAAAGATCACTGGTGCGTGTTTTTTTCTTTTTTCTTTTTTTTTTCAGGGATGGTCGTATCGATCCAGTAGTCCTAGAATATCGTGAAAGGGCTCGTTAGAACGGAACTTAAAAGATATAGTGTCATTTTTAAGTGACCAAAAAATGGGAGGGCAACTTGGCCCCCTCCCACGCTCGTTTCTTTCCCGAAGTCACCCAATCAAAATTTTGAGATAGCCATTTTGTTCAGCATAGTCCAAAATCTAATAAATATGTCTTTGAGGATGACTTAATTCCCCACAGTTCCCGGGGAAGGGTTGCAAGTTATGAACTTTGCCAATTGTTTACATATAGTATTGGTTATTGGGAAGTATACAGACATTTTCAGGAGTGATTTTTTCTGGTGAAGGGGGGGGGGTCAGAGAGGGGGGTTACGTGGGAAGATCTTTCCTTGGAGGATGTTTTCTTGGGGAAGGGACATTTATATGAAGGGGGCGCTGGATTTCCCAGCATTATTTAAAAATTGATCAGAAATTAAATAAGAAAAACAAGTTTTTTCAACTGAAAGTAAGGAGCAACATTAAAACTTAAAACGAACAGAAATTATTACTTATATGAGGGGGTTCGCTCCCTAGTCAATACCTCGCTCTTTGAGCTAAAGTTTTGTTTAGTACTTTCAAAAGAGCTATCTATTCTAATTAAACAGCCTTTGTGATTCAGGGGTTTGTAGTTTGAACAAAATTAAAGTTTAGTGTAAAGAGCGAGGTATTGACTAAGGGGCAAATCCCCTCATATACATAATAACTTCTGTTCGTTTTAAGTTTTAATGTTGCTCCTTACTTTCAGTTGAAAAAAACTTGTGTTTCTTTTTGTTTAATATGGTAAAGATATGAAACTTTTAGACACATTCAATCCTGAAGACTGTGAAACTCCAGTTACTTTATTTTTATGCTTAATATGTATATTTTCTATTATTTAATTTATGTATTTAATTGGGTCATTATCACAAAATAAAATATCTTTTAAATATAATGATTCAGAATCCAGAAATTCCTGGTTAGAGAAATTTCACACTCACTTCGGCGTTCCAATTTCTGAAGTTTAAACATCTTTGCATGATTCTGTTCAAACTAGATACAATATGGTTATCTTTCTGCTATAAAATTGACGGTGAGAGAGGGTAAGATAAGGTAAGATATTTATTTCAAAAATTCACTATCACAAACCCACAAAGGGTTAAATTCGGACTTCAGAGTCGACAAAATCGTGTGAAAACACGAAAACTGGCAAAAAATAAAAAACAACAACGAAAAAGAAAAATCAGAATGAATAATAATTTGTGAGTCAATAACTTAAAATGTAAAAAATCAATTAAAAAGTTAAAAAGATAAAAACGGGTCAAACTAAACTTAAGAAATACAATACACAGAAGTGAAAAAATTAAAAGGGACACTAAAGCAGGGGAGGGGGGACAAAATAAGCGAACAAATCCAACAGTTCGTGGTAATGAACTGTAAGTAGGGAGTGAACCGGCTCAATAGTAACCGAAACTCTAAAAAAAAGAAATTTTGATGCCAATAGATACATAAAAAAAACATTTTTATGCTGATTTCAAATATATAAGTTTCATCAAGTTTAGTCTTACCCCTCAAAAGTTACGCGAGTAGAAAGGGGGGTCAGTCCCACGATGACACCATATATGGGCATAGACTCCCTAGGGGAAATGGATTTCCAAGAAATTGATTGCGTAATCAAGGGGAGAGATTGTTGGAGTTCGTCCAGGATAATTGTCTCCGGGCGAAGTTTATTAATGTCTGACGGATGATGTCAAGGTTGATTGATTTGTCACGAAATGGGAATTAATTTGTTGTTTCTAAGGGGAATTATTGATTCACGAAAGGGGAATTAATTTGTTGTTTCTAAGGGGAATTATTGATTCACGAAAGGGGAATTAATTTGTTGTTTCTAAGGGGAATTATTGATTCACGAAAGGGGAATTAATTTGTTATTTCTAAGGGGAATTATTGATTCACGAAAGGGGAATTAATTTGTTGTTTCTAAGGGGATTATTGATTCACGAAAGGAGAATTAATTTGTTGTTTCCAAGGGGAATTATTGATTCACAAAAAGGGAATTAATTTGTTGTTTCTAAGGGGAATTATTGATTCACGAAAGGGGAATTAATTTGTTTTTTCTAAGGAGAATTATTGATTCACGAAAGGGGAATAAATTTGATGTTTCAAAGGGGAATTAATTTGTTGTTTCTAAGGGGAATTATTGATTCACGAAAGGGAATTATAAATGACATCACTTGTTCCCTAGGAATTATACAGGACTCTAAAGAGATAAATTAATATTCTATTTTTAAATACGGCTTCATTGATCTTTAAGTCGGAGAGATAAATTGATATTCTAACGAAACCTTAATAGTGTAGCTAGGAACATTTATGAGACGAAGAGATTAACGCGAGAAAGGGTTTCCTAGGAATTTCAAATGTGACAGCGCAGTGATGCCAAAAAAAAGGAACAAGTAGAAATTACGTTTAGGGATTATTTGGGTGAAAAAGTTTTAGGCATTTTAGGGAATTATTTGGGCGAAACAGTTTGAGGTATTGTTAAACACAATTGGCTGAAATAAAAGCGGAACTTTTAAAATCACAACAACTAAAGGTCGGTAAATGATTCATTTGTTTTTTTTGTTGAACACGATTGGCTGAAACAAAAGCAGAACATTTAAAATCACAACAACTGAAGGTCAGTAAATAATTCCTTTGTTTTTTTTTTGTTAAACACGATTGGTTGAAATAAGAGCGAAACTTTTAAAATCACAACAACTGAAGGTCAGTAAATAATTCTGTTGTTTTTTTTTTGTTAAACACGATTGGCTGAAATAAAAGCGGAACTTTTAAAATCACAACAACTGAAGGTCAGTAAATGATTCGTTTGTTTTTTTTTGTTAAACACGATTGGCTGAAACAAAAGCAGAACATTTAAAATCACAACAACTGAAGGTCAGTAAATAATTCCATTTTTTTTGTTAAAGACGATTGGTGGAAATAAAAGCGGAACTTTTAAAATCACAACTGAAGGTCAGTAAATAATTCCTTCGTTTTTTTTGTTAAACACGATTGGCTGAAATAAAAGCGGAACTTTTAAAATCACAAAAACTGAAGGTCGGTAAATGATTCCTTTGTTTTTTTTTTGTTAAACACGATTGGTTGAAACAAAAGCAGAACTTTTAAAATCACAACAACTGAAGGTCAGTAAATAATTCCATTGTTTTTTTGTTAAACACGATTGGTTGAAATAAAAGTGGAACTCTTAAAATCACAACTCAAGGTCAGTAAATAATTCCTTTGTTTGTTTTTTTTTTAAAACGATTGGCTGAAAAAAGCGGAACTTTTAAAATCACAACAACTTAAGTTCATTAAATAATTCCTTTGTTTTTTTTTGTTAAACACGATTGGCTGAAACAAAAGCGGAACTCTTAAAATCACAACAACTGAAGGTCAGTAAATAATTTCTTTTTTTTTGTTAAAAACAATTGGTTGAAATAAAAGCGGAACTTTTAAAATCACAACAACTGAAGGTCAGTAAATGATTCCTTTTTTTTTGTTAAACACGATTGGCTGAAATAAAAGCGGAACTTTTAAAATCACAACAACTGAAGGTCAGTAAATGATTCCTTTGTTTTTTTTGTTAAACACGATTGGCTGAAATAAAAGCAGAACTTTTAAAATCACAACAACGGAAGGTCAGTAAATGATTCTTTTGTTTTTATTGTTAAACACGATTGGCTGAAATAAAAGCAGAACTTTTAAAATCACAACAACTGAAGGTCAGTAAATGATTCCTTTGTTTTTATTGTTAAACACGATTGGCTGAAATAAAAGCAGAACTTTTAAAATCACAACAACTGAAGGTCAGTAAATGATTCCTTTGTTTTTTTTATTATACACGATTGGTTGAAACAAAAGTAGAACTTTTAAAATCACAACAACTGAAGGTCAGTAAATAATTCCATTGTTTTTTTTTTGTTAAACACGATTGGTTGAAATAAAAGAGGAACTTTTAAAATCACAACAGCTGAAGGTCAGTAAATGATTCCTTTGTTTTTTTTGTTAAACACGATTGGCTGAAATAAAAGCGGAACTTTTAAAATCACAACAACTGAAGGTCAGTAAATGATTCCTTTGTTTTTTTTTGTTAAACACGATTGGTTGAAACAAAAGCAGAACTTTTAAAATCACAACAACTGAAGGTCAGTAAATAATTCCATTGTTTTTTTTTTGTTAAACACGATTGGCTGAAATAAAAGCGGAACTTTTAAAATCACAACAACTGAAGGTCAGCAAATGATTCCTTTGTTTTTATTGTTAAACACGATTGGCTGAAATAAAAGCAGAACTTTTAAAATCACAACAACTGAAGGTCAGTAAATGATTCCTTTGTTTTTTTTGTTAAACACGATTGGCTGAGATCGGAAAAGCGGAACTCTTAAAATCACAACTCAAGGTCAGTAAATAATTCGTTTGTTTTTTTGTTAAAGACGATTGGCTGAAATAAAAGCGGAACTTTTAAAATCACAACAACTAAAGGTTAGTAAATAATTCCTTTGTTTTTTTTTTGTTAAACACGATTGGTTGAAATAAAAGCGGAACTTTTAAAATCACAACAACTGAAGGTCAGTAAATGATTCCTTTGTTTTTTTTTGTTAAACACGATTGGTTGAAACAAAAGCAGAAATTTTAAAATCACAACAACTGAAGGTCAGTAAATAATTCCATTGTTTTTTTTTGTTAAACGCGATTGGTTGAAATAAAAGCGGAACTTTTAAAATCACAACTGAAGGTCATTAAATAATTCCTTTGTTTTTTTTGTTAAACACGATTGGCTGAAATAAAAGCGGAACTTTTAAAATCACAACAACAGAAGGTCCGTAAATAATTCCTTTGTTTTTTTTTAAACACGACTGGCTGAAACAAAAGCAGAACTTTTAAAATCACAACTGAAGGTCAGTAAATAATTCCTTTGTTTTTTTTTGTTAAACTTGATTGGCTGAAATAAAAACGGAACTCTTAAAATCACAACAACTGAAGGTCAGTAAATAATTCTTTTGTTTTTTTGTTAAACATGATTGGCTGAAATAAAAGCGGAACTCTTAAAATCACAACTCAAGGTCAGTAAATAATTCCTTTGTTTATTTGTTAAAGACGATTGGCTGAAATAAAAGCGGAACTTTTAAAATCACAACAACTAAAGGTCAGTAAATAATTCCTTTGTTTTTTTTGTTAAACACGATTAGCTGAAATAAAAGCGGAACTTTTAAAATCACAACAACTGAAGGTCAGTAAATGATTCCTTTGTTTTTTTTTTGTTAAACACAATTGGTTGAAACAAAAGCGGAAATTTTAAAATCACAACAACTGAAGGTCAGTAAATAATTCCATTGTTTTTTTTGTTAAACGCGATTGGTTGAAATAAAAGCGGAACTTTTAAAATCACAACTGAAGGTCAGTAAATAATTCCTTTGTTTTTTTTTGTTAAACACGATTGGCTGAAATAAAAGCGGAACTTTTTTTTGTTAAACACGATTGGCTGAAATAAAAGCGGAACTTTTAAAATCACAACAAGTAAAGGTCAGTAAATAATTCCTTTGTTTTTTTTTTGTTAAGCACGATTGGCTGAAATAAAAGCGGAACTTTTAAAACCACAAGAACTGAAGGTCAGTAAATAATTCCTTTGTTTTTTTTGTTAAACACGATTGGCTGAAACAAAAGCAGAACTTTTAAAATCACAACAACTGAAGGTCAGTAAATAATTCCATTGTTTTTTTTGTAACACGATTGGCTGCAATAAAAGCGGAACTTTTAAAATCACAACAACTGAAGGTCAGTAAATGATTCCTTTGTTTTTTTGTTAAACACGATTGGCTGAAATAAAACCGGAACTTTTAAAATCACAACAACTGAAGGTCAGTAAATAATTCCATTTTTTTTGTTAAATACGATTGGCTGAAGTAAAAGCGGAACTCTTAAAATCACAACAACTGAAGGTCAGTAAATAATTCCTTTGTTTTTTTTTTTAAACACGATTGGCTGAAATAAAAGCGGAACTCTTAAAACCACAACAACTGAAGGTCAGTAAATAATTCCTTTGTTTTTTTGTTAAACATGATTGGCTGAAATAAAAGCGGAGCTTTAAAAATCACAACTCAAGATCAGTAAATAATTCCTTTGTTTTTTTGTTAAACACGATTGGCTGAAATAAAAGCGTAACCTTTAAAATCACAACAACTAAAGGTCACTAAATGATTCCTTTGTTTTTTGTTAAACACGATTGGCTGAAACAAAAGCGGAACTTTTAAAATCACAACAACTGAAGGTCAGTAAATGATTCCTTTGTTTTTTGTTAAACATGATTGGCTGAAACAAAAGCGGAACTTTTAAAATCACAACTGAAGGTCAGTAAATAATTCCTTTGTTTTTTTGTTAAACACGATTGGCTGAAACAAAAGCGGAACTTTTAAAATCACAACAACTGAAGGTCAGTAAATAATTCCGTTGTTTTTTTTGTTAAACACGATTGGTTGAAATACAAGCGGAACTCTTAAAATCACAACTCAAGGTCAGTAAATAATTCCTTTGTTTGTTTTTTTTTTAAAAACGATTGGCTGAAACAAAAGCGGAACTTTTAAAATCACAACAACAGAAGTTCATTAAATAATTCCTTTGTTTTTTTTTGTTAAACACGGTTGGCTGAAACAAAAGCGGAACTTTTAAAATCACAACAACTGAAGGTCAGTAAATAATTCCTTTGTTTTTTTTTGTTAAACACAATTGGTTGAAATAAAAGCGGAACTTTTAAAATCTCAACAACAGAAGGTCAGCAAATAATTCCGTTGTTTTTTTATTGTTAAACACGATTGGCTGAAATAAAAGCAGAACTTTTAAAATCACAACAACTGAAGGTCAGTAAATGATTCCTTTGTTTTTTTTTGTTAAACACGATTGGCTGAAATATTAGCGGAACTTTTAAAATCACAACAACTGAAGGTCAGTAAATGATTCCTTTGTTTTTTTATTAAACACGATTGGTTGAAACAAAAGCAGAACTTTTAAAATCACAACAACTGAAGGTCAGTAAATAATTCCATTGTTCTTTTTTGTTAAACACGATTGGTTGAAATAAAAGAGGAACTTTTAAAATCACAACAACTGAATGTCAGTAAATGATTCCTTTGTTTTTTTTGTTAAACACGATTGGCTGAAATAAAAGCGGAACTTTTAAAATCACAACAACTGAAGGTCAGTAAATGATTCCTTTGTTTTTTTTTTGTTAAACACGATTGGTTGAAACAAAAGCAGAACTTTTAAAATCACAACAACTGAAGGTCAGTAAATAATTCTATTGTTTTTTTTGTTAAACACGATTGGCTGAAATAAAAGCGGAACTTTTAAAATCACAACAACTAAAGGTCAGTAAATGATTCCTTTGTTTTTATTGTTAAACACGATTGGCTGAAATAAAAGCAGAACTTTTAAAATCACAACAACTGAAGGTCAGTAAATGATTCCTTTTTTTATTTTTGTTAAACACGATTGGCTGAAATAAAAGTGGAACTCTTAAAATCACAACAACTGAAGGTCAGTAAATAATTCTTTTGTTTTTTTGTTAAACACGATAGGCTGAAATAAAAGCGGAACTCTTAAAATCACAACTCAAGGTCAGTAAATAATTCCTTTGTTTTTTTGTTAAAGACGATTGGCTGAAATAAAAGCGGAACTTTTAAAATCACAACAACTAAAGGTCAGTAAATAATTCCTTTGTTTTTTTTTGTTAAACACGATTGGTTGAAATAAAAGCGGAACTTTCAAAATCACAACAACTGAAGGTCAGTAAATGATTCCTTTGTTTTTTTTGTTAAACACGATTGGTTGAAACAAAAGCAGAAATTTTAAAATCACAACAACTGAAGGTCAGTAAATAATTCCATTGTTTTTTTGTTAAACGCGATTGGCTGAAACAAAAGCGGAACTTTTAAAATCACAACTGAAGGTCAGTAAATAATTCCTTTGTTTTTTTTTGTTAAACAAGATTGGCTGAAACAAAAGCGGAACTTTTAAAATCACAACAACTGAAGGTTAGTAAATAATTCCTTTTGTTTTTTTTGTTAAACACGATTGGCTGAAATAAAAGCGGAACTCTTAAAATCACAACAACTGAAGGTCAGTAAATAATTCCTTTATTTTCTGTTAAACACGATTGGCTGAAATAAAAGCGGAACTCTTAAAATCACAACAACTGAAGGTCACTAAATAATTCCTTGATTTTTTTTGTTAAACACGATTGGCTGAAACAAAGCGGAACTTTTAAAATCACAACAACTGAAGGTCAGTCAGTAATTCCTTTTGTTTTTTTTTTGTTAAACACGATTGGCTGAAACAAAATCGGAACTTTTAAAATCACAACTGAAGGTCAGTAAATAATTCCTTTGTTTTTTTTTGTTAAACTCGATTGCTGAAACAAAAGCAGAACTTTTAAAATCACAACAACTGAAGGTCAGTAAATAATTCCGTTGTTTTTTTTAACACGATTGGCTGAAATAAAAGCGGAACTTTTAAAATCACAACAACTGAAGGTCAGTAAATGATTCCTTTGTTTTTTTGTTAAACACGATTGGCTGAAATAAAAGTGGAACTTTTAAAATCACAACAACTGAAGGTCAGTAAATAATTCCATTTTTTTTGTTAAATACGATTGGCTGAAGTAAAAGCGGAACTCTTAAAATCACAACAACTGAAGGTCAGTAAATAATTCCTTTGTTTTTTTTTAAACACGATTGGCTGAAATAAAAGCGGAACTCTTAAAACCACAACAACTGAAGGTCAGTAAATAATTCCTTTGTTTTTTTTTGTTAAACACGATTGGCTGAAATAAAAGCGTAACCTTTAAAATCACAACAACTAAAGGTCAGTAAATAATTCCTTTGTTTTTTTGTTAAACACGATTGGCTGAAATAAAAGCGGAACTCTTAAAATCACAACAACTGAAGGTCAGTAAATGATTCCTTTGTTTTTTTGTTAAACACGATTGGCTGAAACAAAAGCAGAACTTTTAAAATCACAACAACTGAAGGTCAGTAAATGATTCCTTTGTTTTTTGTTAAACACGATTGGCTGAAACAAAAGCGGAACTTTTAAAATCACAACAACTGAAGGTCAGTAAATGATTCCTTTGTTTTTTGTTAAACACGATTGGCTGAAACAAAAGCGGAACTTTTAAAATCACAACTGAAGGTCAGTAAATAATTCCTTTGTTTTTTTTGTTAAACACGATTGGCTGAAACAAAAGCGGAACTTTTAAAATCACAACAACTGAAGGTCAGTAAATAATTCCTTTGTTTTTTCTGTTAAACACGATTGGCTGAAATAAAAGTGGAACTCTTAAAATCACAACAACTGAAGGTCAGTAAATAATTCCTTTGTTTTTTTTTAAACACGATTGGCTGAAACAAAAGCGGAACTCTTAAAATCACAAAAACTGAAATAATTCCTTTTGTTTTTTTTTGTTAAACACGATTGGCTTAAATAAAAGCGGAACTCTTAAAATCGCAACAACTGAAGGTCAGTAAATAATTCCTTTGTTTTTTTTGTTAAACACGATTGGCTGATATAAAAGTGGAACTCTTAAAATCACAACATCTGAAGGTCAGTAAATAATTCCTTTGTTTTTTTTGTTAAACACGATTGGTTGAAACGAAAGCTGAACTTTTAAAATCACAACAACTGAAGGTCAGTCAATAATTCCTTTGTTTTTTTTTGTTAAACACGATTGACTGAAACAAAAGCGGAACTTTTAAAATCACAACAACTGAAGGTCAGTAAATAATTCCTTTGTTTTTTTTTGTTAGACACGATTGGCTGAAACAAAAGCGAAACGTTTAAAATCACAACAACTGAAGGTCAGTAAATAATTCTTTTGTTTTTTGTTAAACACGATTGGCTGAAATAAAACCGGAACTCTTAAAATCACAATAACTGAAGGTCACTAAATAATTCCTTTGTTTTTTTTTGTTAAACACAATTGGCTGAAACAAAAGCGGAACGTTTAAAATCACAACAACTGAAGGTCAGTAAATAATTCTTTTGTTTTTTTTGTTAAACACGATTGGCTGAAATAAAAGCGGAACTCTTAAAATCACAACAACTGAAGGTCAGTAAATAATTCCTTTGTTTTTTTGTTAAACACGATTGGCTGAAACAAAAGCGGAACTCTTAAAATCACAACAACTGAAGGTCAGTAAATAATTCCTTTGTTTTTTTTTTGTTAAACACGATTGGTTGAAATAAAAGCGGAACTTTAAAAATCAAAACAACTGAAATAATTCCTTTGTTTTTTTTTGTTAAACACGATTGGCTGAAACAAAAGCGGAACTTTTAAAATTACAAGTGAATAATTCCTTTGTTTTTTGTTAAACAAGATTGGCTTAAACAAAAGCGGAACTTTTAAAATCACAACAACTGAAGGTTAGTAAATAATTCCTTTTGTTTTTTTTTGTTAAACACGATTGGCTGAAATAAAAGCAGAACTCTTAAAATCACAACAACTGAAGGTCAGTATATAATTCCTTTACTTTTTGTTAAACACGATTGGCTGAAATAGAACCCGAACTCTTAAAATCACAATAACTGAAGGTCACTAAATAATTCCTTTGTTTTTTTTTGTTAAACACAATTGGCTGAAACAAAAGCGGAACTTTTAAAATCACAACAACTGAAGGTCAGTCAATAATTCCTTTTGTTTTTTTTGTTAAACACGATTGGCTGAAAAAAAAGCGGAACTTTTAAAATCACAACTGAAGGTCAGTAAATAATTCCTTTGTTTTTTTTGTTAAACAAGATTGGCTGAAACAAAAGCGGAACTTTTAAAATCACAACAACTGAAGGTTAGTAAATAATTCCTTTTGTTTTTTTTTGTTAAACACGATTGGCTGAAATAAAAGCGGAACTCTTAAAATCACAACAACTGAAGGTCAGTAAATAATTCCTTTATTTTTTGTTAAACACGATTGGCTGAAATAAAAGCGGAACTCTTAAAATCACAACAACTGAAGGTCACTAAATAATTCCTTTGTTTTTTTTTGTTAAACACGATTGGCTGAAACAAAAGCGGAACTTTTAAAATCACAACAACTGAAGGTCAGTCAGTAATTCCTTTTGTTTTTTTTGTTAAACACGATTGGCTGAAACAAAAGCGGAACTTTTAAAATCACAACTGAAGGTCAGTAAATAATTCCTTTGTTTTTTTTGTTAAACAAGATTGGCTGAAACAAAAGCGGAACTCTTAAAATCACAACAACTGAAGGTCAGTAAATAATTCCTTTGTTTTATTTTGTTAAACACGATTGGCTGAAATAAAAGCGGAGCTCTTAAAATCACAACAACTGAAGGTCAGTAGATAATTCCTTTGTTTTTTTTGTTAAACACGACCGCGGGCGTCCCCCCCCCCCTGGGCCACGGGGCCAAAAGCCGGCCAGGGGTGGGACCCCCATACCCTCAGGTTAGGTTAGGCTACCTAACATTTCTAGGGTTAGATTAGGTTAGGTTAGGTTAAGTTACATAACATTTCTAGGTTAACTTACACTAGGTTAAGTGGGACCCAAGGGGCGAATACTTGCCGCGGGTGGGACCCCTCACCCCCGCTGGACCCGGGGGATTTTCCGGCAAGTTAGGTTAGGTTAGGCTAGATTAAGTTAGGTTAGGTTAAGTTAGGTTAGATTAGGTTAGCCTACGTACGCACGCGTTATTAAGGAATTATTAAGGAATTATTTACTGAGCTTCAGTTGTGATTTTAAAATTTCCACTTTTGTTTCAGCCAATCATGTTTAACAAAAAAACAAAAGGAATTATTGACTGACCTTCAGTTGTTGTGATTTTAAAAGTTCCGCTTTTGTTTCAGCCAATCAGGTTTAACAAAAAAACAAAGGAATTATTTACTGACCTTCAGTTGTTGTGATTTTAAGAGTTCCGCTTTTATTTCAGCCAATCGTGTTTAACAAAAATAAAGGAATTATTTACTGACCTTCAGTTGTTGTGATTTTAAGAGTTCCACTTTTATATCAGCCAATCGTGGTTAACAAAAAAAAACAAAAGGAATTATTAACTAACCTTCAGTTGTTGTGATTTTAAAAGTTCTGCTTTTGTTTCAGCCAATCGGGTATAACAAAAAAAACAAAGGAATTATTTACTGACCTTGAGTTGTGATGTTAAGAGCTCCGCTTTTTTTTCAGCCAATCGTGTTTAACAAAAAAACAAAGGAATTATTTACTGACCTTCAGTTGTTGTGATTTTAAGAGTTCCGTTTTTTTTTCAGCCAATCGTGTTTAACAAAAAAACAAAGGAATTATTTACTGACCTTCAGTTGTTGTGATTTTAAAAGTTCCGCTTTTATTTCAGCCAATCGTGTTTAACAAAAAAAACAAAGGAATTATTTACTGACCTTCAGTTGTGATTTTAAAAGTTCCACTTTTATTTCAACCAATCGTGTTTAACAAAAAAAAAACAAAGGAATCATTTACTGACCTTCAGTTGTTGTGATTTTAAAAGTTCCGCTTTTATTTCAACCAATCGTGTTTAACAAAAAAAACACAGGCATCATTTACTGACATTCAGTTGTTGTGATTTTAAAAGTTCTGCTTTTGTTTCAGCCAATCGTGTTTAACAAAAAAAAACAAAGGAATTATTTACTGACCTTGAGTTGTGATGTTAAGAGCTCCGCTTTTTTTTCAGCCAATCGTGTTTAACAAAAAAACAAAGGAATTATTTACTGACCTTCAGTTGTTGTGATTTTAAGAGTTCCGTTTTTATTTCAGCCAATCGTGTTTAACAAAAAAACAAAGGAATCGTTTACTGACCTTCAGTTGTGATTTTAAAATTTCTGCTTTTGTTTCAGCCATTCGTGTTTAAAAAAACAAAGGAATTATTTACTGACATTTAGTTGTTGTGATTTTAAAAGTCCCGCTTTTATTTCAGTCAATCGTGTTTAACAAAAAAACAAAGGAATTATTTACTGACCTTGAGTTGTGATTTTAAGAGTTCCACTTTTATTTCAGCCAATCGTGTTAAACAAAAAAACAAAGAAATTATTTACTTACCTTCAGTTGTTGTGATTTTAAGAGTTCCGCTTTTATTTCAGCCAGTTGTGTTTAAAAAAAACAAAGGAATTATTTACTGACCTTCAGTTGTTTTGATTTTAAAAGTTCCGCTTTTGTTTCAGCCAATAATGTTTAACAAAAAAAAACAAAGGAATTATTTACTGACCTTCAGTTGTGATTTTAAAAGTTCCGCTTTTATTTCAACCAATCGTGTTTAACAAAAAAAAACAATGGAATTATTTACTGACCTTCAGTTGTTGTGATTTTAAAAGTTCTGCTTTTGTTTCAACCAATCGTGTTTAACAAAAAAAACAAAGGAATCATTTACTGACCTTCAGTTGTTGTGATTTTAAAAGTTCTGCTTTTATTTCAGCCAATCGTGTTTAACCCAAAAAATAAAGGAATCATTTACTGACCTTCAGTTGATGTGATTTTAAAAGTTCCGCTTTTATTTCAGCCAATCGTGTTTAAAAAAAACAACGGAATTATTTACTGACCTTCAGTTGTTGTGATTTTAAAAGTTCCGTTTTTATTTCAACCAATTGTGTTTAACAAAAAAAAAACAAAGGAATTATTTACTAACCTTCAGTTGTTGTGATTTTAAAAGTTCTGCTTTTGTTTCAGCCAATCGTGTTTAACAAAAAAACAAAGGAATCATTTACTGACCTTCAATTGTTGTGATCCTAAAAGTTCCGCTTTTTTCAGCCAATCGTGTTTAAAAAAAACAAAGGAATTATTTACTGACCTTGAGTTGTGATTTTAAGAGTTCCGCTTTTATTTCAACCAATCGTGTTTAACAAAAAAAAACAATGGAATTATTTACTGACCTTCAGTTGTTGTAATTTTAAAAGTTTTGCTTTTGTTTCAACCAATCGTGTTTAACAAAAAAAAACAAAGGAATCATTTACTGACTTTCAGTTGTTGTGATTTTAAAAGTTCCGCTTTTATTTCAGCCAATCGTGTTTAACAAAAAAAACAAAGGAATTATTTACTGACCTTCAGTTTTGATTTTAAAAGTTCTTCTTTTGTTTCAGCCAGCCGTTTTTGAAAAAAAAACAAAGGAATTATTTACTGACCTTCAGTTGTTGTGATTTTAAAAGTTCTGCTTTTGTTTCAGCCAATCGTGTTTAACAAAAAAACAAAGGAATCATTTACTGACCTTCAGTTGTTGTGATTTTAAGAGTTCCGTTTTTATTTCAGCCAATCGTGTTTAACAAAAAAACAAAGGAATCGTTTACTGACCTTCAGTTGTGATTTCAAAATTTCTGCTTTTGTTTCAGCCATTCGTGTTTAAAAAAAACAAAGGAATTATTTACTGACATTTAGTTGTTGTGATTTTAAAAGTCCCGCTTTTATTTCAGTCAATCGTGTTTAACAAAAAAACAAAGGAATTATTTACTGACCTTGAGTTGTGATTTTAAGAGTTCCACTTTTATTTCAGCCAATCGTGTTAAACAAAAAAACAAAGAAATTATTTACTTACCTTCAGTTGTTGTGATTTTAAGAGTTCCGCTTTTATTTCAGCCAGTTGTGTTTAAAAAAAACAAAGGAATTATTTACTGACCTTCAGTTGTTTTGATTTTAAGAGTTCCACTTTTGTTTCAGCCAATCATGTTTAACAAAAAAAACAAAGGAATTATTTACTGACCTTCAGTTGTGATTTTAAAAGTTCCGCTTTTATTTCAACCAATCGTGTTTAACAAAAAAAACAATGGAATTATTTACTGACCTTCAGTTGTTGTGATTTTAAAAGTTCTGCTTTTGTTTCAACCAATCGTGTTTAACAAAAAAACAAAGGAATCATTTACTGACCTTCAGTTGTTGTGATTTTAAAAGTTCTGCTTTTATTTCAGCCAATCGTGTTTAACCCCAAAAAATAAAGGAATCATTTACTGACCTTCAGTTGATGTGATTTTAAAAGTTCCGCTTTTATTTCAGCCAGTTGTGTTTAAAAAAAACAAAGGAATTATTTACTGACCTTCAGTTGTTTTGATTTTAAAAGTTCCGCTTTTGTTTCAGCCAATAATGTTTAACAAAAAAAAACAAAGGAATTATTTACTGACCTTCAGTTGTGATTTTAAAAGTTCCGCTTTTATTTCAACCAATCGTGTTTAACAAAAAAAAACAATGGAATTATTTACTGACCTTCAGTTGTTGTGATTTTAAAAGTTCTGCTTTTGTTTCAACCAATCGTGTTTAACAAAAAAAAACAAAGGAATCATTTACTGACCTTCAGTTGTTGTGATTTTAAAAGTTCTGCTTTTATTTCAGCCAATTGTGTTTAACCCCAAAAAATAAAGGAATCATTTACTGACCTTCAGTTGTTTTGATTTTAAAAGTTCCACTTTTGTTTCAGCCAATCATGTTTAACAAAAAAACAAAAGGAATTATTGACTGACCTTCAGTTGTTGTGATTTTAAAAGTTCCGCTTTTGTTTCAGCCAATCAGGTTTAACAAAAAAACAAAGGAATTATTTACTGACCTTCAGTTGTTGTGATTTTAAGAGTTCCGCTTTTATTTCAGCCAATCGTGTTTAACAAAAAATAAAGGAATTATTTACTGACCTTCAGTTGTTGTGATTTTAAGAGTTCCACTTTTATATCAGCCAATCGTGGTTAACAAAAAAAAACAAAAGGAATTATTAACTAACCTTCAGTTGTTGTGATTTTAAAAGTTCTGCTTTTGTTTCAGCCAATCGGGTATAACAAAAAAAAACAAAGGAATTATTTACTGACCTTGAGTTGTGATGTTAAGAGCTCCGCTTTTATTTCAGCCAATCGTGTTTAACAAAAAAACAAAAGGAATTATTGACTGACCTTCAGTTGTTGTGATTTTAAGAGTTCCGTTTTTTTTTCAGCCAATCGTGTTTAACAAAAAAACAAAGGAATTATTTACTGACCTTCAGTTGTTGTGATTTTAAAAGTTCCGCTTTTATTTCAGCCAATCGTGTTTAACAAAAAAAACAAAGGAATTATTTACTGAACTTCAGTTGTGATTTTAAAAGTTCCACTTTTATTTCAACCAATCGTGTTTAACAAAAAAAACAAAGGAATCATTTACTGACCTTCAGTTGTTGTGATTTCAAAAGTTCCGCTTTTATTTCAACCAATCGTGTTTAACAAAAAAAACACAGGCATCATTTACTGACATTCAGTTGTTGTGATTTTAAAAGTTCCACTTTTATTTCAGCCAATCGTGTTTAACAAAAAAAAAAACAAAGGAATTATTTACTGACCTTGAGTTGTGATGTTAAGAGCTCCGCTTTTTTTCAGCCAATCGTGTTTAACAAAAAAAACAAAGGAATTATTTACTGACCTTCAGTTGTTGTGATTTTAAGAGTTCCGTTTTTATTTCAGCCAATCGTGTTTAACAAAAAAACAAAGGAATCGTTTACTGACCTTCAGTTGTGATTTTAAAATTTCTGCTTTTGTTTCAGCCATTCGTGTTTAAAAAAACAAAGGAATTATTTACTGACATTTAGTTGTTGTGATTTTAAAAGTCCCGCTTTTATTTCAGTCAATCGTGTTTAACAAAAAAACAAAGGAATTATTTACTGACCTTGAGTTGTGATTTTAAGAGTTCCACTTTTATTTCAGCATATCGTGTTAAACAAAAAAACAAAGAAATTATTTACTTACCTTCAGTTGTTGTGATTTTAAGAGTTCCGCTTTTATTTCAGCCAGTTGTGTTTAAAAAAACAAAGGAATTATTTACTGACCTTCAGTTGTTTTGATTTTAAAAGTTCCGCTTTTGTTTCAGCCAATAATGTTTAACAAAAAAAAACAAAGGAATTATTTACTGACCTTCAGTTGTGATTTTAAAAGTTCCGCTTTTATTTCAACCAATCGTGTTTAACAAAAAAAAACAATGGAATTATTTACTGACCTTCAGTTGTTGTGATTTTAAAAGTTCTGCTTTTGTTTCAACCAATCGTGTTTAACAAAAAAAACAAAGGAATCATTTACTGACCTTCAGTTGTTGTGATTTTAAAAGTTCTGCTTTTATTTCAGCCAATCGTGTTTAACCCAAAAAATAAAGGATTCATTTACTGACCTTCAGTTGATGTGATTTTAAAAGTTCCGCTTTTATTTCAGCCAATCGTGTTTAAAAAAAACAACGGAATTATTTACTGACCTTCAGTTGTTGTGATTTTAAAAGTTCCGTTTTTATTTCAACCAATTGTGTTTAACAAAAAAAAAACAAAGGAATTATTTACTAACCTTCAGTTGTTGTGATTTTAAAAGTTCCACTTTTGTTTCAGCCAATCATGTTTAACAAAAAAAACAAAGGAATTATTTACTGACCTTCAATTGTTGTGATCTTAAAAGTTCCGCTTTTTTCAGCCAATCGTGTTTAAAAAAAACAAAGGAATTATTTACTGACCTTGAGTTGTGATTTTAAGAGTTCCGCTTTTATTTCAACCAATCGTGTTTAACAAAAAAAAACAATGGAATTATTTACTGACCTTCAGTTGTTGTAATTTTAAAAGTTTTGCTTTTGTTTCAACCAATCGTGTTTAACAAAAAAAAACAAAGGAATCATTTACTGACTTTCAGTTGTTGTGATTTTAAAAGTTCCGCTTTTATTTCAGCCAATCGTGTTTAACAAAAAAAACAAAGGAATTATTTACTGACCTTCAGTTTTGATTTTAAAAGTTCTTCTTTTGTTTCAGCCAGCCGTTTTTGAAAAAAAAACAAAGGAATTATTTACTGACCTTCAGTTGTTGTGATTTTAAAAGTTCTGCTTTTGTTTCAGCCAATCGTGTTTAACAAAAAAACAAAGGAATCATTTACTGACCTTCAGTTGTTGTGATTTTAAGAGTTCCGTTTTTATTTCAGCCAATCGTGTTTAACAAAAAAACAAAGGAATCGTTTACTGACCTTCAGTTGTGATTTCAAAATTTCTGCTTTTGTTTCAGCCATTCGTGTTTAAAAAAAACAAAGGAATTATTTACTGACATTTAGTTGTTGTGATTTTAAAAGTCCCGCTTTTATTTCAGTCAATCGTGTTTAACAAAAAAACAAAGGAATTATTTACTGACCTTGAGTTGTGATTTTAAGAGTTCCACTTTTATTTCAGCCAATCGTGTTAAACAAAAAACAAAGAAATTATTTACTTACCTTCAGTTGTTGTGATTTTAAGAGTTCCGCTTTTATTTCAGCCAGTTGTGTTTAAAAAAAACAAAGGAATTATTTACTGACCTTCAGTTGTTTCGATTTTAAAAGTTCCGCTTTTGTTTCAGCCAATAATGTTTAACAAAAAAAACTAAGGAATTATTTACTGACCTTCAGTTGTGATTTTAAAAGTTCCGCTTTTATTTCAACCAATCGTGTTTAACAAAAAAAACAATGGAATTATTTACTGACCTTCAGTTGTTGTGATTTTAAAAGTTCTGCTTTTGTTTCAACCAATCGTGTTTAACAAAAAAAACAAAGGAATCATTTACTGACCTTCAGTTGTTGTGATTTTAAAAGTTCTGCTTTTATTTCAGCCAATCGTGTTTAACCCCAAAAAATAAAGGAATCATTTACTGACCTTCAGTTGATGTGATTTTAAGAGTTCCGCTTTTATTTCAGCCAGTTGTGTTTAAAAAAACAAAGGAATTATTTACTGACCTTCAGTTGTTTTGATTTTAAAAGTTCCGCTTTTGTTTCAGCCAATAATGTTTAACAAAAAAAAACAAAGGAATTATTTACTGACCTTCAGTTGTGATTTTAAAAGTTCCGCTTTTATTTCAACCAATCGTGTTTAACAAAAAAAAACAATGGAATTATTTACTGACCTTCAGTTGTTGTGATTTTAAAAGTTCTGCTTTTGTTTCAACCAATCGTGTTTAACAAAAAAAACAAAGGAATCATTTACTGACCTTCAGTTGTTGTGATTTTAAAAGTTCTGCTTTTATTTCAGCCAATCGTGTTTAACCCCAAAAAATAAAGGAATCATTTACTGACCTTCAGTTGATGTGATTTTAAAAGTTCCGATTTTATTTCAGCCAATCGTGTTTAAAAAAAACAACGGAATTATTTACTGACCTTCAGTTGTGATTTTAAAAGTTCCGCTTTTATTTCAACCAATTGTGTTTAACAAAAAAAAACAAAGGAATTATTTACTAACCTTCAGTTGTTGTGATTTTAAAAGTTCCACTTTTGTTTCAGCCAATGATGTTTAACAAAAAAAACAAAGGAATTATTTACTGACCTTCAATTGTTGTGATCTTAAAAGTTCCGCTTTTTTCAGCCAATCGTGTTTAAAAAAAACAAAGGAATTATTTACTGACCTTGAGTTGTGATTTTAAGAGTTCCGCTTTTATTTCAACCAATCGTGTTTAACAAAAAAAAACAATGGAATTATTTACTGACCTTCAGTTGTTGTAATTTTAAAAGTTTTTGCTTTTGTTTCAACCAATCGTGTTTAACAAAAAAAACAAAGGAATCATTTACTGACCTTCAGTTGTTGTGATTTTAAAAGTTCCGCTTTTATTTCAGCCAATCGTGTTTAACAAAAAAACAAAGGAATTATTTACTGACCTTCAGTTTTGATTTTAAAAGTTCTTCTTTTGTTTCAGCCAGCCGTTTTTGAAAAAAAAACAAAGGAATTATTTACTGACCTTCAGTTGTTGTGATTTTAAAAGTTCCGCTTTTATTTCAGCCAATCGTGTTTAACAAAAAACAAAGGAATCATTTACTGACCTTCAGTTGTTGTGATTTTAAAAGTTCTGCTTTTGTTTCAGCCAATCGTGTTTAACAAAAAAACAAAGGAATCATTTACTGACCTTCAGTTGTTGTGATTTTAAGAGTTCCGCTTTTATTTCAGCCAATCGTGTTTAACAAAAAAACAAAGGAATTATTTACTGACCTTTAGTTGTTGTGATTTTAAAGGTTACGCTTTTATTTCAGCCAATCGTGTTTAACAAAAAAACAAAGGAATCATTTACTGACCTTCAGTTGTTGTGATTTTAAGAGTTCCGTTTTTATTTCAGCCAATCGTGTTTAACAAAAAAACAAAGGAATCGTTTACTGACCTTCAGTTGTGATTTCAAAATTTCTGCTTTTGTTTCAGCCATTCGTGTTTAAAAAAAACAAAGGAATTATTTACTGACATTTAGTTGTTGTGATTTTAAAAGTCCCGCTTTTATTTCAGTCAATCGTGTTTAACAAAAAAACAAAGGAATTATTTACTGACCTTGAGTTGTGATTTTAAGAGTTCCACTTTTATTTCAGCCAATCGTGTTAAACAAAAAAACAAAGAAATTATTTACTTACCTTCAGTTGTTGTGATTTTAAGAGTTCCGCTTTTATTTCAGCCAGTTGTGTTTAAAAAAACAAAGGAATTATTTACTGACCTTCAGTTGTTTTGATTTTAAAAGTTCCGCTTTTGTTTCAGCCAATAATGTTTAACAAAAAAAAACAAAGGAATTATTTACTGACCTTCAGTTGTGATTTTAAAAGTTCTGCTTTTGTTTCAACCAATCGTGTTTAACAAAAAAAACAAAGGAATCATTTACTGACCTTCAGTTGTTGTGATTTTAAAAGTTCTGCTTTTATTTCAGCCAATCGTGTTTAACCCCAAAAAATAAAGGAATCATTTACTGACCTTCAGTTGATGTGATTTTAAAAGTCCCGCTTTTATTTCAGTCAATCGTGTTTAACAAAAAAACAAAGGAATTATTTACTGACCTTGAGTTGTGATTTTAAGAGTTCCACTTTTATTTCAGCCAATCGTGTTAAACAAAAAAACAAAGAAATTATTTACTTACCTTCAGTTGTTGTGATTTTAAGAGTTCCGCTTTTATTTCAGCCAGTTGTGTTTAAAAAAACAAAGGAATTATTTACTGACCTTCAGTTGTTTTGATTTTAAAAGTTCCGCTTTTGTTTCAGCCAATAATGTTTAACAAAAAAAAACAAAGGAATTATTTACTGACCTTCAGTTGTGATTTTAAAAGTTCCGCTTTTATTTCAACCAATCGTGTTTAACAAAAAAAACAATGGAATTATTTACTGACCTTCAGTTGTTGTGATTTTAAAAGTTCTGCTTTTGTTTCAACCAATCGTGTTTAACAAAAAAAACAAAGGAATCATTTACTGACCTTCAGTTGTTGTGATTTTAAAAGTTCTGCTTTTATTTCAGCCAATCGTGTTTAACCCCAAAAAATAAAGGAATCATTTACTGACCTTCAGTTGATGTGATTTTAAAAGTTCCGCTTTTATTTCAGCCAATCGTGTTTAAAAAAAACAACGGAATTATTTACTTACCTTCAGTTGTTGTGATTTTAAAAGTTCCGTTTTTATTTCAACCAATTGTGTTTAACAAAAAAAAAACAAAGGAATTATTTACTAACCTTCAGTTGTTGTGATTTTAAAAGTTCCACTTTTGTTTCAGCCAATCATGTTTAACAAAAAAAACAAAGGAATTATTTACTGACCTTCAATTGTTGTGATCTTAAAAGTTCCGCTTTTTTTCAGCCAATCGTGTTTAAAAAAACAAAGGAATTATTTACTGACCTTCAGTTTTGATTTTAAAAGTTCTTCTTTTGTTTCAGCCAGCCGTTTTTGAAAAAAAAACAAAGGAATTATTTACTGACCTTCAGTTGTTGTGATTTTAAGAGTTCCGCTTTTATTTCAGCCAATCGTGTTTAACAAAAAAACAAAGGAATTATTTACTGACCTTTAGTTGTTGTGATTTTAAAGGTTACGCTTTTATTTCAGCCAATCGTGTTTAACAAAAAAACAAAGGAATTATTTACTGACCTTCAGTTTTGATTTTAAAAGTTCTGCTTTTGTTTCAGCCAATCGTGTTTAACAAAAAAACAAAGGAATCATTTACTGACCTTCAGTTGTTGTGATTTTAAGAGTTCCGCTTTTATTTCAGCCAATCGTGTTTAACAAAAAAACAAAGGAATTATTTACTGACCTTTAGTTGTTGTGATTTTAAAGGTTACGCTTTTATTTCAGCCAATCGTGTTTAACAAAAAAACAAAGGAATCATTTACTGACCTTCAGTTGTTGTGATTTTGAGAGTTCCGTTTTTATTTCAGCCAATCGTGTTTAACAAAAAAACAAAGGAATCGTTTACTGACCTTCAGTTGTGATTTCAAAATTTCTGCTTTTGTTTCAGCCATTCGTGTTTAAAAAAAACAAAGGAATTATTTACTGACATTTAGTTGTTGTGATTTTAAAAGTCCCGCTTTTATTTCAGTCAATCGTGTTTAACAAAAAAACAAAGGAATTATTTACTGACCTTGAGTTGTGATTTTAAGAGTTCCACTTTTATTTCAGCCAATCGTGTTAAACACAAAAACAAAGAAATTATTTACTTACCTTCAGTTGTTGTGATTTTAAGAGTTCCGCTTTTATTTCAGCCAGTTGTGTTTAAAAAAACAAAGGAATTATTTACTGACCTTCAGTTGTTTTGATTTTAAAAGTTCCGCTTTTGTTTCAGCCAATAATGTTTAACAAAAAAAAACAAAGGAATTATTTACTGACCTTCAGTTGTGATTTTAAAAGTTCCGCTTTTATTTCAACCAATCGTGTTTAACAAAAAAAACAATGGAATTATTTACTGACCTTCAGTTGTTGTGATTTTAAAAGTTCTGCTTTTGTTTCAACCAATCGTGTTTAACAAAAAAAACAAAGGAATCATTTACTGACCTTCAGTTGTTGTGATTTTAAAAGTTCTGCTTTTATTTCAGCCAATCGTGTTTAACCCCAAAAAATAAAGGAATCATTTACTGACCTTCAGTTGATGTGATTTTAAAAGTTCCGCTTTTATTTCAGCCAATCGTGTTTAAAAAAAACAACGGAATTATTTACTTACCTTCAGTTGTTGTGATTTTGAAAGTTCCGTTTTTATTTCAACCAATTGTGTTTAACAAAAAAAAACAAAGGAATTATTTACTAACCTTCAGTTGTTGTGATTTTAAAAGTTCCACTTTTGTTTCAGCCAATCATGTTTAACAAAAAAAACAAAGGAATTATTTACTGACCTTCAGTTGTTGTGATCTTAAAAGTTCCGCTTTTTTTCAGCCAATCGTGTTTAAAAAAAACAAAGGAATTATTTACTGACCTTGAGTTGTGATTTTAAGAGTTCCGCTTTTATTTCAACCAATCGTGTTTAACAAAAAAAAACAATGGAATTATTTACTGACCTTCAGTTGTTGTAATTTTAAAAGTTTTGCTTTTGTTTCAACCAATCGTGTTTAACAAAAAAAACAAAGGAATCATTTACTGACTTTCAGTTGTTGTGATTTTAAAAGTTCCGCTTTTATTTCAGCCAATCGTGTTTAACAAAAAAAACAAAGGAATTATTTACTGACCTTCAGTTTTGATTTTAAAAGTTCTTCTTTTGTTTCAGCCAGCCGTTTTTGAAAAAAAAAACAAAGGAATTATTTACTGACCTTCAGTTGTTGTGATTTTAAAAGTTCCGCTTTTATTTCAGCCAATCGTGTTTAACAAAAAAAAACAAGGGAATTATTTACTGACCTTCAGTTTTGATTTTAAAAGTTCCGCTTTTATTTCAACCAATCATGTTTAACAAAAAAACAATGGAATTATTTACTGACCTTCAGTTGTTGTGATTTTAAAATTTCTGCTTTTGTTTCAGCCAATCGTGTTTAACAAAAAAAAACAAAGGAATCATTTACTGGCCTTCAGTTGTTGTGATTTTAAAAGATCCGCTTTTATTTCAGCCAATCGTGTTTAACAAAAAAAACAACGGAATTATTTACTGACCTTCAGTTGTTGTGATTTTAAAAGTTCCGCTTTTATTTCAACCAATCGTGTTTAACAAAAAAAAAACAAAGGAATTATTTACTGACCTTCAGTTGTTGTGATTTTAAGAGTTCTGCTTTTGTTTCAGCCAATCGTGTTTAACAAAAAAACAAATGAATCATTTACCGACCTTCAGTTGTTGTGATTTTAAAAGTTCCGCTTTTATTTCAGCCAATCGTGTTTAACAATGCCTCAAACTGTTTCGCCCAAATAATTCCCTAAAATGCCTAAAACGGTTTCACCCAAATAATCCCTAAACATAATTTCTACGTGTTCCTTTTGTTTTGGCATCACTGCGCTGTCACATTTCAAATTCCTAGGAAACCCTTTACCGCGTTAATCTGATCATCTTATAAATGTTCCTAGCTACACTATTAAGGTTTCGTTAGAGTATCAATTTATCTCTCCGACTTAAAGATCAATGAAGCCGTATTTAAAAATAGAATATTAATTTATCTCTTTAGAGTCCTGTATAATTCCTAGGGAACAAGTGACGTCATTTATAATTCCCTTACGTGAATCAATAATTCCCCTTAGAAACAACAAATTAATTTTCCTTTCTTGAATCAATAATCCCCCTTAGAAACATCAAATTAATTCCCCTTTCGTGAATAAATAATTCTCCTTAGAAACAACAAATTAATTCCCCTTTCGTGAATCAATAATTCCCCTTAGAAACAAAAAATTAATTCCCCTTTCGTGAATCAATAATTCCCCTTAGAAACAACAAATGAATTCCCCTTTCGTGAATCAATAATTCCCCTTAGAAACTACAAATTAATTCCCCTTTCGTGAATCAATAATTCCCCTTAGAAACAACAAATTAATTCCCCTTTCGTGACAAATCAATCAACCTTGACATCATCCGTCAGACATTAATAAACTTCGCCTGGAGACAATTCTCCTGGACGAACTCCAACAAATCAATTTCTCAGAAATTCTCTCCCCTCGATTACGCAATCAATTTCTCAGAAATCCATTTCCCCTAGGGAGTCTATGTCCATATATGGTATCATCGTGGGACTGGCACCCCCCTTTCTACTTACGTGTTAAGAGCGAGACATTGAGGTGGGGACAGCCCCTTTCACATACGGAATAATTTCTGTTCGTTTTTAGTTTTAATGTCACTCCTTACTTTCAGTTAAAAAAAACTTGTTTTTTAAATTTAATTTCTGATCGTTTTTTAAATAATGCAGGTTTTGATTTTGGCCTACCGTACATGAATAATAAAAAAAAATGCATATCAATTTTACTTTTTTGTGCTAAATGGCTCTCGAAAGTTGTTTAATTTCATTTACGAACGTTTTTATTAGTAATAATATACTTAACTTAGGAATTAACCTACGTAACGAACTTCTATATTCCTATATTTTTATTATGTATATTAGGGGTGAGATTTGATGTAGCGTAAAGAGCGAGGTATTGACTAAGGGGCGAACCCAATCACATATGTAATTGTTTCTGTTCGTTTTAAGTTTTTATGTTGAAAAGTTTCCAGTTGAAAATTTTTCAGTTGAAAAATTGTTTTTTTTTTTATTTAATTTCTGATCATTTTTTTAAATAATGCTGGGAAATCTGGCGCCCCCTTCATAGAAATGCCCCTTTGCCCATGAAAACTTCCTCCATGGAAAGATTTCCCACGTAACCCCCGATCCCCCCTCACTAAAAGAAAAATTCCCCCTGAAAACGTCTGTATACTTCCCAATACCCAATACTAGGCCCCTATATGTAAAAATTGGGCAAAGTTCATAACTTGCAGCCCTTCTCCCCGAGACTGTGGGGGATTAATTCATCCTCATTGACATAGTTATTATATTTTTCAACCATGTTGAACGAAAATGGCTATCTCAAAATTTTGATCGGGTGACTTTGGGAAATAAATGAGTGTGGGAGGGGGCCTAGTTGCCCTTCATTTTTTGTCCTCTTGAAAAGAGCACTAGAACTTTTAATTTCCGTTTGAATTATTCCTCCTACGACATTCTAGGACCAGTGGGATGATACAATAACCCCTGGGAAAAATAACAAACAAACAAATAAACATGCATCCGTGATCTTTCTTCTAGCAAAAATACAAAATTCCACATTTTTGCAGATAGGAGCTTGAAACCTTCACACTAGGGTTATCTGATATGCTGAATCTGATGTTGGGATTTTAATTATGGTTCTATGACTTTTAGGGGGTGCATCTCCCTTTTTTTTAGTTTTTTATTGTTTTAAGAAATAAAGTTGTGAGAGAGAGTCAAACTTTAGCGTAAAGAGCGAGGCGCCGAGGAGGGGACAGCCCCTTTCATATACGGTATAATTTCTGTTCGTTTTAAGTTTTAATGTCGCTCCTTACTTTCAGTTAAAAAAACTTGTTTTTTTTAAATTTAATTTCTGAAGTTTTTGAATTAATGCAGCTTTGATTTTGGCTCACCGTCCATGAATAATTAAAACGAAATTCGCATAGCCTATTAATTTTCCTCTTTTTGGCTAAATGGCTTTCTCGAAATTTTGTTCTGACGTAACTTACGGATTAATTTACGTAACGAATTTCTATATTCGTATTTTTTATTAGGTATATTCGGGATTTCGCCCCCTAGACAATACCTAGGTCTTTTCGCTAAAGTTCTAATTTTGTTTGAATCACAAGCCCCTGAATCACAAAGGTCGGTTAATTAGAATAGATAGCTCTTTTGAAACTACTAAAAAAAACTTTAGCGTAAATAGCGAGGTATTGACTAGGGGGTGAACCCCCTCATATACGTAATAATTTCTGTTTGTTTTAAGTTTTAATGTTGCTCATTACTTTTAGTTGTAAAAAACTTGCTTTTTTATTTAATTTCTGATCGTTTTTTAAATAATGCTGGGAAATCCGGAATCACAGAAACGTCCCTTCCCCCAAGTAAACATCCTCCATGGAAAGATCCACCCCGTAACCCCTACTCCTACACCGACCCCCCACCAGAAAAAAAATCCTCTTGAAAACGCCTATATACTTCCCAATAACCAATACTACATGTAAACAATGGCCAAAGTATATAATTTGCAGCCCTTTCCCCGGGAACTGTGGGGGATTAAGTAATCCTCAAAAACATATTAATTATATTTTCGACTATGCTGAACAAAATGGCTATCTCAAAATTTTGAGTGGGTGACTTCGGGAAAAATGAGCGTGGGAGGGGGCCAAGCTGTCCTCCAATTTTTGGTCACTTAAAAAGGGCACTAGAACTTATAATTTCCATTCGAGTGAGCCCTCTCACGACATTCTAGGAATACTGGATCGATACCTTCACACCTGGGGAAATAAAAAAAGAACAAAAAAAAACAAAACAAACAAACAAATAAACAGGCATCCGTGATCTTTCTTCTGGCAAAAAATACAAAATTCCACAATTTTTGCAGATAGGAGTTTGAAACTTCTATAGCAGGGCTCTCTGATAAGCTGAATCTGATAGTGTGATTTTCATTAAAGTTCTATGACTTTTAGGGGTTGTTTCCCCCTTTTCTCGAAAATAATGCAAATTGTCACGCGTAACTTTTGATGGGAAATCCGGCACCCCCTTCATAGAAATGTCCCTTCCCCCAAGGAAACATCCTCCATGGAAAGATCCACCCCGTAACCCCTTCTCTGACACCGACCCCCCCACCAGAAAAAAATCCTCCTGAAAACGCCTGTATACTTCCCAATAACCGATACTATATGCAAACAATGGCCAAAGTTTATAATTTGCAGCCCTTCTCCGGGAACTCTGGGGGATTAAGTAATCCTCAAAGACACATTAATTAGATTATCGACTATGCTAAACAAAATGGCTATCTCAAAATTTTGATTGGGTGATTTCGGGGAAAAAATGAGCGTGGGAGGGGGCCAAGTCACCCTTCAATTTTTTGGTCACTTGAAAAGAGCACTAGCATTTTTAATTTCCATTCGAGTGAGCTCTCTCACGATATTCTAGGACTACTGAATCGATACGATCACACCTGGGGAAATAATAAAAAAAAAAACAAAAAAACAAACAAATAAACACGCATCCGTGATCATTTTTCTGGAAAAAAAAAAATACAAAATTCCACATTTTTGAAGATAGGAGCTTTAAACTTCTATGCTAGGGCTCTTTGATATGCTGAATCTGATGGTGTAATTTTTATTAAAGTTCTATGACTTTTAGGGGTTGTTTCCCCCTTTTTTCGAAAATAAGGCAAATTGTCTCGTGTAACTTTTGATAGGTAAAACTAAACTTGATGAAATTTATATATTTGAAATCAGCATAAAAATATGATTCTTTTGATGTGTCTATTGGTATCAAAATTCCGTTTTTTAGAGTTTCGGTTACTATTGAACCGGGTCACTCCTTACTTACAGTTTGTTACCACGAACTGTTTGACATGTGATACTATTGATCTCTTTCAGTGCAAATTTAAGAAAATAACAAACTCAGCCGAAACCACAAACAAAAATTGCCTGATATAGTAGATGGTAACAATATTGAACCCGTAAGAAAAGACCCCTTTTTCTTCTCTAAATTTTCTGATTTATTATTCAAAGAATGTATTTTGTTGATGCGACGAAAGAGTCGTCGGACATTTCAAGGTCTTTTAGGTATTCGTATGAAATTAATTTGAAACCGGTGCCTGCTTGCTTGTCTTCTATGATGGGTCATTTCACTTTATTGTGGAAATAAAGCTCAAAGAAACGAAAGCTTAATGGAATAACTTCTAACAGCCCTCTCTGAGGTAAACCTTAGATCAGATACTACTACTACTAACAACTCACCGCAGCACTAAGCCACCTGAGGCCAACACAGCTACTCACATTCCTCCTCCATCCCAATCCATTCCAAGCCTCCCTTTTTACACCCGCCCACGAAGTTCCCATTTCCTTCAAATCTTTCTTTATAACGTCCTCCCACCCCAGACGAGGACGACCTGCATTCTGCTTAGCCCTAGATGGTTGGTCGTAAAGAACGATCTTCGGCAATCTGTCATCACCCTGAGCCTTGGCTATTCTACTTTTAACATCTTCACTGCTCCCACCATCTTTACTAATAATACTACCAAGGTAAGTGAAGCTGCCCACCTGATCAATCTTTTCATTACCCAACGTCACCGTTTCATCTTCACTTATTCCTAGCCTTAGTGACATAGTCTTCTTAACATTAATTTTAAAACCAATTCTAGCACCCTGAACTCGCAAAACCTCTAAAAGTTCATTTATTTTGCTCACACTTTCCTCTAGGATGCTTAAATCATCAGTATAATCTAAGTCCAGGAGACTCTTTCCTTCCCATTTGATTCCTTCGTCTCCTATTGCCTTTTCTGTGCTCCTTAATACAAAATCCATCAAAATAATCCATATAAACGGAGATACAACACGGCCCTGCTTAACTCCTGATTTAATACAAAACCAGCTGCTAACCTCATTTCCTACCTTAACCACAGCGTTATTATCGTACATAGCAATAATCACTTTAATGTATTTGTCTGGTATACCATCCATAGATAAAACCTTTGCCATAGCTTTTCTATCAACAGAATTGAACGCTTGCTCATAATCTATAAAACTAAGGACCAAAGGTGTTTGACAGCTCAGGCACTTCTCAATTATTAGCCTAAGAGTGAAAATTTGGTCGACGCATCCTCTACCATTTCTAAGACTGCAATGTTCTTCTCTTAGAACTTTGTCTAAGGCACCACTCAGCCTAAAAAGTATCATATTACTAAGTAATTTACTAACTACAGAGACCAGACTAATGCCTCGATAATTACCAAACTCACTTTTATCAATTTTCTTATAAAATGGCTTAATTAAGATTTTCTTAAAATTATTTGGTGCTTCCCCATTTTCAAAAATCATATTCATAATCTTCAGTAACTTGTTTCTAACCTCAGAGCCACCATGTTTAAGAAACTCATTTACTACCCTATGAGCACCTGGACCCTTATTACTTTTTAATCATTTTAGTACTGTCGTTAATTCTTCCTCGTAAAAAAAATCTTCCCTCACATCCAAGGTATCACAAAGTTTTTTATTTTCCTCTATATTTTTACCTGCATCTCTATCTCGGTTTAGAAAATTCTCAAAATGTTCTGCCCATCTCTCTTTAATTTTTTCCTTATCGCTAATTGCGTCCCCATTCCTATCTTTAACTGGGCCAAGTCCGGATTGACTACTCCCTCTCAGTTTGTTGACATGCAAGTAAAATATTTTACTATTAAGCCGTCTAGCTGCATCTTCCAGATCCTCGGCAATTTTATTCATGGCCTCCACTTCACACCTCCTTAGTTCATATTTTAGTGCTATCTCCACTTTCTTTACATTTCTTTTGTTCCTTGTGTTAAATTAGATAAATCAGACTCAAACCTGATTTCAGTTTAGTATCAAACTGAAATCAGGGCATAGGAAAAAAAAAGAAAAGGGGACAAAACCATAGTGCTTTCCCGTAAAACAGAAATATATCCATGCACAAGAGCTATTAGATTTTTTCGCCGTTATGTCCTTGAAAAAACGACTAAAGTTTTAAAATTTATTTTTATTGACCAATAAAATTATCAAAGTGATATACACCCTTTCGTTTAGAGCATGGCAAAATTTGTCGATTGAACGTTTGACTAAAGTAGGCTGAAAGCAGGCTTAGACATCGGTTTATTTTTCGTAGTATCATTTATGTCTTCCCTTTCTGTCACTCTGTGCGCTAAAATTTGACTTTTGTGTGCCGTTGCTTTAAGAGCTAATGCCGTACCCCAACAGAAACGTAATAAAGGGTGACCTTCTTTTTTCACAATTCTTCGAGAACGAAATACCTCATTAAACTTTAATGCTTTACACATTAACATTTTCAGAATGTTCTAAAAGGCAATTGGTGAACAAAATTAATACTATTAGAAGCTGCTTATGTTTGCTTCACTCTCATATACCTTCAGGATTGCAATGGCTAAACTTTCGCGGTCAGGAGTAACCGTTCCCCTCAAACATGGGATAATTTATATTCGTTTTAGTTTTTAACCTAACTCTTTTCTTAATTTGAAAAGAACTTATTTTTTAAGTTAATAAAATACAAAAATTGCCGTTGCTAAACCATTAATATAAATATTCAAATAAAAATTTTGAAAGATTTATTTCATGAAACATATAGAGACTTGCATCAAGAATCACTTTCCTTGATTGGCTGCAGTTGAGGACGTGTCCAAACTATTGTTACTTGATGAAGGATAAGGTGTTCCAGACCTGAAATACATAAATACAGTTTTTATTATGCTAACCATGGACTTACTCATGTTGGGCCTGAGAGCCTGAAATACCTTGCCACGACTTAAGGTATTTTCAATCGCTGCAGACGACTTTGGGTATTTTCAATCGTCATATATTCTATTTTGCATTTTGAAAAAAAAAACAAAGTCAACTAAAAGTCCTATTTATGTGACTGAGCTAGTAGAGAGGCCTCAGGAGGTCCCACGATTCACCCCTGCTGCCACCTATAACTTTTTTACATAGTTTATGTCTGTTTGTTGTCAGTGAGAATGGAAAAACAAGAACTTTGCCACTTTCATGGACTATAGAGTCATTAGGGAGAACACGTGGTTAATGGGGTCAATGTTATTGTTGTTGTTTTGGGCACGCGATAGATTCATTAGGGAGAACACGTGGTTAATGGGGTCAATGTTGTTGTTGTTGTTTTGGGCACGCGATAGAGTCATAAGGGGGAACACCTGGTTAATGGGGTCAATGCTATTGTTGTTGTTTTGGGCACGCGATAGAGTCATAAGGGGAACACGTGGTTAATGGGGTCAATGTTGTTGTTGTTGTTTTGGACACGCGATAGAGTCATTAGGGAGAACACTTGGTTAATGGGGTCAATGTTGTTGTTGTTGTTTTGGGCACGCGATAGAGTCATAAGGGGGAACACCTGGTTAATGGGGTCAATGCTATTGTTGTTGTTTTGGGCACGCGATAGAATCATAAGGGGGAACACCTGGTTAATAGGGACAATGCTATTGTTGTTGTTTTGGGCACGCTCTCAGCGAATGTTATGATCCAGGAATAGATCCAAGTCATTAATATCTTTGCCTTGGAAACAACTCTTTTGATCGAACTCCAAAGGATATTAATAGCCAAAGGCCATGGAAACAATTCTCCAAGAAACATCTTAGCGATGAATTGTTTTAGCGCGGGAATCAGGTTTCTTATTAATTTGAAATGCATTAGCGCAGAGATGCCAAAAACAAAAGGAACACGCTGAGATTACTTTTAGGGGATTATTTGGGTGAAACTGTTTTAGACATTTTAGGGAATTATTTCGGCGAAACAGTTAGAGATATTTTAAAAGATGATTTTAGAAAAGGTTTTAGAACAGGTTTTGAGTGTGGTCGTTATAGTAAACAAGTTCTATTTGAACAGTGTCGTGAGGTCCTCTACCCCAACCCCAAAGGGCCCCGATCGCCCTACCCCGATCCAAAGGGTTCCAATCCCCATACCCAAATCCAGAAGGAACCCCCCGGTCCCCAAAGGTTCCCAGGGCTCCCACCGGCCCCCCAGACCCTCAAAGGCCCACCCCGGGCCCCCCAAAGGCCCATCGAGCTCCCAAAGGACCAACGGGGTCCCAAAGGCCCTCCACCGGTCCCAAAATGTCCCCCAGGCCCCCAACTGCCCCACCGGACACCCAAAGGCCCTACCTGTGCCCCAAAGACCCTCCCCCGGCCCCCAAAGGTCCATCGGGCTCCCAAAGGACCAATCGGTCCTCAAGTGCCCCCCAGACCCCCAAAGGCCCTCCCTGTGCCCCAAAGGCCCTCCCCCGGTCCCCAAAGATCCCCCGGGCCAGAGAAGCGCTGCCGGGATGTGCCGTGGGCCAGGAAAGCGCCGCAGGATGTGCCGCAGGGATGCACCGCGGGTCAGGAAAGCGCCACAGGGGATGCGCCGCAGGGAGGTTAGGTTAGGTACCTATGATTTGGGATGGGTGGATTGCTACTTTTGACTTTTCTGAGCTGGATTTCTTAGCCTATCATAGGTTTTTGTTGTCTGAAACCTATAGTTTGGGATGACTAGTTTGCTATTTTTGACTTTTCTGAGCTAGGTTTCTTAGCCGTTCATAGGTGTGTGGTGTCTGAAACCTATGATTTGGGATGTGTAGTTTGCTATTTTCGACTTTTCTGAGCTGGATTTCTTAGCCTTTCATAGGTATGTGTTGTCAGAACATTATGATTTGGGATGTATAGTTTGCTATTTCAGGCTTTTCTGAGCTAAGGTTTTCTAGTATTTCGTAGGTGAATGTTGTCTGAAACCAATAGTTTGGGATGAGTAGTTTGCTATTTTTGACTTTTCTGAGCTAGGTTTCTTAGTCTTTCGTTGGTGTGTGTTGACTGAAACCTATGATTTGGGATATGTAGTTTGCTATTTTTGACTTTTCTGAGCTGGATTTCTTAGTCTTTCATAGATGTGTGTTGTCTGAAACCTATGATTTGGGATGGGTGGATTGCTACTATTGACTTTTCTGAGCTGGATTTCTTAGCCTTTCATAGGTGTTTTTTGTCTGAAACCTATAGTTTGGGATGACTAGTTTGCTATTTTTGACTTTTCTGAGCTAGGTTTCTTAGCCGTTCATATGTGAGTGTTGTCTGAAACCTATGATTTGGGATATGTAATTTGCTATTTCCGACTTTTCATAACCGGATTTCTTAGTCTTTCGTAGGTGTGTGGTGTCTGAAACCTATGATTTGGGGTGTGTGGGTTGCTATTTTTTGACTTTTCTGAGCAGGATTTCTTAGCCATTCGTAGGCGTGTGTTGACTGAAACCTATGATTTGGGATGGTTAATTTGCTATTTTTGACTTTTCTGAGCTAGATTTCTTAGCCTTTCATAGGTGTGTCCTTTCAGAAAATTATGATTTGGGAGGTATTGTTTGCTTTTTGGACTTTTCAGAGCTAGGATTCTTAGTCACTCATAGGTGTTTGTTCTCTGAAACTTCGAGTTTGGGATGAGTAGTTGGCTATTTCAGACTTTTCTGAGCTAAGGTTTCTTAGTATTTCGTAGGTGAATGTTGTCTGAAACTTATGATTTGGGATATGTAAATTACTATTTCGGGCTTTTCTGAGTTGGATTTCTTAGTCTTTCATAGGTGTGTGATGTCTGAAACCTATGATTGGGAATGTGTAGTTTGCTATTTTCGACTTTTCTGAGCTAGGTTTCTTAGCCTTTCATAGGTATGTGTTGTCAGAAAATTATGATTTGGGATGTGTAGTTTGCTATTTCAGGCTTTTCTGAGCTAAGGTTTTCTAGTCTTTCGTAGGTGTGTGGTGTCTGAAACCTATGATTTGGGGTGTGGGTTGCTATTTTTGACTTTTCTGAGCTAGGTTTCTTAGTCTTTCGTTGGTTTGTGTTGACTGAAACCTATGATTTGGGATATGTAGTTTGCTATTTTTGACTTTTCTGAGCTAGATTTATTAGCCTTTCATAGGTGTGACCTTTCAGAAAATTATGATTTGGGAGGTATAGTTTGCTTTTTGGACTTTTCAGAGCTAGGATTCTTAGTCACTCATAGGTCTTTGTTCTCTGAAACTTCGAGTTTGGGATGAGTAGTTGGCTATTTCAGACTTTTCTGAGCTAAGGTTTCTTAGTATTTCGTAGGTGAATGTTGTCTGAAACTTATGATTTGGGATATGTAAATTACTATTTCGGGCTTTTCTGAGTTGGATTTCTTAGTCTTTCATAGGTGTGTTATGTCTGAAACATATGATTGGGAATGTGTAGTTTGCTATTTTCGACTTTTCTGAGCTAGGTTTCTTAGCCTTTCATAGGTATGTGTTGTCAGAAAATTATGATTTGGGATGTGTAGTTTGCTATTTCAGGCTTTTCTGAGCTAAGGTTTTCTAGTATTTCGTAGGTGGATGTTGTCTGAAACCAATAGTTTGGGATGAGTAGTTTGCTATTTTTGACTTTTCTGAGCTAGGTTTCTTAGTCTTTCGTTGGTGTGTGTTGACTGAAACCTATGATTTGGGATATGTAGTTTGCTATTTTTAACTTTTCTGGGCTGAATTTATTAGCCTTTCATAGGTGTGTGTTGACTGAAACCTATGATTGAGATGAGTGGTTTGCTATTTTTGTCTTTTCTGAGCTAGTTTTCTTAGCCGTTCATAGGTGTGTGTTGTCTGAAACTTATGATTTGGGATGTGTAGTTTGATATTTGAACTTTTCAGAGCTATGATTCTTAGTCCGTCATAGGCGTTTGTTGTCTGAAACTTCTACTTTGGGATGAGTAGTTTCGCTATTTCAGGCTTTTCTGAGCTAAGGTTTCTTAGTCTTTCATAGGTGAATGATGTCTGAAACCTATGATTTGGGATATGTAAATTACTATTTCGGGCTTTTCTGAGTGGGATTTCTTAGTCTTTCATAGATGTGTATTGTCTGAAACCTATGGTTTGGGATGGGTGGATTGCTACTTTTGACTTTTCTGAGCTGAATTTCTTAGCCTTTCATAGGTGTTTGTTGTCTGAAACCTATAGTTTGGGATGACTAGTTTGCTATTTTTTTTTCTGAGCTAGGTTTCTTAGCCGTTCATAGGTGAGTGTTGTCTGAAACCTATGATTTGGGATATGTAAATTACTATTTCGGGCTTTTCTAAGCTAGATTTCTTAGTCTTTCGTTGGTGTGTGTTGTCTGAAACCTATGATTTGGGATGGATGGATTGCTACTTTTGACTTTTCTGAGCCGGATTTCTTAGCTTTTCATAGGTGTTTGTTGTCTGAAACCTATAGTTTGGGATGACTAGTTTGCTATTTTTGACTTTTCTGAGCTAAATTTCTTAGCCTTTCATAGGTGTGTCCTTTCAGAAACCTATGATTTGGGTTATGTAGTTTGCTATTTTTGGATTTTCTGGGCTGGATTTATTAGCCTTTCATAGGTGTGTGTTGACTGAAACCTATGATTGAGATGAGTGGTTTGCTATTTTTGTCTTTTCTGAGCTAGTTTTCTTCACACAAAAACTTACACACACACACACACACACACACACACACACACACACACACACACACACACGAAAACTTACACACACACACCCACGTCAAAACTTACACACACAAAAGCTTAGACACACAAAAACTTACACACACACACACACACACAAAAAAAATTACACCCACACGCAAAAACTTACACCCACACGCAAAAACTTACATGCACACAAAAACTTACATGTACACATAAACTTACACACACACTAAAACTTACACACACACACAAAAACTTACACACACAC
>CM051258.1:50657614-50837614 GCA_027921565.1 Artemia sinica
AGTCGAAAATAGCAAACTACACATTCCCAATCATAGGTTTCAGACATCACACACCTATGAAAGACTAAGAAATCCAACTCAGAAAAGCCCGAAATAGTAATTTACATATCCCAAATCATAAGTTTCAGACAACATTCACCTACGAAATACTAAGAAACCTTAGCTCAGAAAAGTCTGAAATAGCCAACTACTCATCCCAAACTCGAAGTTTCAGAGAACAAACACCTATGAGTGACTAAGAATCCTAGCTCTGAAAAGTCCAAAAAGCAAACAATACCTCCCAAATCATAATTTTCTGAAAGGACACACCTATGAAAGGCTAAGAAATCTAGCTCAGAAAAGTCAAAAATAGCAAATTAACCATCCCAAATCATAGGTTTCAGTCAACACACGCCTACGAATGGGTAAGAAATCCTGCTCAGAAAAGTCAAAAAATAGCAACCCACACACCCCAAATCATAGGTTTCAGACACCACACACCTACGAAAGACTAAGAAATCCGGTTATGAAAAGTCGGAAGTAGCAAATTACATATCCCAAATCATAGGTTTCAGACAACACTCACCTATGAACGGCTAAGAAACCTAGCTCAGAAAAGTCAAAAATAGCAAACTAGTCATCCAAAACTATAGGTTTCAGACAAAAAACACCTATGAAAGGCTAAGAAATCCAGCTCAGAAAAGTCAAAAGTAGCAATCCACCCATCCCAAATCATAGGTTTCAGACAACACACATCTATGAAAGACTAAGAAATCCAGCTCAGAAAAGTCAAAAATAGCAAACTACATATCCCAAATCATAGGTTTCAGTCAACACACACCAACGAAAGACTAAGAAACCTAGCTCAGAAAAGTCAAAAATAGCAAACTACTCATCCCAAACTATTGGTTTCAGACAACATTCACCTACGAAATACTAGAAAACCTTAGCTCAGAAAAGCCTGAAATAGCAAACTATACATCCCAAATCATAATGTTCTGACAACACATACCTATGAAAGGCTAAGAAATCCAGCTCAGAAAAGTCGAAAATAGCAAACTACACATCCCAAATCATAGGTTTCAGACACCACACACCTATGAACGGCTAAGAAACCTAGCTCAGAAAAGTCAAAAATAGCAAACTAGTCATCCCAAACTATAGGTTTCAGACAACAAAAACCTATGATAGGCTAAGAAATCCAGCTCAGAAAAGTCAAAAGTAGCAATCCACCCATCCCAAATCATAGGTACCTAACCTAACCTCCCTGCGGCACATCCCCTGTGGCGCTTTCCTGACCCGCGGCGCATCCCTGCGGCACATCCTGCGGCGCTTTCCTGGCCCACGGCACATCCCGGCGGCGCTTCTCTGGCCCGGGGATCTTTGGGGACCGGGGGAGGGCCTTTGGGGCACAGGGAGGGCCTTTGGGGGTCTGGGGGGCACTTGAGGACCGACTGGTCCTTTGGGAGCCCGGTGGACCTTTGGGGGCCGGGGGAGGGTCTTTGGGGCACAGGTAGGGCCTTTGGGTGTCCGGGGGGGCAGTTGGGGCCTGGGGGACATTTTGGGACCGGTGGAGGGCCTTTGGGACCCCGTTGGTCCTTTGGGAGCTCGATGGGCCTTTGGGGGGCCCGGGGTGGGCCTTTGAGGGTCTGGGGGGCTGGTGGGAGCCCTGGGAACCTTTGGGGACCGGGGGGTTCCTTCTGGATTGGGGTATGGGGATTGGAACCCTTTGGATCGGGGTAGGGCGATCGGGGCCCTTTGGGGTTGGGGTAGAGGACCTCACGACACTGCTCAAATAGAACTTGTTTACTATAACGACCACACTCAAAACCTGTTCTAAAACCTTTTCTAAAATCATCTTTTAAAATATCTCTAACTGTTTCGCCGAAATAATTCCCTAAAATGTCTAAAACAGTTTCACCCAAATAATCCCCTAAAAGTAATCTCAGCGTGTTCCTTTTGTTTTTGGCATCTCTGCGCTAATGCATTTCAAATTAATAAGAAACCTGATTCCCGCGCTAAAACAATTCATCGCTAAGATGTTTCTTGGAGAATTGTTTCCATGGCCTTTGGCTATTAATATCCTTTGGAGTTCGATCAAAAGAGTTGTTTCCAAGGCAAAGACATTAATGACTTGGATCTATTCCTGGATCATAACATTCGCTGAGAGCGTGCCCAAAAAAACAACAATAGCATTGTCCCCATTAACCAGGTGTTCCCCCTTATGACTCTATCGCGTGCCCAAAACAACAACAATAGCATTGACCCCATTAACCAGGTGTTCCCCCTTATGACTCTATCGCGTGCCCAAAACAACAACAACAACATTGACCCCATTAACCACGTTTTCTCCCTAATGACTCTATCGCGTGTCCAAAACAACAACAACAACATTGACCCCATTAACCACGTGTTCCCCTTATGACTCTATCGCGTGCCCAAAACAACAACAACAACATTGACCCCATTAACCACGTGTTCCCCCTTATGACTCTATCGCGTGCCCAAAACAACAACAACAACATTGACCCCATTAACCACGTGTTCTCCCTAATGACTCTATCGCGTGCCCAAAACAACAACAATAACATTGACCCCATTAACCACGTGTTCTCCCTAATGACTCTATAGTCCATGAAAGTGACAAAGTTCCTGTTTTTCCATTCTCACTGACAACAAACAGACATAAACTATGTAAAAAAGTTATAGGTGGCAGCAGGGGTGAATCGTGGGACCTCCTGAGGCCTCTCTACTTGAGCTAGCTTATGTGAACATTTTTGCACAAAAGCAAATGCCAAGAAAAAGTGTGATAAAAAAAAAGTCAACTAAAAGTCATATTGATGTGACTGAGCTAGCTTATGTGAATTTTTTCGCTTAACATTTTTGCAAAAAAGCAAATGCCAAGAAAAAGTGTGATACCCTACCCCACCAGCAAAAAAAAACTAATCAACGACGCTTATAAATAGTGCGAACAATAGTTTGATGTTCTTTTTTACAGTTATGATGATGTTTTAGTAATAGTTTTGGACAAAAAACCAAATCCAAATGATTTGGGTCTTTGTTGGTGCGACAGGAACGTGTTCAGAACCCCACAGAGACTGCCATGGCATATCAGATAAATAACAGTAAATTAGAATTATTTCTCCATTTCTCCCATTTTTTTTGGAAATTCCTCTTTTGTAAATATTCTGCAAATTCTTAGCCTCCGCTGTAACTATAACCTTCTAAGCTTTCTTATAATAACTGTCCAAAATTAAACCCTCTGATTACACCCAAGTTTTGAAAATGTTTAACACAGAAGGGCTTGAGACAATTTTTATTGTAGGATAGATAGGTTTATAATGCATAAACCCAGACTTCCCTTAAATGCAGAAATTCTTCTAATGATCGTATGCGTACTGATCATGGTTGCTCTCCCAGTTAATGTAACAGAGGGACTATTAGTTTGTTTCTCTCCCTTTTCATCTTTTCTTCTGTAATGACTTCACGTGATTTTTCAACAATATTTGTGTTTGCAGTCTGGATCTACTTTTTTAGTCCCTAAGCCTACGCCTACGTTTAAGTACTGCAGGGTTAATATTCGGTCTGCAAAATGCAAAAACAAATATAAAGTTGGTAAATATAAAAACTAATATTTTTTTTCAAGAAGTATTATATTTCTTTATAATAGCATAGTCTTGAAGCTTTGTATGTCCTTGTGTTCACTCTTAGGAGGAAAGTATACCTCTTTGTCCACTCCTATAAACTACGACTACCACACATAGAGATAGGGAGAAAGATAAACGGTAGATTCTGCAAAATTTTGTGGTTGTATTCCTCCGTTAAACCTGCCTATATTCAGAATGGAATACTATTTATAGACGAATGACGTAAATAACAACATCGTGTGAAAATATGACCTCTATTCCTCTTTACATCTCTGTATCGCCTACTACTCAATGAATCTAAATAGACTTCACACGCTGACTTGATTAGCAAAATTTGCTTTTAATATAGGATCTGATTCACCAAAAACTGAGAGGAAAGATATAAAAAGCAGAATTAAAAGCTTATGTGAATTTTTATAAGTTTGTCAAAATTGGACAGCTGATAAAAATAAAATAGAAAACAAATCTTAATTAAAATTTACTTCTCCTAGCAACACTGACTCACAATCATGAAAACAAATGCAACTTACCTTGAAGGAACGCATAACAATTTTAAATTTTCTATGGGCGACGCTTGGGATGTGAACGGAGATATTATTCCATCACTTATCTCAACGACATTTTCTATTTTGCTGATCCTCTGTTTCATCTTTTGCTGACTACTTGTATATTCAGCCAGAAGTCGGGCAAAACGTGTCTGCAGATAATCAAGGGTTGTTTCTAAATACACAAAATTGTATCAGTGAAAAAATTATGGCTCAATTTCAATTAAACAATACCGATAATAACATTAATGTTAATCTTTCAAATAGAGGTTTCAACCGCTTTTCTTTTCACCTTTTTTTCTCTTTTTTTTTCTTTTCGAAGACACTACCCCAGAAATTTCCGTTTATGGTAAAAGATTATTGGAACAAGAAGTGCATGCAAATCTAATTCACTTCCCTTTTTTCCCAATTGACACCCTTGACATCAAGGCTAATAGCAGTGATATTTGTGTCTGCATATATAATCAAAGAGTTCGTGGTAACGAACTGTAAGTAAGGAGCGACCCGGCTCAATAGTAACCGAAACTCTAAAAACTGAATTTTGATACCAATAGATATATCAAAAGAACCAGATTTTTATGCTCATTTCAAATATATAAGTTTCATCAACTTAAGTCTTACCCATCAAAAGTTACATGCCTGAGAAAATTTGCCACATTTTCGAAAAAAGGGGGAAACATCCCCTAAAAGTCATGGAACTTTAATGAAATACACACCATCAGATTTGGCGCATCAGAGAACCCTACTATAGAAGTTCCAAGCTCCTATCTGCGAAAATGCGGAATTTTGTATTTTTTGCCAGAAGAAAAATCACGAAAGCGTGTTTATTTGTTGTTTTTTTTTATCTCTTTTTTATTTCAGGGGTGATCGTATCGATCCAGTAGTCCTAGAATATCTTGACAGAGCTCATTCGAACGGAAATTAAAAGTTATAATGCCTTTCTTAAGTGACCGAAAAAATTGGAGGGCAACTGGGCCCCCTCCCACGCTCATTTTTTCTCGAAGTCAGCCAATCAAAATTGTGAGATAGCCATTTTGTACAGCATAGTCAAAAATCTAATTAATATATCTTTGAGGATGACGTAATCCCCCAAGATCCCAGGGGAAGGGCTGTAAGTTATGAACTTTGCCCATTGTTAGTAGTAAGGCCCCAATTACTTAAAAGGATACATGCACTTTCACAAGCCTGAGGCATGGATATGTGTATAGTTTAACCGGTACATTGGCTTGCCAGGGTCAAGCACCTATTACTACGAACGATACTTGTCCTACCAGACGGGTTTTCTAATGTGGCACGCATTTTTTGGAGGTCAAACAGAGAGAGAGAGAGAGCGGCGGTCACGCTAACTTGATTAGTAATTGGATTCAGATATACTACGAACGGACTTTCAGTCCTACATTCACGGGTTTCTGCAAAGTGTTATGGGCTTCATTGAAAAAATACCAGTTTAAAAAAAAATAAATAAAAAATAAACATGTATCCATGATCTTTCTTCTGGCAAAAAAATACAAGTTCCAATCAAAACTGGTCAAACGTGTTAATAAGCTGTAGGTTATAGCTATCTGGTAACTCGTTCAGTATCGCATGTATTTTTAGCAGTATCAATGGTATTTCATTTGCGTAAAGCTATCTCGATTTGCCAAAACTTTTATCGTTCGCATAAAACTAACTCAATTTGCAAAAATGGTATTCCATTTGCGTAACTCTGCTCTGAATGTCATTAATGAGGATATAAATAATATAGAATGACATTGTGACTTGACCTAGCTTTACCTCTCCGATGTGGTCTGTATAATACAAAACTCTGTGGTCATTATAATACACAAGTTCCATTTGAACAGTGTTGTGAGGTCCCTTACCACAACCCCAAAGGGCTCCGATCCCCCCACCCAACCCCGAAGGAAGCCCCCGGTCCTCAAAGGTTCTCTGGGCTCCCAAAGGGCCCCCTGGCGCCCCAATGGCTACTGAGCCCCCCATTATAATACTTTTTAAGGCTTTATTATATCTTTTCAGAACAAATTGTTATTTTAGGGAATTATTTCTGTGAAACAGTTAGAGACATTTTTAAAGATGATTTTAGAAGAGGATTTGAGGGTGAAACTCTCTGGTCGTTATAATACACAAGTTCCATTTGAACAGTGTTGTGAGGTCCCTTACCAAAACCCCAAAGGGCTCCGATCCCCCCCCCCCCAACCCCGAAGGAAGCCCCCGGTCCTCAAAGGTTCTCTGGGCTCCCAAAGGGCCCCCGGCGCCCCAATGGCTCCTGAGTCCCCCATTATAATACTTTTTAAGGCTTTATTATATCTTTTAAGAACAAATTATTATTTTAGGGAATTATTTCGGTGAAACAGGTAGAGACATTTTAAAAGATGATTTAATAGATGATTTTAGAAGACGATTTGAGGGTGAAACTCGGTGGTCCTTATAATACACAAGTTCCATTTGAACAGTGTTGTGAGGTCCCCTACCACAACCCCAAAGGGCTCCGATCCCCCCACCCCAACCCCGAAGGAAGCCCCAAGTCCTCAAAGGTTCTCTGGGCTCCCAAAGGGCCCCCAGCGCCCCAATGGCTCCTGAGCCCCCATTATAATACTTTTTAAGGCTTTATTATATCTTTTCAGAACAAATTATTATTCTAGGGAATTATTTCGGTGAAACAGTTAGAGACATTTTAAAAGATGATTTAAAAGATGATTTTAGAAGAGGATTTGAGGGTGAAACTCGGTGGTCGTTATAATACACAAGTTCCATTTGAACAGTGTTGTGAGGTCCACTACCACAACCCCAAAGGGCTCCGATCCCCCAACCCAACCCCGAAGGAAGCCACCGGTCCTCAAAGGTCCCCCAAGCTCCCAAAGGGCCCCCGGCGCCCAAATGGCTCCTGAGCCCCCATTATAATACTTTTTAAGGCTTTATTATATCTTTTCAGAACAAATTATTATTTTAGGGAATTATTTCGGTGAAACAGTTAGAGTCATTTTAAAAGATGATTTAAAAGATGATTTTAGAAGTGGATTTGAGGGTGAAACTCTGTGGTCGTTATAATACACAAGTTCCATTTGAACAGTGTTGTGAGGTCTCCTACCCTAACCCCAAAGGGTTCCGATCCCTACCCCAACCCTGAAGGAAGCCACCGGTCCTCAAAGGTCCCCCAAGCTCCCAAAGGACCACCCAGCCCTCAAGGGTCCCCTCAGACCCTCAAAGACCCTCCCCGGGCTCCCGTCTTTCGTAGGTGAATGTTGTCTGAAACTTATGTTTTGGGGTGTATGGGTTGCTATTTTTGACTTTTCGGAGTTGGATTTCTTAGTCTTTCATAGGTATGTGTTGTCTGAAATCTATGATTTGGGATGGGTGGTTTGCTATTTTTGACTTTCCTGAGCTGGATTTCTTACCCTTTCATAGGTGTGTGTTGTCAGAAAATTATGATTTGGGATGTGTAGTTTGCTAGTTGAACTTTTCAGAGCTAGATTTCTTAGTCTTTAGTTGCTGTGTGTTGTCTGAAATCTATGATTTGGGATGTGTGGGTTGCTATTTTTTGACTTTTCTGAGCTGGATTTCTTAGCCTTTCATAGGTGTGTGTTGTCTGAAACTTATGATTTGGGACGAGTGGTTTGCTATTTTTGACTTTTCTGAGCTAGATTTCTTAGTCTTTCGTTGGTGTGTGTTGTCTGAAACCTATGATTTGAGATATGTCATTTTTAGCCTAATTGCATAGCTACTAAAGCAACATTTTTGTTGTATCTATTGGTATCAATATTCCGTTTTTTAGAGTTTTGGTTACTATTGAGCCTTACGTGCCTGAAATCATGAATTAGAATATTTAATTAGCTGTTTGGGTTTTCAGACACAGTTTTTTAGATGTTCATGGGTGTTAGGTTCCTGGAGGGTTTTATGACTCCTCCCTCCAATGAATTCAGATGGTTTTAGGACTCATCCCCCTAGCCATAACTCCATTCAACCTTGAGCGAAGATATAAAAGTTTGATGAAGTATTTTTCTACTTAACAACTACATTAATAACTTCCAAGATGATAGGACTGTATGACACAGAATTTATCAGTTTTTGAAAAAATCATCTTGTGGTGTTATATTTGAATGTGCATTTTTATTATTGTCTATGGAACTCCAAGAAATTGACTGTTATAATTGGATAGTGAACTATAATCTGTTTGAGTATGATAAAAGCTTGTGGAGTACTACATTACGTCATATAAACAGACTGGGATTCTACGATAGAGTGATTACACCACTTAATAATACTGGTCAGGAACTGAGAAATGTTCAGGAGGAAGTCAGTGAAATTTGCAGCTTTTTCGGGGTTGAAGCACTCTACGTAAAGGGCAATGTACCTACAGATAAAGTTTTAATTCAAAAGTGTGACCCTAGGATTCCACTTTTCAATCTAGAAGAGTTTAAGTGTCCTAAATTTGAAGGGGTGTTATCATCGTCCTGAAGACGAGGTTAGGTTCTTCGCACAGTGGATACCTAAGAACATACCTGATCGTGATAAATCCATAAGACATGGTAAAAACTATTCTATACCATGGGACCATCGTTTGTTGATGTTTAAGAGTGAACTCTAAGTACTATTTTTATGTAAACATTTGTTGTTGTGTTTTTTTTTCTCAAAAAAAATCTGTTAATACGTTTTGCAATACATATCTTTAAGCTTAACCCGTCTTTATTCTTTAGAATAGTTCTATTGTAAGCAAGTAACAAACTCTTTCCTGAAGAAAAATTGTAAGTAAGTAGAAAATTCTTTCTTGAATTCACCTGCTGGATAAACAAAGACATTTCGTTCAAGAAATTATGACAAAATTCTAAGTAAGTAACAAACTCTTTATTGTTTACACGACTTAGATACAAGATGTAGAAATTTAATTCAAGAAATTATGAAAAAATTCTCAGTAAGTAACAATTTCTTTCTTGAAGTCAACTCTTGGATACACAATACGGAAATTTCATTCAAGAAATTATGAAAATATTTGTAAGTAAGTAACAAACTCTTTATTGATTTCACCTCTTGGATATACAGTACAGATACTTCATTCAATGAATTATGAAAAAATCGCAAGTAAGTAACTTTTTTTTTCTCTTTATCACAAACAATTTTCACTTAGCTACATGATGTAGAAATTTAATTCAAGAAATTATTAAAAAATTCTCAGTAAGTAACAATTTCTTTCTTGAAGTCAACTCTTGGATACACAATACGGAAATTTCATTTAAGAAATTATGAAAAAATTGTAACTAAGTAGCAAATTCTTTCTTGATTTCACCTGTTGGATAAACAAAAAGACATTTCGTTCAAGAAATTATGACAAAATTCTAAGTAAGTAACAAACTCTTTATTGTTTTCACGAGTTAGATATACCATGTAGAAATTAAATTCAAGAAATTATGAAAAAATTCTCAGTAAGTAACAACTTCTTTCTTGAAGTCAACTCTTGGATACACAATACGGAAATTTCATTCAAGAAATTATGAAAATATTTGTAAGTAAGTAACAAACTCTTTATTGATTTCACCTCTTGAATATACAGTACAGATACTTCATTCAAGAAATTATGAAAAAATCGCAAGTAAGTAACTTTTTTTTTCTCTTTATCACAAACAATTTTCACTTAGCTACACGATGTAGAAATTTAATTCAAGAAATTATGAAAAAATTCTCAGTAAGTAACAATTTCTTTCTTGAAGTCAACTCTTGGATACACAATACGGAAATTTCATTCAAGAAATTATGAAGAAATTGTAACTAAGTAGCAAATTCTTTCTTGAATTCACCTGTTGGATAAACAAAAAGACATTTCGTTCAAGAAATTATGACAAAATTCTAAGTAAGTAACAAACTCTTTATTGTTTTCACGAGTTAGATATACGATGTAGAAATTAAATTCAAGAAATTATGAAAAAATTCTCAGTAAGTAACCATTTCTTTCTTGAAGTCAACTCTTGGATACACAATACGGAAATTTCATTAGAGAAATTATGAAAATATTTGTAAGTAAGTAAGTAAGTAACAAACTCTTTATTGATTTCACCTCTTGGATATACAGTACAGATACTTCATTCAAGAAACTATGAAAAAATCGCAAGTAAGTAACTTTTTTTTCTCTTTATCACAAAGAAATTTTCACTTAGCTACACGATGTAGAAATTTAATTCAAGAAATTATGAAAAAATTCTCAGTAAGTAACAATTTCTTTCTTGAAGTCAACTCTTGGATACACAATACGGAAATTTCATTCAAGAAATTATACAGTACAGATACTTCATTCAAGAAATTATGAAAAAATCGCAAGTAAGTAACTTTTTTTCTCTTTATCACAAACAATTTTCACTTAGCTACACGATGTAGAAATTTAATTCAAGAAATTATGAAAAAATTCTCAGTAAGTAACAATTTCTTTCTTGAAGTCAACTCTTGGATACACAATACGGAAATTTCATTCAAGAAATTATAAAAATATTTGTAAGTAAGTAACAACCTCTTTATTGATTTCACCTCTTGAATATAGAGTACAGATACTTCATTCAAGAAACGTGATTAAACACGTTTTGAAACTACATGCTATTTGCATGCCTTTCCTTGGCACCTTTCCAAACGAGCATACAATAACTTGATTGGTGATTGGTTACACACCACGACGGCGCATACATAGTGAGAGAGACATGCAAAGTCGAAAGTAACAAACTCTTTATTGTTTTCACGAGTTAGATATACGATGTAGAAATTAAATTCAAGAAATTATGAAAAAATTCTCAGTAAGTAACAATTTCTTTCTTGAAGTCAACTCTTGGATACACAATACGGAAATTTCATTCAAGAAATTATGAAAATATTAGCAAATTGTTTCTTGAATTCACCTGCTGGATAAACAAAGACATTTCATTCAAGAAATTATGAAAAAATCGCAAGTAAGTAACTTTTTTTTTCTCTTTATCACAAACAATTTTCACTTAGCTACACGATGTAGAAATTTAATTCAAGAAATTATGAAAAAATTCTCAGTAAGTAACAATTTCTTTCTTGAAGTCAACTCTTGGATACACAATACGGAAATTTCATTCAAAAAATTATGGAAAAATTGTAACTAAGTAGCAAATTCTTTCTTGAATTCACCTGTTGGATAAACAAAAAGACATTTCGTTCAAGAAATTATGACAAAATTCTAAGTAAGTAACAAACTCTTTATTGTTTTCACGAGTTAGATATGCGATATAGAAATTAAATTCAAAAAATTATGAAAAAATTCTCAGTAAGTAACCATTTCTTTCTTGAAGTCAACTCTTGGATACACAATAAGGAAATTTCATTCAAGAAATTATGAAAATATTTGTAAGTAAGTAACAAACTCTTTATTGATTTCACCTCTTGGATATACAGTACAGATACTTCATTCAAGAAATTATGAAAAAATCGCAAGTAAGTAACTTTTCTTTCTCTTTATCACAAACAATTTTCACTTAGAGTGGCGCGCCACTTTAAGTGAACCTAGATCAACCCAACTTTTTGGATATCTCTCTCACTATGACTCTGTTTGTGTGTAAAAAACCAGTCTGGTTGGTAACCAATCACCAATCAAGTTATTGTATGCTCGTTTGGAAAGGTGCCAAGGAAAGGTATGCAAATAGCATGTAGTTTCAAAACGTGTTTAATCACGTTTCTTGAATGAAGTATCTGTACTGTATATTCAAGAGGTGAAATCAATAAAGAGCTTGTTACATACTTACAAATATTTTTATAATTTCTTGAATGAAATTTCCGTATTGTGTATCCAAGAGTTGACTTCAAGAAAGAAATTGTTACTTACTGAGAATTTTTTCATAATTTCTTGAATTAAATTTCTACATCGTGTAGCTAAGTGAAAATTGTTTGTGATAAAGAGAAAAAAAAGTTACTTACTTGCGATTTTTTCATAATTTCTGGAATGAAGTATCTGTACTGTATATCCAAGAGGTGAAATCAATAAAGAGTTTGTTACTTACTTACAAATATTTTCATAATTTCTTGAATGAAATTTCCGTATTGTGTATCCAAGAGTTGACTTCAAGAAAGAAATGGTTACTTACTGAGAATTTTTTCATAATTTCTTGAATTTAATTTCTATATCGTATATCTAACTCGTGAAAACAATAAAGAGTTTGTTACTTACTTAGAATTTTGTCATTAATTTCTTGAGCGAAATGTATTTTTGTTTATCCAACAGGTGAATTCAAGAAAGAATTTGCTACTTAGTTACAATTTTTCCATAGTTTCTTGAATGAAATTTCCGTATTGTGTATCCAAGAGTTGACTTCAAGAAAGAAATTGTTACTTACTGAGAATTTTTTCATAATTTCTTGAATTAAATTTCTACATCGTGTAGCTAAGTGAAAATTGTTTGTGATAAAGAGAAAAAAAAGTTACTTACTTGCGATTTTTTCATAATTTCTTGAATGAAGTATCTGTACTGTATATCCAAGAGGTGAAATCAATAAAGAGTTTGTTACTTACTTACAAATATTTTCATAATTTCTTGAATGAAATTTCCGTATTGTGTATCCAAGAGTTGACTTCAAGAAAGAAATGGTTACTTACTGAGAATTTTTTCATAATTTCTTGAATTTAATTTCTATATCGTATATCTAACTCGTGAAAACAATAAAGAGTTTGTTACTTACTTAGAATTTTGTCATAATTTCTTGAACGAAATGTATTTTTGTTTATCCAACAGGTGAATTCAAGAAAGAATTTGCTACTTAGTTACAATTTTTCCATAGTTTCTTGAATGAAATTTCCGTATTGTGTATCCAAGAGTTGACTTCAAGAAAGAAATTGTTACTTACTGAGAATTTTTTCATAATTTCTTGAATTAAATTTCTACATCGTGTAGCTAAGTGAAAATTGTTTGTGATAAAGAGAAAAAAAAGTTACTTACTTGCGATTTTTTCATAATTTCTTGAATGAAATGTCTTTGTTTATCCAGCAGGTGAATTCAAGAAAGAATTTGCTAATATTTTCATAATTTCTTGAATGAAATTTCCGTATTGTGTATCCAAGAGTTGACTTCAAGAAAGAAATTGTTACTTACTGAGAATTTTTTCATAATTTTGAATTTAATTTCTACATCGTATATCTAACTCGTGAAAACAATAAAGAGTTTGTTACTGTCGACTTTGCATGTCTCTCTCACTATGTATGCGCCGTCTTGGTGTGTAACCAATCACCAATGAAGTTATTGTATGCTCGTTTGGAAAGGTGCCAAGGTAAGGCATGCAAATACCATGTAGTTTCAAAACGTGTTTAATCACGTTTCTTGAATGAAGTATCTGTACTCTATATTCAAGAGGTGAAATCAATAAAGAGGTTGTTACTTACTTACAAATATTTCTATAATTTCTTGAATGAAATTTCCGTATTGTGTATCCAAGAGTTGACTTCAAGAAAGAAATTGTTACTTACTGAGAATTTTTTCATAATTTCTTGAATTAGATTTCTACATCGTGTAGCTAAGTGAAAATTGTTTGTGATAAAGAGAAAAAAAAGTTACTTACTTGCGATTTTTTCATAATTTCTTGAATGAAGTATCTGTACTGTATATCCAAGAGGTGAAATCAATAAAGAGTTTGTTACTTACTTACAAATATTTTCATAATTTCTTGAATGAAATTTCCGTATTGTGTATCCAAGAGTTGACTTCAAGAAAGAAATGGTTACTTACTGAGAATTTTTTCATAATTTCTTGAATTTAATTTCTATATCGTATATCTAACTCGTGAAAACAATAAAGAGTTTGTTACTTACTTAGAATTTTGTCATAATTTCTTGAACGAAATGTATTTTTGTTTATCCAACAGGTGAATTCAAGAAAGAATTTGCTACTTAGTTACAATTTTTCCATAGTTTCTTGAATGAAATTTCCGTATTGTGTATCCAAGAGTTGACTTCAAGAAAGAAATTGTTACTTACTGGGAATTTTTTCATAATTTCTTGAATTAAATTTCTACATCGTGTAGCTAAGTGAAAATTGTTTGTGATAAAGAGAAAAAAAAGTTACTTACTTGCGATTTTTTCATAATTTCTTGAATGAAATGTCTTTGTTTATCCAGCAGGTGAATTCAAGAAAGAATTTGCTAATATTTTCATAATTTCTTGAATGAAATTTCCGTATTGTGTATCCAAGAGTTGACTTCAAGAAAGAAATTGTTACTTACTGAGAATTTTTTCATAATTTTGAATTTAATTTCTACATCGTATATCTAACTCGTGAAAACAATAAAGAGTTTGTTACTGTCGACTTTGCATGTCTCTCTCACTATGTATGCGCCGTCTTGGTGTGTAACCAATCACCAATGAAGTTATTGTATGCTCGTTTGGAAAGGTGCCAAGGTAAGGCATGCAAATACCATGTAGTTTCAAAACGTGTTTAATCACGTTTCTTGAATGAAGTATCTGTACTCTATATTCAAGAGATGAAATCAATAAAGAGTCTGTTACTTACTTACAAATATTTTCATAATTTCTTGAATGAAATTTCCGTATTGTGTATCCAAGAGTTGACTTCAAGAAAGAAATTGTTACTTACTGAGAATTTTTTCATAATTTCTTGAATTAGATTTCTACATCGTGTAGCTAAGTGAAAATTGTTTGTGATAAAGAGAAAAAAAAAGTTACTTACTTGCGATTTTTTCATAATTTCTTGAATGAAGTATCTGTACTGTATATTCAAGAGGTGAAATCAATAAAGAGTTTGTTACTTACTTACAAATATTTTCATAATTTCTTGAATGAAATTTCCGTATTGTGTATCCAAGAGTTGACTTCAAGAAAGAAGTTGTTACTTACTGAGAATTTTTTCATAATTTCTTGAATTAAATTTCTACATCGTGTAGCTAAGTGAAAATTGTTTGTGATAAAGAGAAAAAAAAGTTACTTACTTGCGATTTTTTCATAATTTCTTGAATGAAGTATCTGTACTGTATAATTTCTTGAATGAAATTTCCGTATTGTGTATCCAAGAGTTGACTTCAAGAAAGAAATTGTTACTTACTGAGAATTTTTTCATAATTTCTTGAATTAAATTTCTACATCGTGTAGCTAAGTGAAAATTTCTTTGTGATAAAGAGAAAAAAAAGTTACTTACTTGCGATTTTTTCATAGTTTCTTGAATGAAGTATCTGTACTGTATATCCAAGAGGTGAAATCAACAAAGAGTTTGTTACTTACTTACAAATATTTTCATAATTTCTTGAATGAAATTTCCGTATTGTGTATCCAAGAGTTGACTTCAAGAAAGAAATGGTTACTTACTGAGAATGTTTTCATAATTTCTTGAATTTAATTTCTATATCGTATATCTAACTCGTGAAAACAATAAAGAGTTTGTTACTTACTTAGAATTTTGTCATAATTTCTTGAACGAAATGTCTTTTTGTTTATCCAACAGGTGAATTCAAGAAAGAATTTGCTACTTAGTTACAATTTTTCCATAGTTTCTTGAATGAAATTTCCGTATTGTGTATCCAAGAGTTGACTTAAAGAAACAAATTGTTACTTACTGAGAATTTTTTCATAATTTCTTGAATCAAATTTCTACATCGTGTAGCTAAGTGAAAATTGTTTGTGATAAAGAGAAAAAAAAGTTACTTACTTGCGATTTTTTCATAATTTCTTGAATGAAGTATCTGTACTGTATATCCAAGAGGTGAAATCAATAAAGAGTTTGTTACTTACTTACTTACTTACAAATATTTTCATAATCTCTTGAATGAAATTTCCGTATTGTGTATCCAAGAGTTGACTTCAAGAAAGAAATGGTTACTTACTAAGAATTTTTTCATAATTTCTTGAATTTAATTTTTACATCGTATATCTAACTCGTGAAAACAATAAAGAGTTTGTTACTCACTTAGAATTTTGTCATAATTTCTTAAACGAAATGTCTTTTTGTTTATCCAACAGGTGAATTCAAGAAAGAATTTGCTACTTAGTTACAATTTTTTTGTAATTTCTTGAATGAAATTTCCGTATTGTGTATCCAAGAGTTGACTTCAAGAAAGAAATTGTTACTTACTGAGAATTTTTTCATAATTTTTTGAATTAAATTTCTACATCGTGTAGCTAAGTGAAAATTGTTTGTGATAAAGAGAAAAAAAAAGTTACTTACTTGCGGCGATTTTTTCATAATTTCTTGAATGAACTATCTGTACTGTATATTCAAGAGGTGAAATCAATAAAGAGTTTGTTACTTACTTACAAATATTTTCATAATTTCTTGAATGAAATTTCCGTATTGTGTATCCAAGAGTTGACTTCAAGAAAGAAATTGTTACTTACTGAGAATTTTTTCATAATTTCTTGAATTTAATTTATACATCGTATATCTAACTCGTGAAAACAATAAAGAGTTTGTTACTTACTTAGAATTTTGTCATAATTTCTTGAACGAAATGTCTTTTTGTTTATCCAACAGGTGAAATCAAGAAAGAATTTGCTACTTAGTTACAATTTTTTCATAATTTCTTGAATGAAATTTCGGTATTGTGTATCCAAGAGTTGACATCAAGAAAGAAATTGTTACTTACTCTGAATTTTTTAATAATTTCTTGAATTAAATTTCTACATCATGTAGCTAAGTGAAAATTGTTTGTGATAAAGAGAAAAAAAAGTTACTTACTTGCGATTTTTTCATAATTCATTGAATGAAGTATCTGTACTGTGAATCCAAGAAGTGAAATCAATAAAGAGTTTGTTACTTACTTACAAATATTTTCATAATTTCTTGAATGAAATTTCCGTATTGTGTATCCAAGAGTTGACTTCAAGAAAGAAATTGTTACTTACTGAGAATTTTTTCATAATTTCTTGAATTAAATTTATACATCTTGTATCTAAGTCGTGTAAACAATAAAGAGTTTGTTACTTACTTAGAATTTTGTCATAATTTCTTGAACGAAATGTCTTTGTTTATCCAGCAGGTGAATTCAAGAAAGAATTTGCTACTTACTTACAATTTTTCTTCAGGAAAGAGTTTGTTACTTGCTTACAATAGAACTATTCTAAAGAATAAAGACGGGTTAAGCTTAAAGATATTTATTGCTTAAACGTATAAACAGATTTTTTTTTTGAGAAAAAAAAACACAACAACAAATGTTTACATAAAAATAGTACTTAGAGTTCACTCTTAAACATCAACAAAAGATGGTCCCATGGTATAGAATAGTTTTTACCATGTCTTATGGATTTATCACGATCAGGTATGTTCTTAGGTATCCACTGTGCGAAGAACCTAACCTCGTCTTCAGGACGATGATAACACCCCTTCAAATTTAGGACACTTAAACTCTTCTAGATTGAAAAGTGGAATCCTAGGGTCACACTTTTGAATTAAAACTTTATCTGTAGGTACATTGCCCTTTACTTAGAGTGCTTCAACCCCGAAAAAGCTGCAAATTTCACTGACTTCCTCCTGAACATTTCTCAGTTCCTGACCAGTATTATTAAGTGGTGTAATGACTCTATCGTAGAATCCCAGTCTGTTTATGTGACGTAATGTAGTACTCCACAACCTTTTATCATACTCAAACAGATTATAGTTCACTATCCAATGATAACAGTCAATTTCTTCGAGTTCCATAGACAATAATAAAAATGCACATTCAAATATAACACCACAAGATGATTTTTTCAAAAACTGATAAATTCTGTGTCATACAGTCCTATCATCTTGGAAGTTATTAATGTAGTTGTTAAGTAGAAAAATACTTCATCAAACTTTTATGTCTTCGCTCAAGGTTGAATGGAGTTATGGCTAGGGAGATGAGTCCTAAAACCATCTGAATTCATTGTGGGGTGGAGTCATAAAACCCTTGGAAGTCATTGCGGGGAGGAGACATTGAACTCTCGGTAACTGTTAAATTCTGTGTCATGCAGTCCCATCATCTTGGAAGTTATTAATGTAGTTGTTAAGTAGAAAAATACTTCATCAAACTTTTATATCTTCGCTCAAGGTTGAATGGAGTTATGGCTAGGGGGATGAGTCCTAAAACCATCTGAATTCATTGGAGGGAGGAGTCATAAAACCCTCCAGAAACCTAACACCCATGAACATCTAAAAAACTATGTCTGAAAACCCAAACAGCTAATTAAATATTCTAATTCATGATTTCAGGCACGTAAGGCTCAATAGTAACCGAAACTCTAAAAAACGGAATATTGATACCAATAGATACAACAAAAATGTTCCTTTAGTAGCTATGCAATTAGGCTAAAAATGACATATCTCAAATCATAGGTTTCAGACAACACACACCAACGAAAGACTAAGAAATCTAGCTCAGAAAAGTCAAAAATAGCAAACCACTCGTCCCAAATCATAAGTTTCAGACAACACACACCTATGAAAGGCTAAGAAATCCAGCTCAGAAAAGTCAAAAAATTGCAACCCGCACATCCCAAATCATAGATTTCAGACAACACACAGCAACGAAAGACTAAGAAATCTAGCTCTGAAGAGTTCAACTAGCAAACTACACATCCCAAATCATAATTTTCTGACAACACACACCTATGAAAGGGTAAGAAATCCAGCTCAGGAAAGTCAAAAATAGCAAACCACCCATCCCAAATCACAGATTTCAGACAACACATACCTATGAAAGACTAAGAAATCCAACTCCGAAAAGTCAAAAATAGCAACCCATACACCCCAAAACATAAGTTTCAGACAACATTCACTTACGAAAGACGGGAGCCCGGGGAGGGTCTTTGAGGGTCTGAGGGGACCCTTGAGGGCTGGGTGGTCCTTTGGGAGCTTGGGGGACCTTTGAAGACCGGTGGCTTCCTTCAGGGTTGGGGTAGGGGGATCGGAACCCTTTGGGGTTGGGGTAGGAGACCTCACAACACTGTTCAAATGGAACTTGTGTATTATAACGACCACAGAGTTTCACCCTCAAATCCTCTTCTAAAATCATCTTTTAAATCATCTTTTAAAATGACTCTAACTGTTTCACCGAAATAATTCCCTAAAATAATAATTTGTTCTGAAAAGATACAATAAAGCCTTAAAAAGTGTTATAATGGGGGCTCAGGAGCCATTGGGGCGCCGGGGGCCCTTTCGGAGCTTGGAGGACCTTTGAGGACCGCTGGCTTCCTTCGGGGTTGGGGTGGCGGGATCGGAGCCCTTTGGGGTTGTGGTAGGGGACCTCACAACACTGTTCAAATGGAACTTGTGTATTATAACGACCACCGAGTTTCACCCTCAAATCCTCTTCTAAAATCATCTTTTAAATCATCTTTTAAAATGTCTCTAACTGGTTCACCGAAATAATTCCCTAAAATAATAATTTGTTCTGAAAAGATATAATAAAGCCTTAAAAAGTATTATGATGGGGGCTCAGGAGCCATTGGGAAGCCGGGGGCCCTTTGGGAGCCCAGAGAACCTTTGAGGACCGGGGGCTTCCTTCGGGGTTGGGGCGGGGGGATCGGAGCCCTTTGGGGTTGTGGTAGGGGACCTCACAACACTGTTCAAATGGAACTTGTGTATTATAAGGACCACCGAGTTTCACCCTCAAATCGTCTTCTAAAATCATCTATTAAATCATCTTTTAAAATGTCTCTAACTGTTTCACCGAAATAATTCCCTAAAATAATAATTTGTTCTGAAAAAATATGATAAAGCCTTAAAAAGTATTATAATGGGGGACTCAGGAGCCATTGGGGCGCCGGGGGCCCTTTGGGAGCCCAGAGAACCTTTGAGGACCGGGTGTTTCCTTCGGGGTTGGGATTGGGGATTGGAGCCCTTTGGGGTTGTGGTAAGGGACCTCACAACACTGTTCAAATGGAACTTGTGTGTTATAACGACCACAGAGTTTCACCCTCAAATCCTCTTCTAAAATAATCTTTTAAATCATCTTTTAAAATGTCTCTAACTGTTTCACCGAAATAATTCCCTAGAATAATAATTTGTTCTGAAAAGATATAATAAAGCCTTAAAAAGTATTATAATGGGGGACTCAGGAGCCATTGGGGCGCCGGGGGCCCTTTGGGAGCCCAGAGAACCTTTGAGGACCGGGGGCTTCCTTCGGGGTTGGGGTGTGTGGATCGGAGCCCTTTGGGGTTGTGGTAAGGGACCTCACAACACTGTTCAAATGGAACTTGTGTATTATAACGACCACAGAGTTTCACCCTCAAATCCTCTTCTAAAATCATCTTTAAAAATGTCTCTAACTGTTTCACCGAAATAATTCCCTAAAATAATAATTTGTTCTGAAAAGATATAATAAAGCCTTAAAAAGTATTATAATGGGGGGCTCAGGAGCCATTGGGGCGCCGGGGGGCCCTTTGGGAGCCCAGAGAACCTTTGAGGACCGGGGGCTTCCTTCGGGGTTGGGGTGGGGGGATCGGAGCCCTTTGGGGTTGTGGTAAGGGGGCTCACAACACTGTTCAAATGGAACTTGTGTATTATAATGACCACGGAGTTTTGTATTATACAGACCACATCGGAGAGGTAAAGCTAGGTCAAGTCACAATGTCATTCTATATTATTTATATCCTCATTAATGACATTCAGAGCAGAGTTACGCAGAAGGAATACCATTTTTGCAAATTGAGTTAGTTTTATGCGAACGATAAAAGTTTTGGCAAATCGAGATAGCTTTACGCAAATGAAATACCATTGATACCGCTAAAAATACATGCGATACTGAACGAGTTACCAGATAGCTATAACCTACAGCTTATTAACACGTTTGACCTGTTTTGATTGGAATTTGTATTTTTTGCCAGAAGAAAGATCATGGATACATGTTTATTTTTTATTTATTTTTTTTTTTAAACTGGTATTTTTTCAATGAAGCCCATAACACTTTGCAGAAACCCGTGAATGTAGGACTGAAAGTCCGTTCGTAGTATATCTGAATCCAATTACTAATCAAGTTAGCGTGACCGCCGCTCTCTCTCTCTCTGTTTGACCTCCAAAAAATGCGTGCCACATTAGAAAACCCGTCTGGTATGACAAGTATCGTTCGTAGTAATAGGTGCTTGACCCTGGCAAGCCAATGTACCGGTTAAACTATACACATATCCATGCCTCAGGCTTGTGAAAGTGCATGTATCCTTTTAAGTAATTGGGGCCTTACTACTATTGTTTACATATAGTATTGATTATTGTTAAGTATACAGGCGTTTCCAGGAGAAATTTTTTCTGGTGGGAGGGGGGGGGGGGGGTCAGAGTAAGGGTTACGATGGAGAATCTGTCCATGGAGGATGTTTCCTTGGGGAAAGGGACATTTATATGAAGGGGGTGCCAGATTTCCCAGCATTATTTAAAAAACGATCAGAAATTAAATAAAAAAAAACAAGTTTTCTTCCACTTAAAGTAATGAGCAACATTAAAACTTAAAACGAACAGAAATGATTACGTATATGAGGGGGTATGCCCCCCAGTCAATACCTTGGTCTTTACGCTAAAGTTTTTTTTAGTACTTTCAAAAGAGCTATCTATTCTTATTAACCGGCCTTTATGATTCAGGGGTTTGTGATTCGAACAAAATTCGAACTTTAGCGTAAAGACCTAGGTATTGACTAGGGGGTGAACTCCCGAATATACGTAATAAAAACATACGAATATAGAAATTCTTTACGTAAGTTAATCCGTAAGTTACGTCAGAACAAAATTTCGAGAAAGCCATTTAGCCAAAAAGAGGAAAATTAATAGGCTATGCGAATTTCCGGCCTTTGTGATTCAGGGGTTTGTGATTCAAACAAAATTCGAACTTTAGCGTAAAGACCTAGGTATTGACTAGGGGGCAAACTCCCTAATATACGTAATAAAAACATACGAATATAGAAATTATTTGCGTAAGTTAATTTGTAGGTTACGTCAGAACAAAATTTTTAGAAAGCCATTTAGCCAAAAAAAGGAAAATTAACATGCGAATTTCGTTTTAATTATCCATGTGCGGTAAGCCAAAATCAAAGCTGCATTAATTCAAAAACGTTCAGAAATTAAATATAAAAAACAAGGTTTTTAACTGAAAGTAAGGAGCGACATTAAAACTTAAAACGAACAGAAATTATTCTGTATATGAAAGGGGCTGTCCCCTCCTCAAGGCCTCGCTCTTTATGCTAAAGTTTGACTCTGACTCACAACTTTATATTTTAAAACAATAAAAAACTTTAACGTAAAGAGCGAGGCCTTGAGGAGGGGACAGCCCCTTTCATATACGGAATAATGTCTGTTCGTTTTAAGTTTTAATATTGCTCCTTACTTTCAGTTAAAAAAAACCTGTTTTTTTTATTTAATAGCAAAAGAAGTCATCCACAAGAATTCAAATTGTTAACATTCGAAATATGACTTGCAGTTGATTATTTTATTGTAGTTTGACTACTACAGAAATAAATAAAAATTTTGGGAGGTATTAAAAACAAAATTAGGTATTTCCAATTTATCATCCTCCCCCTCTCTGCAAATGCCATGATGAGCCCAGTTTTGTTACATAGGCCTCAAAACCTAGAAGAGGGGATGAAAAATTCCCTGGAAGTCATAGATTTCAAAGAAATCAATTTTGGTTTAATAATTCAAAATTTCAATATTGATCACTTGATTTAATTAAAAATTTTACAGATTTGATAGATTAAGCTCTTAAACTTTACGATCTCATTCTATGAACTATTTTTCACAAGTGAAGCATTATAGTAGGATTAGAAACTTTGAAAAGCTATTCAACAAAATTCACAAAACCTAGATGGCCTAAATTCTGCCATAGTGTAGAAAGAGGTATGTATCAATAGCACCAGCTTTCTACTTCCACATTAGATGTTACATGATTTCTTTTCAAGTTCAAATGAACATTCTCTCTCAAAATTTTAGTTTTCAGAAAAGGATAAAACCATGCTCAAAATGAAGAGGTGAGAGTCTCTGAAACCAGTATTCGCTCCCAAAATCCCATGATTCTTATGCAGATTCCTGCATATTTGATAAAGTTGTCTTTACACTTTAATTTAATTTGGCCACAAAAAAAAAACTGCTAACTTTCCTTCGGGGCCATGAAATATTGTTCTCTCTAGAATGCTGGGGATCATAATTTTCAAAATTAACAAGATATTGGTATAATGGAATTAAATATAAATGGACTTTATGGAACTCTTATAAGACTCTTTCCTGGATGTTTATTCTACTAGCTGCATTTAGAGAGGGAGAAAGAGGCTTTATTCCCCAAAGTTAGTGACTATATCCCTGGTATTGACATATCTAAGGTTCCTATGCATACTATTAAGATGTAAAGAATAATTCTAAAGCAATTTTAACCATACCAAGCTTTTCAAATTTTTCCTTCATATTTTCCTGTTCAACCTCGGCCCGTTTAAGAGCTTCTTCGTCCAACAGGTTATCCTTCAGTAGTAGCTGACGCCCTCTTTCCATTAGTTGTTTCCGCCCTTCTGGATACTCCTGAAAAATGCAAACTTTTAAAGCTTATTTTGTTTGTCTTTTTCTCTCTCCCTCACCCTCTCTCTCTCTCTTTCTCTTTCTATCTCTTTCTCTCTCTTTTTTCAATTCCTCTCTCTCTCTCTCCCTCTCTTTTCTCTCCTCAGAACTATTACTAAATTTACGTTTTTCTGGGCATTATGGTACCTTCATATTACTAGACATTTTGTTGTTTTTTTTTTTTTTGCTGCAGGGCTTTCCAGCCCTCTAGTATTACAGGCACCATCATAAGTCGATCTTAGTAGAGAACCTTTTAACTGAAATTTCGACTCTTCTTATTTTTTAGAAAAATGTTGGTTTATTAGAGAAAAATAAGCTTGTTTCTTTATGAGTGCCAACTTAAAATGAATTAAATATAATTTTTGGCTTCATTTTGTGTGATTAATTTCTATAAAATTTCTTTCAACAAAGCAGAAAGAATGGTGCTCCGAGATGTAAACAAGGTGAAGGAGGGTAGCCAGCACCTAGTCTTTCAATTAGAATTTGAAATAAAATTTCTTGGAAAACAAATTTCATTTTAAAGGAGTTCTTTTGTTTTTTTAATATTATGAATGAATTTGAAAAGTTATAGAGGGGCTCTGGGCATTGAAACAAATGAATATATGCACCATTTCATAGGCCGTTCCCTCTTGTTAATTTTTATAGATCATATGAAAATAACAGAATTGTAAAGAAAGTGAAGAAAGTATTAGAATGTGAATTAAGGAGGTGTGACGTGGAAGCCACGGATAACATTACCGAAGATCTGGAAGATGCAGCCAGACGGCATATTAGTAAAATATTGTAATAGCATGTTAATAAATTGAGAGGGAATAGTAAATCTGGACTTGCCCCAGTTAAAAATAGGAACGGTGACACAATTAGTCCGAACGAAAGAGTTTAAGAGAGATGGGCAGAACATTTTGAAAGTGAGCTAAACCTTGGAAGAGTTGCATGCAACAATATAGAAAAAATGAAAAAGTTTGTGACAGTTTATATGAAGAAAGTTTTTTTTAGGAAGACTTAGTGACAGTACTAAAAGGATTAAAAAATAATGACCTAGGTGCTGATGGTGTGGTAAATGTTTTTTTTTTAAATATGAAGATTGTGAGGTAAGAGATAAGTTACTGAAGATTATGAATATAATTTTTGAAAAAATGGAAGTACCTAGTGATTTTAGAAAACTCTATGTAAAGCCCTCCACAAGGAAGGTGATATGAGTGAGTGTGGTAATATTAGAGGCAATAGCCTGGTTTCTGTAGGACTCAAATTACTTAGTATGTTGATACTTTTTAGACTTTGTAGAAAAAGTTTTAATAGAAGAACAGTGTGGTTTTAGGATGTGTAGAGGATGTGCCAACTGAATTTCCACTCTTAGATTAATCATTGTGAAGTGCCTAAGTCATAACACCTTTAGTCCTCAGTTTTACAGATTATAAGCAAACATTTAATCCAGCATTTTATTTAGCGAAGGTCCTATTCTTGTTTGGTATTCCAGATAAATACATAAAAATGATTAGTGCTATGCACGAAAATAACATTGTTGCAGTTAAGGTAGAAAAGAGGTTAGTAGCTAAGATTGCTAGTTTCGTATTAAATCAAGAGTTAAGCAGTATTGCGTTCAGGCAGGGTTGTATTTTATCCCAATTTATGCGGATCACGTTGATGGACTTTCTCCTAAGGAGAAGAGTAAAAGCAATGGGAGAACATGGAACAAAATGGGGAAGTAAAACTCTTCTAGTCTTAAGGAGGCCCTAGACGGTCAATCATTTTGTCAAAAGGTTCCGTTCATCGATTGACGTGTGCTTTTATCAACCTTCAATCGACCGTTCCATCAAGCCTTCAATCTTGGCCAAAGCCAATATAAAGGAGGCCCTAGACGGTTAAGCCACTTGATCAAGCAGTTCCGTCAATCGATTGACGTGTACTTCAATCAACCTTCAATCGACCCTTCAATCAACCCTTAAATTCTACCAAAGCTAATTTCAAGTTTAGTTTCAGTTCCGAGTCAGGTGTCTATTGTGTATGAAATGTAGTTGAAATTTTTCTTAAAACATTAATTTTATTTTTAGTTCGGAAACTGTACAATCCGGTTTCAGTGTCATTGCCGCCCGCACTATACTGTCAATTGCCGCATTTGACAGGATATTAGAAAGTCTCAAGTATGAATGTTTTGATTGATTATATAATCCGCTTTGATTACTTATGTGGCCGCCCACGATCTGGGTGTGTTGTGGATTTAGAACAAAAACTAAAGTGGATTACAAGAAGTATCTTAGGTCAATAAGGCATCGTGGCAGGGATTCCCCTGTGAATAAACGTAAATGGCTTAAATTGATTAATTCCGAAAACCTTGAGAATAATTGTTCCTGCAGTGATACCATACCATCATCTATCTGAAGAAAGCATATTCATTGTTTTTTTTTTATTATTATACTGTACATGCCGTGAATTCTCGTCTCATTGCACCTTTTTTTTCTATCTGTATTTCGCAGCGACTAGACAATATAGGGGTAACTCGGGGGGTCTGTATTGGTGCCGATGCTTTTTTTAATTTATATAAAGGATCTTCCAAATTGAATGCCATCAGAAGAAGCATAACCAATATTGTTTGTGGATTACACAGCAATTATTTTAAGGCGGGCAATGAGGAGGACCTATGATTATCTCTCGAAACTGTTGCTGTGAACGTAAATTCTTGGTTTCATGACAATCGACTAATACCTAACCTAGATAAGTCAGAATTTATTGTTTTTGGCAGAAGTTCAAAGTCAGTGAGGCGTGTGTCATTTCAAACTATTAATATTGGGACTTCCTCCATAAAAAGAGGAGGTAATGGTGCTCATCCGAAGTCTGCTCCCATTCTGCTCCCATGCATTCATGGCGCATGCAGAGATGACTTTACTTGCCTCTGGATATTTGGCTAGCCACCGGAAAACTAGATGCACCTAAGGACGGTTGGGCTAGCAACCCTCCTGCTGAAATTACTTGCTACGAAAGGAACTGGACATACAGCCTCGGATGACCGACCTAGTATCTCAATTGTACCCATGCCTGCCCGAAGACGTACCCCTTTGAACATCGTTGACCAAGGCGGCATTAATTTCGCCACCTGGAATGTCCTGACGCTGAACCAGCCTGGTTCTAAGCTTTTTTTTGAATAACAGAGACTCGCCTTACGGAAAGCGGCGAAGAAGATATTGGAGAATGAAGGACACTACTTTAATCTGGTGGACCCCAAAGAAGAGGGGGAGTTTGCCTTGTTCTCAACAATTTCGCTCGGTAAGCGCTATTGCTATTTACGCCTATTTTGCCGCGTCTACTGAGAGCGAGAATCGACGGCAAGCACGTGAGAATAATTATTCTTACCTGCTATGCAACGACAAACAAGACCCAAGATGAAGATAAGGACGACTTCTATGCGGCACTGTCCTCCAAGCTCTCCTCCATACCTCCACACGACTACCTCCTAGTCCTAGGAGTTTTTTAACGCTGGTGCAGCTAACAGCTCTAGTCTGTACAATGCTGCTGTTGGACCTGTGACAGTTGACGCCCTGAATGATAATGGTGAGTGGCTGCTCAATTGCTGCATCACCAGCACTCTATCAGTCACAAATACTTGGTTTGTGAGAAAAGACATTGCGAATTACACATGGTACAGGACAAAATGATACTTGACTACATCACTGTTCGACGACGCTAGCTTTCGTCTGTCCAGAACTGCCACTCATACAGAGGTGCCGAGCTCCGCAGTGCCGACCATCTTTTCGTCTCTGCAAGGATAAAACTCCGGCTGAGAGCCAATAAGAGTAACTCCTCATCCACCAAGAAGATAGACACCTCTCGACTGAAGAAAGATCCCTCGGTTCGCAAGCGGTATATGGTTGAAATCTCTAACCACTTTGAGGCTCTCCAGCTGTGTTCAGAAAGTGAGTCAGCATGGACAACTTTCAAAGAAAATGTTCTCTAAGTAGCTACCGAAGTTGTGGGCTTGAAGCCGTGAAAGAAGAAAGACTGGATTAGGAACCAGATGTTTGAAATAATTGAGCATAGACGGCGATTGAGATTACGAGGAGATATGACACTCTGCAGACAGATCAACAAACAACGCACTTCCTGCTTCACAAGGACAAGAAAGACTTCATTGCGGGTAATGCCGCTGAGCTCAAGCAAACTGCCCAAAAGAAAGACATAGGCGCAACATTCAAGATCCTGCGCGAAATGACTGGCCAACATGCAATGACGTCGAAAAGCCTGAAAGTAGTGAATGGGGAAACTATATACGATCAGTCTAAATGTGTTGGTCTCTGGGAGCAACACTTTCATAAGCTGCTAAACTCAGATCCGCCCGACTGCATTGACCCAGGGCTTTTTGACGCTGCAGCAGGAGCTACCCCTGCCCCAGACGGTGCCAAATTTTCTCCTGAGGAGATTAAATCGGCAGTGAGGAAACTGAAAAACAATAAAGCAGCTGGCACCTGTGGCATCGCTTCAGAGCTACTTACTACGGGCGGCCCTGCAATGATACTTTGGCTGCAGATGGTGTTCAGCGTAATATGGCACACTGAAATTATACTGTCAGACTGGAAGAAAGAATCATCGTCTTAGTGTTTAAGCACAAGGGCAGCAAGACGGATTGCAGCAACTACCGTGGTATAACCCTACTCTCTGTTCCTGGAAAACTGTTTGGAAAACTCCTGTTGAAACGTGCAATAAGTTTCCTTCATGCTTTTCGCCACCCCCAACAAGCCGGATTCATACTGGGAAGATCGACAACTGAACAGATTCGTATAGTCAGACAGATCATTGAGAAAAAATTCCCCTTGTTAACGGGAAGCTTTCTTCTTCCTTCCCCATCAAAAATGGTGTACGGCAAGGATGCGCTACTGCACCTGAGCTGTTTAACTGCGTCATCGACCACATTTTGAACGAGACACACCGTGCCCACCCTTTTGGTATAAGTTATGCCGGGAGGACTTTGTCTGATGATAGTAGTAAGTCTCTATTGAATTTGCCCACTTTACGTTCCCTGGCAGCTTTCCAATGCAGATTACCAGACTGGTTATTTGGCAGTGTATAATGTGGTCAAACAGTTTTTTTTCTGTTTTTGTTGTCAATTGCACAATGAATGTACGTCATGAGTTCACGTGCACATTCTTAAAAAACTGGTATGATATAAAGTAGTCAAACATGTTTTGGGGGCATGCACAAAATTATGTAACTCAACATCCGTTTTTTATTCGTCCTTGAAATCCCGTATAAAATGTTCATGCATTGGAATTTAATTTTCATTATGTTTTAGCATATCGAGCATTGTACACAGAATTTTATTAACTTTGGAACAATGGATATTTCTATTTTCAATGTGAGTACACTTTCATTCTTTATTTCCAAAAAAAAATCGTTTTGCTAGTAAATTCAAGTTTCAGGGGGACTTAGCCCCCCTCCCCTCCAACAATACAAACCCTTAAAATATGATGTGTATAGTCATTAGAAAACGCTAAGTATGCTTTTTTCTATTATGTAAAACAAAAAACCCCTCCTCCATTGCTGTGTTACGACCATAATTCCTTACTTTTTAGTTTTTTCGTTCAAAATGTGGCTTTTCCCAATTGTGTGTGTGTTTAAGATATTCCGTCTTTTTCCGGTCTACCTAAAGACATCTGTGTCTTATCTTGTTAGCGAGAGTGACAATTTCCAAAACAACCTTTTATATGTTCATTATCTAGAATTATTATTACCACATGCCAAAGCATAGTGCCAATAATTTCCTTGAGAAAATAGATTCTTGTTGTGGTCAATTAGGCGAGAATGAAGCCTTTGAAGTGTGATATGTGAGTGATGTTTGAACAATGTCATCAGTTTAAAATAGGGTCTAGCGTTACCGCACACTAAACTCGAAATTGACTTTATAAGGCAAATTATTTTATGGCAAGATGTTCTTGAAATCCCCCTTCCCCCCAAACTCAAAATTTTCCAAAATTTTACTTTAGAAGCCTTTTTAAATATTTCTAAAGCGCTATGACATAGACTCCTACAAATATCAAAATCGGCTTTATAGGCCAAGCTATTTTATGGCAAGATGTTCTTGAAATCCCCCTTCCCCCCAAACTCAAAATTTTCCAAAATTTTACTTTAGAAGCCTTTTTAAATATTTCTAAAGCGCTAAGACATAGACTCCTACAAATATCAGAATCGGCTTTATAGGCCAAATTATTTTATGGCAAGATGTTTTTGAAATCCCTTTTCCCCCCAAACTCCAAATTTTATTTTAGAAGCCTTTTTAATTATTTCTAAAGTGCTAATAGATATAGAGTGCTAGAAATATCAGAATTGACTTTATAGGTCAAATTATATTATGGGGATATGTTTTTGAAATCCCCCTTCCCCCCTCCCCAAACTCAAAATTTTATTTTAGAAGCCTTTTTAATTATTTCTAAAGTGCTAATAGATATAGAGTGCTAGAAATATCAGAATTGACCTTATAGGTCAAACTATATTATTGGGAGATGTTTTTGAAATCCCCCTTCCCCCCAAACTAAAAATTTTCCAAAATTTTACTTTAAAAGCTTTTCTTTTTAAATATTTCTAAAGTGCTAATAGTTATAGCACTACAAACATCAGAATAAACTTTAGAGGACAATTTATCTGTAAAAGGGGGGTTATTTTCCTTACTAAATTTTTCTTCCTTTTAAAGGAGAAGGAAGATTCCTACAATTACCCCACCCCTGAAAAGAGAGCAAGAGGGGATGATACCACATCGATGCAAGCTGCAAGACCATCCATCATCAGATATGCTAGCTCTATTACAGGTTCTATGGATCAACCGGGGTCCTCTCATGACAGCTCTGCACAGACCACTATGCAACCTGGTAGAAAATTCAAGAGAGAATGGATGCTTTCTCATAATGCATCGGTCTTGTCTGCTCAAGATCAGGAGGAGGCCACCCTCCATGCTTTGCCAGGGACTTCAGATGTACAAGTGCAGTCTGAATTTGGAAATGTGAGTATTTTTACCTCTAGCTTCTACTTATTTCTATCCAACTTTTTTTTTGTTTTTTTTAAGTATTTTCTTTTCGCCATTTTTCAACACCGTAAAAGTGTATGTCAGAGATATTAAAATATTAATCCCCCCGCCCCCCGACCATTGTTTTAAATTTCTCTGCCCCCCTCAGAGATAGCTGAATATAATGCATTTTTTTTATTAGCAAAGAAAGCGCTCTTTTGCGTCTTTCTGAACTTTCTGTGGGAGAGGGGTGGAGGCAAGTATTTAGTTTAAATAATTCTAGGAGGAATTGAGTTTTGAGGATGGGGTGAAAAAAATCACATTTTTTTTTTAACTTTATCAAATAATCGCTATTTCACATAGAAAATAAAAACCTTTTTTTTCTATAGGTTATTGAATTAGCCTTTTCGCCATTTTTTTCAACACTGTAAAGGTGTGTGTGTGTGTGTTTGTGTGTGTGTGTGTGTGTGTGTGTGTGTGTGTGTGTGTGTGTGTGTGTGTGTGTGTGTGTGTGTGTGTGTGTGTGTGTGTGTGTGTGTGTGTGGTGTGTGTGTGTGTGTGTGTGTGTGTGTGTGTGTGTGTGTGTGTGTGTGTGTGTGTGTGTGTGTGTGTGGTGTGTGTGTGTGTGTGTGTGTGTGTGTGTGTGTGTGTGTGGTGTGTGTGTGTGTGTGTGTGTGTGTGTGTGTGTGTGTGTGTGTGTGTGTGTGTGTGTGTGTGTGTGTGTGTTGTGTGTGTGTGTGTGTGTGTGTGTGTGTGTGTGTGTGTGTGTGTGTGTGTGTGTGTGTGTGGTGTGTGTGTGTGTGTGTGTGTGTGTGTGTGTGTGTGTGTGTGTGTGTGTGTGTGGTGTGTGTGTGTGTGTGTGTGTGTGTGTGTGTGTGTGTGTGTGTGTGTGTGTGTGTGTGTGTGTGTGTGTGTGTGTGTGTGTGTGTGTGTGTGTGTGTGTGTGTGGTGTGTGTGTGTGTGTGTGTGTGTGTGTGTGTGTGTGGTGTGTGGTGTGTGTGTGTGTGTGTGTGTGTGTGGTGTGTGTGTGTGTGTGTGTGTGTGTGTGTGTGTGTGTGTGTGTGTGGTGTGTGTGTGTGTGGTGTGTGTGTGTGTGTGTGTGTGTGTGTGTGTGTGTGTGTGTGCGTGTGTGTGTGTGTGTGTGTGTGGTGTGTGTGTGTGTGTGTGTGTGTGTGTGTGTGTGTGTGTGTGTGTGTGTGTGTGTGTGTGTGTGTGTGTGTGTGTGTGTGTGTGTGTGTGTGAACGTGTGTGTGCGTGTATACGTGTATGTGTGTGTGCGTGTGTGTGTGTGTGTATGTGTGTGCGCATGTGTGTGTGTGTATGTGTGTTTGTGCGCGCATGTGCATGTGTGCTATTAAAAAAAAATTGTAATTCATTATTCACTTGTTTTATAAATAATGCTATAAGCAAAAATTTGTAATTTATTATGCATTTGTTTGATAAATTCGAATCCAATTAAGAAAAAAAAATTGTTTGATAAAAAAAAGAAAAAGTGTGCTATAATTGTGATAAAACTTTCGTCAAAGAAAAAAAAAACTTAATCCATTCACTTTCTAGTTTCAGGGGGAAGCTGTGAAAACTTCTGCCTTCCCTGGCCCGGGACTTCAAAGTATCATGGGTAATTGTCCCCTCTCGCCGGATGATATTAGTGAAGGTATGCCATTTAATATCCCCCTGGATTTTCAATTTACAGCTGAAGAAATGGACAGTCTTATGCAAATTGTTGGACCTAATTTTTCCGGGGACATTTTTGACGATAGTTTTATAATTAGTGAACTGGGTCCTGTGCAAATAGGTGCAGGACATGAAAATAGTGTCACGTCCCCGGAATTACGTGAATTTTATTTGTTAGCGTCTGCTCTAGGTCACTTACAAACATATAGGGTAGATTTTAACCCTCCTGAGGAAAACGTGATTGACGGGGGCATTATTTTAACAGACCCTGTAAATGTTCTCCATAGCTACATCGACAGAATTCGAGCACAAATTGAGATTCAGATTCAGAAATGGGAGGGTCAAGGGGGGATTAAAGCATCAGTAAATCAAAAAGTTTATTTACAAAAGGGAACATATGGGGATATTTTTTATTTTCATTTTTCAACTGGCAATCAAACTTTTTACCCTGGTCTAAATGAATTTGAGAGCAACTTTTTCAACTGGGTAAATAAATAAATTTCGACTTTGGACACGTTTAACGAGAGGGGAAGTGGGTCCACAATTTTATACATTGAACATATGGATCTGAATCTCAGTAGATTTAAAAAAAAACTTTATTTTAAGGGGAGCGGGTAATCTAAAAATAAAATGCCACCCAGATTTGTCGGCTACAGGAGGCGTTCAGAGTTTCTATTTTTACACGGGGCTGCAATGCTTTAAATATGCATTTTTAGCAGCAGCCCATAAAACATTATATAATAAGTCAACAATGAAAAATCTCGACGGACTTGCTCGTAACGGTGGAAAAAATTTCCCTAAAGTAAATTTTGACTGTTTAGAGGGGAAGTATCCGGTGTCCTTGACAGAAATAACCATATTTGAAAAAGCAAATGAAAATCTTGGGTTGGGGGTGGTTGTTCTCCAGTATGACACGGAATTTGTAAATGGGGGAAAGAAACCAAATAAAAAAGGGGTTTTGTATTCAGTTAGGACACCGATGGTGGATAATGTTAAAAATTGGGTTTGGGTTATTTACGAGCCTCCCAAAGATGTAAATTCCTATGGTCATTTTTTCCCCGTTACAGCAATAAGTCGACTCCTATCCCAAAGCAAGAACAAAGGAGAATGTCTCTATTGCCCCATGTGCCTTTCCTCATTTAGATATGAGCGAACATTCTCGGATCACATGGGGCATTGCAAAATTCATGGGAATCAACAAATAGAAATGCCGGCAGAAGGCAAAGATACTTTACAATTTAAAAATTTCCAAAATTCCCTGCTACAAGTTGATAAAGTATGTTTGGATTGTGAATCAAGACTGGTGGAAGTATCAGACCCATCAAGGCCAAATATAGTCAAGGAACACAAACTAGTTGCGTGTTCCTATGCGCATGCCCGTCGCGATTGCAATAATAAAATGCAGTTGGAAGAGTTTTTTTTGGCTATGGATGAGGAGGGTAGTATGGAAAAGTTATTGATATCTTTAATAAAAACAGCAAACGCTGCAATTTCACGATTGCGTCACACCAACTACCCAATGACATTATCAGATAAGGAGCAACTGGCACTAGAAAAGGGAACAATTTGTTTGGTTTGTAGGAGTGCTCTTGCCCCAAAAGACGCTGACCAGGATCATAATCATCTTATTGACCCCAATTCAACGGGAAAAAGTAACTTTCGGGGGTGGGCTCACAATTCATGTAATTTAAAAATTAAACAACAACTCTTTCTTCTGGTTTTTATACGTAACTCTAACTACGATCTGAAGTATGTGCTACCAGCAATGGCACATCTTCAAAGAAATGGAACAGTGGATGATTTATGGGTGATAGACAGCTTTTCTTACAAAATCATTCCTAAATCATCGGAAAAGTTGCTTGTTTTGGAATTTATGTGGAAATTTGTTGAAGCCGATGTTGAGTACACGAACAAAATTCGCTTTTTAGATTCCTACAGTTTTTTCCCCAAATCATTGAGCGAATTAATTCAGGTGCAGAAAAACGATGACGGCTGCAACGCTTTCCCCCTTCTCAAGCAACAATTTCCTAATGTTTTATATGATTTGTTGACGGTCAAGGGCTTATATCCTTATGATTACTATTGTTCCATGTCGAGATTCGCCGAGGAAACTATTCCTTCGATTGAATCGTTTTACGACAATCTACACGATCGTAGGTGCTACCCTGATGAATACAGTTTTGCTAAAAAAGTGTGGGCAGAGGGAGGGTGTAAAAATGGGTTTGACTACTGCAAGATGTATTTGTCGAGTGATGTGTTAACTTTGTTAGACATTATGTGTAAAAATACAGACAAAATCTATGGGGAATTTAATCTTGATTTGGGCTATTATTTTTCATCTCCTCATCTGGTAATGGACCTCATCCTAAAAATGAGTGGGGAAAAAATCGGGCTAATCACTGACATTAATCAGCACATGTTCATCGAAAGGTCAATGAGGGGTGGATACGTTTTTCACGGGGTTTGCATCTTGGAAACTAATCCAACTGGAGAGAAGACGGGGACAAAATCGGATGCAGTTTTCCTTGATATGAATTCTCTCTACCCCTCGGCCATGTCCCATTATGCGCTACCTTGCGGTGACTATAAATGGCTCAATGACTCTCAAGCTCCCCATTTCCCCAACATTGACAGTGTTGAGGAGAATGGACCGGTTGGATGGTTTTTTGAAATTGATGGGGAGATACCAGTTGAGCTTCACGATTCAGTAAAGGATTTTGTTTTCCCGTGCATCAATAGACCTGTGACTAGGGACTCTTTGAGCCCCCGCAATAGGCGTTTAGTCGAGGAGGACGGATTGCATTGGTCACCTTCAAAACAAAAACTTATTGCTGACCTTCTGCCGAAAAAAAATATTGTTGTACATCATGTGGCTTTAAAATGAATGTGCAACAACGGTTTCAACGTCACAAAGGTTCACAGAGCGCTCCAGTTTAGCCAAAAACCATATCTAAAAACGTTTGTTGACACTTTTGTCAAGAAACGTTCTGAAGCACAAACGAAAGCTGAAAAAGAAATTTATAAGCTCATTTTGAATTCGGCTTTCGGCAAAATCAGTGAGAGTGTTCGCAATAGGAATCGTTGTGACGTCGTGACCGATCCCAAACAATGTGCTCGAATTATTGCCGATCCAAATTACACTTCGTTCACGATCATTGACCTGGACATAATACTATTGAATAGGAAAAAAAGACGCATTGTCCTGAATAAAAATATTGCTGCAGGCAGTGCGATCTTGGAGATCTCTAAAAAGCTCATGTTGGAATTCCACTACAATGTGGCTAGGGTACAGTGGCCGGAAAAGGGGCAAGTAGAGGTCTGCTACGGGGACACGGATTCTCTACTGTTAAAAGTAAAAACCCCAAATCTAATTGATGATTTGGCCCACGGTGAAATTATCAGCTCACGGATGGACTACACCAATTGGAGTGGTCTTTACCCAGAGCTAGTGAAACGTCGGGCGCCAAATCAGCTTTTATTTTTTAAATCAGAAACGGGAAGCGACATGATTTCCCGTGGTGTGTTTGTAAGTCCGAAGGTGTACTTTATACAGACACACGACGAGGAGATCCACCAGCGGGCCACCAGCGGGGGGGGGGCGCACCGCCAACCACTACCAAAGTTATCTTTTTTCGACTTAGAACAGATTTTTTTTTGTGCTTTTGTACATGTTGCATTCAAATTAAAAAAAAAAGTGATATTATTTTAAGGGCTTAGTGCATTTTTTATAAATAAATTTAAAAAGTGTATTTTTCTTTGTTTTTTTTTCTGTAAAGTGCTGCTGTTTTTAATACAAGAAATATGATTCTTTATTGATTTTTTGTTCTTGAATGGAGTAGGGAAATTATTTAGTCATTAGACAACTATGGTCTACAGTTAGTTGTTCAGGTGAACTATTGAAGGGAACATGTATCAATTTAAAACACCAGTCAGATCGTTTCTGTGTGGGCCGTCAATGTCGGGCAAAACAACACTCTTAACTAAAATAATTAAAAATTGCGATAAAATGTTTGTGGAAAAGCCGAAAAAAATCTACTATTGTTACAGTATTTGGCAGGAGTCATACGATAAAATAAAAGCAATTGCCACCACGGGATTGGTGCAGATACAATTCATACAGGGACTTGATGTTTTCAGCATTATTGAACCAAACTCTTGGCTGATCATTGACGATCTGGCTGAATCTATTGAACAATGGTCCCAGGAAATGCTGCAATTATTCACTGTTCGCTCTCATCATGAACAGATTTCTGTTACTCTGGTTCTGCACAATCTCTTTCATCAGAGCAAATGTATGCGAAAACTTGCATTGAACTGTACCTACTATATCATCTACAGAGTTGTTCGTGATTCCAGCTCGCTAATAACCCTCAATAAACAAATCTATCCAGGCGCCCCTAAATTTCTGCTCTCAGCATACAATCAGGCAACTAATAAACCCTACGGCTATATCCTATTGGATCTTAATCAAAATACACCCGAGGATCTGCGTGTAGTCACAGATATTTTCGACAATGAAATTACAGTATATCTCCCCGTGAACACCAAAAAGACCTATTAGTTGCCATCATGACACTGAAGAAACTACATGAAAATAGACATCTGTTTTCAGTTCTAAGCACTTCAAAACCCTCTCTTAGGAAAGCCATACTCAAACATGGTATTGACAATGATTTCATTAATCTAATATCTGAACTTTGTTTAAATTTGCCCGAGGGTAATGTTCAACTGCCAGAAGTAGTTAAGCAACAGGCAAAGCAACATCGTTCCATTGTACGTACATTGGCCTCTAAAAACAAAGGAAAGAATTTTAAAAAGAAACGACTTCTTCATGCGGGCGGTAGCTTTTTCACACTTTTACTGCCGATAATTGCAGGACTTGTAAACAGTTTTCTCTAGTGAGAATGGCAAAACCCTATAAATTGACTCCAATAGAACTCGCTCTCTCACCCGTGAAACACTTTGAGAACAATCTGAGTAAATTCCTTGACAACGAGAATATTGAGGATGATAAAAAACTGATTTTACTTCAAGGTGCACTTCGCCGAGTGGACAAACATAAGTCCTATCGTGTGAAGGCCACTGCTGCTGCTGCTATTGATCACAAAAAAGAATCATCTCCACAAGAGTCTGCTGGAACACAATTAAAGAAGGAGGAATTGGATTCAATTGTATTGAAAATTGGAAATCTAATGCCCCACTCATATCGTGAACAAAGTAAACGACTTCTAGCCTATCTCATGGAAAGTGGTCAAGATCATATTCAAGTTGAGAGCAATGGGAAAGGGATTATAATTCAGGGCAAGAGCTATAATCTACTTGATTTAATCTATGATATGGTTACAAATCGTAAAGGACTATTATCATTTGACGCTCATCTATACAACTTTCTAAATACATTAAACTTCCCCAAAAGTCTTATTAGCAATAGACAAATTCTAAAAAAATTAAATGAACATGCATCATTGTCAACACCACCATTAAAATATGAAGAAGAAGAAGAAGAAGATTTTAAATCAATTTTGGAAAATACTAGCACACCACTGATAGCTAGATAAAAGCTAAGACGTATCAAGTCAACGTCACCACCACCACCAACCGCCAGTATACAAAAGGGTAGTGGACGTTACACAACGTGTTTACGTTCAAAATGGTTGAAGTTCTGAAAGGTGTTTATGAAAATATTGGTGAAGTGGGGAGTTTAAGTTCACCCACCACTCTTTCCAAGGTCACTGGTGTTCACACTAAAAGTGTACAAGACTATCTACAAAATGAATCAAGTTACACTCTGCATAGAAATCATAGAATTCGTGCTAATCAATATCGAAAAACTAAAGCCTTTTTCCCATTGCATATAATGCAAGCAGATCTAGTGACTCTAGTTGAGGTTCAACGACGTCACAATACACCGTACAAGTACATTCTACTTGCAATCAGTGTTTTTAGTCGCTATGCATATGCAATTCTATTGCGATCAAAGAGAGGCGTTGAAGTTGTTCAGGCCATTGAAAGTATTCTCGAACAGGATTCATATAAAAAAAAAATCAAACGGATCGTGGTAGTGAGTTTGTTAATCCCCATGTTGCAAAAGTACTAGTGAAATATAGTACACTGCTCTATCATAGTCATAGTCCTATAAAGGCTGCATTGGCCGAACGATTGATAAGAACTATTCGACTTATAATTTCAAGACATTGTACATTGAAAAATACACCGGCTAAATTCATGATTTAGTTAAAATCATGTTGATTTATAATCAACGACCTCATCGATCATTGTCCAACTCAACCCCAACGGAAGTTTATCATTCTGATTATGATACAATTGTCACCTTTCTTAAACAGTATTCCAATGAAACGATTGTCAAGAAGAAAAATAAATTCAATGTTGGTGATACTGTTCGAATTAATAGGACAACTAATGTTTTTGAAAAGGGGAATTACTTGTAGTCCACCGAACTTTTTAAAGTGGCAAGAATCCTAGACACTAAACCCATAGCTTATCGTTTGCGCGATACCAAAGATGAAGAGATTCTCGGCGGCTTTTATGACTATGAACTACAAAAAGTTAAAAATAATAGTGAAATCTATCAAATTGAAAAGGTATTAAAGACTCGTACTCGCAGGGGTAAGAAACAGTTACTTGTTCGGTGGCTAGGATACAACTCTGATTTTGATTCGTGGATCGGTGTTGAAGATATTGACAATGCCCAATGATTTCTATGTAACTTTTATGTCCAATGTTTCCAATCCTCTCTACAACGACTTGAATACGACAAGTTATTTTTGGACGAAACTCTCCCCCGCCATCAAATTTGACGGTGCGTATGAAGTAGCTCTTGTCGACTGTATTCTCAAAATACCTATGACATCCTGAGAAAGGATCGTGTGTATGATATAAAAGTTATACCATTCGATTGGACACTCTTTGTCGACTATGAATGGGTTGAAGCACTTAAATCTAGCGAATATCCAGATGCCAAATTGAAATATATTGAATACGATAATATGACAGATTTGTGTCGTACAATCAATAGAAAAATCTCATATCGTAGGAATGGTAAATTCCATTTTAATTATTCATTGGAACATGATAGAATTTACATTACCTCACCTGTTGACACTGAAATAATTATTCTCAATGATAATCTGAGAGACGTTCTTGGCTTTAAAGAGAATACGATCAATGGGAAAAATGCTGGCGCCGTTTAAGGGATGGATCAAGTTATTTTTGCTGATTATCTTCCTGGTTTCGCCTCGGACTCTTGCATATTTCTCTATGCATCCTTTGTGGAAACATCGAGAGTCGGTAATTCAAATGTCCCCCTCCTACGTGTTCTTGAACGAAAAACAACTCATGAACTTGTTCATCACTATAATATAAAGCATCTTCAGTATGTTCCTGTAAACACTTCGTATTTGGAACTCTGTCAGTTAACACTAAGAAGTGAATTGGGTGATCCTCTAGCAATAACAAAAGGCTTAGCAGTGAGTATATGTCATTTTCGACCCATTGTCGGCGATAGCACAATCACCTAAAATGAACAATAGAAGAATTCCATTTGCCTGCCCCGATATCGATTGCTATGTTGGTGCTTTGAGTCCACGTCAAATAGGCAATGGATTGGACTACTACAAGGGTCGTACTACAATGTCTGGCTATGGTCTTGGTATCTGGTTTGCTAGGCTATTTCGTTCTGCACTACCCCTTGCCAGAAAATATCTTGTGCCTGCTGCATCAAATTTTGCTGCCTCCACACTACAGGACTGGGGGTCGGGCATGAATTTCAAGGAGAGTGTTAAGGAAAATATTAGATCTTCAGCAAGAGCCGTTGGTGAGCAATTAAAATCTCGGCAAAATGGGGAGGGATTGAAAAGGATGCGTGCGCGTCATTCACTCATCAGTCTCCACCCAGGCGGGAAGCGAAGGACATCAACAAGGACTTTGAGGAATAAAACAAGGAAGACCAATAAGCAGAAGAAGAAAAAGAAAAAGAGTGTTAGATCAAAGAAGGATTTCTTCTCTTAAGATGACTTATCTCCCCCACAAGGAATCATATCCATCAATCAGTTCCTCATTGAATCTATTCAATGCTGAAAATGTTGATGTCAGTGTCAAGTATGGCTACTACGAACAATTTCATCCCCAACAACCCCTCTCGGAAAATATACACTGTCAAATATTTTCCAATGAAGACTATTTCATTGATTTGTCATCAACATTTATTGATTTAAATGTTGCGGCGAAGAAAAAGTCAGATAATACAACTCCAAATGCTGCTGACGGTCTCTCCTATGAAAACTGTATTCTACACAATCTATTCAAACAAATTAATGTATTTATTAATGGAACATTGGTGAGCACTAGCAATAATTTATCAAACTATGCAAGCTACATACAATTTATGATGATGACACCAAAGGCATACAAGGAGTTGAGAGGACAATCATTGGGCTATGAATATCGATCAGGTGCAGATACTGATGGTGAGTTGACTACTGCAGTGACCCAAGAGTATCATCTGGTTGGAAAATTAAATCATGAGATATTCAATATATCCCAATGGCTACCCCCTAATGTCAAGATTGACACAAAGTTACAGCTGGCCCCATCGAATTTCATTTTGAGAAAAACACTTCCTGCAGCACCCGATGCAAATGTCATTATCACATCGGCAATTCTCCATGTCCGAAAACAGCAAGTTATGAGCTCTATTGCATTGGCAATGGAAAAGCTAAGAGCCAATGGCAACAACATTAAACTTCTTATCCCCCATACGATCACCAATCAACGTCACATTGCCACCGGCTCTCGTAGCTATAGCGATTCATCATTTATCAATGGAGAAATCCCATCAAAATTGGCTTTGGCCTTTGTGAAGAGTGGCAGTGCTGTTGGATCCTGGACTGAATCCCCCCATGATTTAAATTTTTTCGGTCTATCTAGCCTTGTGTGCAAAGTGAATGGTATTCCACTGTACACTCTATCTTTTGACAAAAAATCCTATAGAACTCTGTACGAGTTGACCATGCAATCCCTAGATCATGACTCTCAACTATTTGAAAATGGAATAACCGATTCAATGTTTTCAAAAAATCATGGGGTAATTGTTTTGGACTTGTCGGGGACTCAGGATATGAGCATAGTACGAACAGGGAATGTACGTTTAGAGTGTACATTTGCTGATGCTTTGACTGAGAGTATCACGCTAATATCACTTAGTCAATTTGAAACCTATTGGGACACCACACCCGACGGCAGTGTTCTACTAGACCTAGCACCATGAACACAAACCAAATAATCAACGTATTTAGTATGGATCCATACATGTCCCAGTACAAGTCCTATTGCATACCTTCGGACTTCATTGAAAAAATTCCAAGTGTTAACAATACCTTAACCATTGTTAATAGCAGTCCATCGACTTTGAAGACCGGCCATTGGCTATGCATCTTTCAAACAGCGAAGAATATTGAATTTTTTGATCCTCTTGGCCTATCGTATAAATTCTACACTCCATACATCAGCAACTTTATTGAAAGCAGTGGGAAAACCATTGTTCAAAATCAACGAAGAGTACAGGATTTAACGACTAAGACATGTTGCTTTCATGCACTACTCTTTTTCATGTTCAGATGTCGTGGCTACACCTACAAGCAGTTTCTCGACATCTACGTTGACTTACCTCGATTGAACGACTTTCTAGTGGAAAATATACTTACAAGCGTATTGAATATTGATTTTAGTGCCCTACGAATAAAATGTTCTAAAAATGTATGTGAAATTGTTTATTAATAAAAATTTATATACATGATAAAATGACTTTTCTACTCTTTAGATTTCATCTTCTACTAGGTATAGGTATTTGTCGACAACAACTAGTGCAGGTAGATTATCTGAATTCACAGTGTACTGATCCTGATGTACTGCAATGTCAGGGTCACATTTTCTACAGTAGAGTGTAACTTCACTCTTGTCATATCTCTTTGTATAGTCAATGATACTATTCTCATTCATTCTATAGAATTCACATGTTTCAATTTGCTTATTTGAAGCAATTTCACAAACAGTGTCCTCAAGTGTCGAATCACATTCCGTCACAGCCAAATAAAAATCAGTGGGCTTATAATCATAACACCCATTGTCCTCACAACGATGACGTAGAAACCATATTCTTTTGCTGTTCCAACAGTTGAATCGTTGACCCGGTTCCTCCTCCCAGAACAATCTAAAACCACGACGATACCAATCTCGTAGCAATAAACTAAAATCACGATTAGGATTCTTTCCAATCATACCGGGATATGTATTCTCCCACTGATTACATTTGTCATAATGGCAATTGGAGCATAGGTGCCCTCTAGGATGAGAGTCACACACCTCTTCAAGACAGGAATTACAATATTTAATTTGTACAGCATATCCTCTATGCAATTTACACGGGTTGCATAATCTACACTTTTCATCATACTCGTCAATCATTGTGCAATTCTCACATGATGACCAGCTGCCCAGTGTGTACATACATAGGGGACATGTATGGAACATTTTTTCATGTGTTGACACCCTCACTGCCACAATGAAACTGAGCTAGCAACAACAAAAATTGTCTGAGATAGAGAGAAAGAGAGGAGTAAATCATCCTTGAGCACCATCTTTCTCATGAAAAAAGTCCTAAATTTCTAAACTAGTGTTTAAAAGCATATCCACAATATCATTTTGCCGTGTCGTGATCAATATATCAATAAATTGTGTAAATGCATTTGGACCACGACGTAGAAGCTTCATACAATAGTCTAATGATGGAGAATCACTTTTCATTATATCGACAAGCATTCCCCGAGAAAATATCTTCCTTTGAATACACAACTCTAGAAAATCGTCATCTAGAATCAAACGTTTTTCCATAAGCACTAGATTCCCCATGATTCGCTCTTTCTCAAATCTATCCATTTTTTAGAGTCCTAACTCTCTCACAACCAATTTCAGACTAACCAGAATTTCTTTTTGTACTCTAAAAATATACGCTAGTCTACTATAGAAAGAAAAATACCTTTGATTTAGAAACAATTTTATTGAACATAATTACAATAATAGTATTCACTGATGTATTTTGTTCTCATCAATATATTTCGATAGGACATCTAATGCTGACCGAAGTTTATTTATATGAAGAATATTCACTTTTCCAGCAAAACATAGTTGCTCCTCCTGTTTAAACTTGCTTAATGATATCACGTATCTAGCATACATAGTGTCCCATTCAAGGCATAGTCTACAGCCAGCGGTTATTTCCACAGCCAAATTGGGTACTCGTATATCGTTGCTGCTGCTGTCGGCTCTATCATTAATCTCCAATAATGTAAATGCACCACTCATTTTTTCTCCACTAATATCCTCTCAAAAAAACTATTCTTTTTGAATTCAATTCTCTTACTAATATGAATTGTAATGAAAATCAGTCCTTTTATTCAAATCCCAACCACAAATCAAGTTATCGTATATGGAGTAACCTCCGCTCTCTGAATGGCTCATAAAAAACGGATGTTACCTCGAAAAACCGGTTCGGTTGAGTTATATAATTTCATGCATGCCCTCAAAACATGTTTGACTACTTTATATCATACCAGTTTTTTAAGAATGTGCACGTGAACTCATGACGTACATTCATTGTACAATTGACAACAAAAACAGAAAAAAACCTGTTTGACCACATTATACACTGCCAAATAACCAGTCTGGTAATCTGCCTTGGAAAGCTGCCAGGGAACGTAAAGTGGGCAAATTCAATAGATACTTACTACTGATGATGACTTTACCAATGATTTAGCCGTTCTTAGCGAAAAACTCGATCAGCTTAAGTCAGCACTTGAGACGCTCTCCTCCAATACCTCCAGAGTTAGGCTGCAAATCAACTGCAAGAAAACGAATATCATGCCCTTAGAAAAGGCCGCATCGGCATCACCCTTAACTGTTGCAATCAACTGCCAAGAAGTTGACGTGGTAAGGCAATTCACTTATCTCGGATCAATTATATCATCAAATGGCACAATTGACGCCTAAATCTCAACCACATCAGCCAAGGCAAACTTTGTATTCGGATGGCTCATATGAGCAGTCTTCCACATACCCAAATTAGTCGCTTTACAAAAGCCCGTATCTAGAACGCCACAGTCTCAAGTATCATGCTGTACTCTTCTGAGACATGGCCGATAATCCAGACACAGCTAAGAAAGGCTGGTGCCACCCAGACTAGACAACTGCGTCGAGTTGAAGGCTTCAAATGGTATGACAAGATTGGAAATACTGAGATCCTGAGGACCTTCAAGTTACCGAACCTCTCCTCCCAAGTAGAAGCTCGTTCTCTAAGATGGTACGGCCACTTACTCCACCTCCCGCCAACTAACCCTGCAAGGATCATATCGGACTTCATTCCCTCGATTGTCTGGAAACTTCCTCGAGGTAGGCCGCGCACCAGAGGGGCTGATGTTATAAATCAACGCCTCTTCAACCGCAATCAACCCAAATGAGGCCCCATCATTAGCCCTGGAGAGGGCTGCTTGGAGAAAACTGACAGTGCTATCAACCAGTTCCCTCTAAGCTGGTGACCCTGCTGAACAAGAGCGTTAAGTCAAGTAATTCAAAGTCCATAAAAAGAGTAGATGTATTCAGATATCTAGGTGTTTATATAGATTCTACTTTGTCGTTTAAAGTACATATTAATAAACTCGTGGCAACAGTGTCCAGGAATATTGGTTATTTGCATCGGTTGAAGTTTCTGTTTCCGTACCAGATCATGAGTACTTTATATTTTTCATTAGTTGAATGTTTTTTTTCAATATTGCCCGAGTGTCTGAATGTTGACTTTCCCTTCGTATTTACGAAGACTCCAAGTTGTTCAAAATAAATCAATAAGAATCCTGGACCATGTTTAACACACCCTAAGAAGACATATAAATTATCTGAAACTAAACATCTTTTTTTACTTATTGTACGGTGTTTTTGTGGGTAACAGATAAATTATTATTGTTATAACTAAACACAAAAATTTTAAACGCCAAGTAAATTTCCATATTAAAATAAGAACTAAATAAAAATCTCCTTTTAGACCCCTCTGAGGCTGGGACTCCACGATTAACCTCTCCCCTCCTTCTTCACGATGTTTTTTTGATATACATGCAAGTAGAAATAGATAGGATTTATGTCAATTTTCTGCAAATTAATGGTTGGTACATGCTTATGGATTATATTACGGCAGAAGATTCTTTGACCCGTCCTTACTTTTCCCACTTTGTTTTCTTTGTTTTTAGAACCAGAGTTTCAAAGTATTTCGATATCTCTCTTTTCTGTTTCAACACGATGATGATTTAATTTGTTTACGTGTATATCGTCTTTGAGTTTGTCACTAAATCTTCTCATCTTGAATGTTAGCGGAAAATAATATTAAAATATCTACAAAAAGTAGGCCTACCTGTAATGCATCCCAGAGATCGTTTTTACTTAAACAGAAAAGATCTGAGTATCCAACACTTCTTACATTTGCTGTTCTTCTATTTCCAGTTTTATTTCCAGCAATATTTAAAATCGAAATTTCTCCAAATACACTTCCAGGGCCAAGAGTCGCAAAGACTGTTCTTCCATCATCTGCCACCACCTCTAACTTCCCTCGCTTGACAATATACATCTCCTTGCCCACATCACCCTTTCGGCAAATATAGTCACTAGGACTAAAAACTTGAAGCTAATAAAATCAAAAATAAAATATAATAAATAAAATATAATCAAATAATAAAATATATTATAAAATATATTATATAATAAAACATAAATATAATATAAATCTAAGCTAATAAAATATAAGCTAATAAAATATAAATCAAATAAACGTGATAACTTTAAAGTAGAATTGCCTGTATCTATAGTGCCAAAATTCAAACAAACAAGTACTGTCATTCTGACAAGCCTTAACTGATAATACTTGACCGTTAATCGTTTTTTACTTTTGATTACAGATTTTCCTTTTGATTACGTTTTTTCCTATCGATTTTCGTTTTAATTTTCCTTCTTCATTTTTAGGCCTTCGTAAAACGGTAATATTCTTTTGAATTGAGGCTTATGCATCTTGTTTTATTTTGTTCGTTATTTATAGTTTTAATAAGGGCTTAGCCTACCATCTTCTAATCTTCGGCGATTGTGTTAATTTTTGGATGTTTTTTTTAGGTAGTATGTTTTTATGTAAAATTTCCTGCTCATGTCAATTTTAAGTTTGTTGCGGTGTAAATAATGGATTCTTTTCATTTTTTGGACCACTCTTCTCTTTTTAAAATTTGATAAAAAAAAATTATTTTTTAATGCTATTTCTATTTTTTTTCCCTACTACATAGTTTTTTTTTTTTACCTTTGTATACAGTTACTGAAATTGTTCTGCCCAAAACCAGTAATGAGGCACACCAGTCAAGGTGTTTATACCGTAAGGAATTGTACGCAGTGGTATGCCTACATGTATTTCTTAAAGAGTAATTAGATAAAAAAAAAGTTTTTTCAACTGAAAGTAAAAAGCAACATCAAAACTTAATTCGTGCAGATATCATTACGTATATGGGAGGGGGGTACTCCTCCAAAACGCCTCGCTCTTTAGCTAAAGTTTTTTAGTACTTAAAAAACATTTCTTATTGTTCTAATTAAACGGACATTGTGTTTCAGGAGTCATTCTTTAAGAATTGGGACATAATTCTAACTTTAGCGTAAGGAGCGAGGTGTTTTGGAGGAGCAAACCCACCCATATCCTACCTAATAATTTTTGCTCGTTTTAAATTTCAATGTTGCTTCTTACTTTCAGCTGAAAATTTTTTTTATTGAATTTCAGACCGGTTTTTCAATAATTCCATGATATCTGGCTACTCCTCCACGGAAAAATCCCTCCTCCCCAAGGATTTATTCTCTAGACAATCAATCCTGGTGAAAATTTACCCCAGACAATTACCATTAGCATCTCCCAGCGTAAAAATGAGTCGGCGATGAGAAAGCAAGACATAGGAAGAATGTCGTATAGAAATTCTGGTAAATTCTCCCAGTGTAAGATTTCCCCTGAAAAATTCACCCCCTGGAAAGTTCACTTCCCATGTAACTTTCCAGGGTCACGATATCCCCAAAGGCATAGTTATTCGGCCTTTCAACTATGCTGAACAAAATAGCTTTTCAAAATTTTGATCGGACGATTTTGAGAAAAAAGGGCGGGGGAGGGGGCCTAGTTACCCTCCAATTTTTTGGTCGCTTAAAAACGGCACTAGAACTTGTAATTTTAGTTCGAACGAGCCCTCTCAAGATATTCTAGGACCACTGGGTCGATATGATCACCCCTAAAAAAAAAAAATAATAACGCCTCCGTGGTCGTTCTTCTGGCAAAGAAAACAAAATTCCATATTTTTTCAGATAGGTTCTTGAAACCTGTACAGTAGGGTTCTCTAATACACTGAATCTGATGATGAGATTTTCATTAATGTTCTTTGACTTTTAGGGGGTGTTTATCCCTTTTTTCAAAAATCAAGCAAATCTTCTCAGGCTCGTAACCTATGTTGAGCAAGATTCAACTTAATGAAACTCATATATTTGAAATCAGCATAAAATTTATTAATTTTTTTTCCTTAGCGCAGTGTTTTCTAATTATATTGGCTTGATTTTTTGTTTATTTGATGAAATAGAAATAAAACCTAAAGACTCCAATTCTTTTGATATATCTATTGGTATCGATATTCCGTTTTTAGAGTTTCGGTTACTATTTGGCCAGGACGCTCCTTACTTATAGTTCGTTACCACGAACTGTTTTATAAATAATCTCAAGACAGTATATATTGGCCTGTTTTATCCATAACAGATGGTAATATTATATTAGGGAAAGCCTATGATGCAGTAAACGAGGTTTAGCGTTCAATGGTTTTGAGAATATTAATACAGTATAGGTAGCCAAAATTAAATAAAAAGATTGAATGAAGAATTCATTGTAAATCCATAAATTTTTTTACGCGTTAAAAGTTGTTGTATTTGAATATTGATGATCACCACAAAACCGAATTTGTAAACCGATTTTAAGCGAAAGGGAAAGGGAAGGGAGAAAGGGAGAATTCCCATAAATATGTGTTAAGTTTAGACACAAAAGTACCAATGGATTCAGAAGGTTTGAGGAGCTCGAGTTTAAATCCTCTGCCAGCGTCTCTCAAACAGAAAAAAAAATATTATTTAGGACTAAAGGGGCCTAAAGCCCGACCTCAACAAAGATTTTGAGCATTACATACAACCCTTCAGTGCCACGGTAAGTACTGCCATGTGGTAACATCTTTCATAGGCAGCTTGCTAGCGCTGCCTAAGTAAAGAACGATGTGGGCACAATGTGTTTTTTTTTTTTTGTTTTTTTTCTCCATACCCGGGCTTTTCGTATCGAAGGAGTTGTCATAGAAACTTCAAAAAGGGTTTATTCGATTGGAAATTGAAATGGCTAGTGCTCTTTTTAGTAGTCGAAAGTGATTGGAAAGCAACTAACACCCATTCCACGCCCACCATTTCCCAAACACATCCAATATAGATTTTGAGATAGCTATTTTGTTCTACGCAGTTCGAAGTTCAGGACTTTGAACAGGACATTCTTCCCACAGTCTTCAGGGCAAGGGTTATAAGTTATGCCCCGGGGACATATAAGGTTTTTATTGAAATCTTTGTCGTAGAAAATTGAAAAAAGGGCTCATTCGATTGGATATTCAAAGGGCTAGGGCCCTTTTTAATAGTCGAAAGTAATTTGAGGCCAACTAACCCCCCTCTCACGCCGATCCTTTCTCCAAACACATCCAATCAATATTTTAGATAGTCATTTTATTCAACGTCGTTGAAAGTATTGGAAATTAGTTCTTTAAGGATGACAACCCCTCCTCCCCCACAGCCCTCAGGGCAAGGGTTGTAAGCTGTGTCCTGGGGCATATAAGGTTTTTATTGAAAGCGTAGAAACTTCAAAAGGGCTCATTCAATGGAAATTGAAAGGGTTAGTGCCTTTTTTAATAGTTGAAAGTGATTGGAGAGCGACTAACGCCCCTCTCAAGCCCACCATTTTCCCAAACACGTCCAATCAAAATTTTGAGATATCCCTTTTGTTCAACGTAGTTGAAAGTTCTTGAAATTAGGTCTTTTAGGATGATAACCCCCTCAGAGCCCTCAGTGCAAGGGAGGTAATTTATGCCCAGGGGGCATATAAAGTTTATATAGAAAGTTGTTATAGAAATTTCAAAAAGGGCTCATTTGATTGGAAATTGAAATTGCCCTTTTTAATAGTCGAAAGTGAGTGGAGAGTAATTAACCCCCCTCTTTCCCCACCATATCCCCAAAAACATTCAATCAAAGTTTAGAGATAGCCATTTTGTTCAACGCAGCTGAAAGTTCTGGAAATTATGTATTTAAGGATGACAAACCCCCCAGAGCCCCAAGGGCAAAGGTTGTAAGTTCTGCCCTGGGGGCATATAAGGTTTTTATAGATAGAGTCGTCGTAAAACTCCAAAAGGGGCTCATTCAGTTCAAAATTGAGATGGCTAGTGCCCTTTGTGATAATCGAAAGTGATAGGGGGGTAACTAACCCCCCTCTCACGCCCACCATTCCTCAAAACACATCCAACCAAAATTTTCAGATAGCCATTTCGTTCAACGTAGTAGAAAATTCAGGAAATTAGGTCTTTGAGAATGACACCCTCCCCTCCCCCCAGCACTCAGGGCAAGGGTTGTAAGTTATGGCAAGGGAATATAAGATTTCTATTGAAAGTTTTGTCGTAAAAACTTCAAAAGGGCTCATTTGATTGGAAATTGAAAGGACTAGGACCATTTTTAATAGTTGAAAGTGATTGGAGAGCAACTACCACCCCTCTTACGCCCACCATTTCCCAAAACACATCCAATCGAAATTTTGAGATAGTCATTTTGTTTAACGCCGTTGAAAGTTCTGGAAATTTGGTCTTAGAGGATGACAACCACTCTAACACACCTTAAGGTAAGGATGGTAATTTATGCCATGGGGGCATATAAGGTGTTTATAGAAAGCGTTGTCGTTTCCAAAAGGGCTCATTTATTGGAAATCGAAAGGCCTAGTGCCCTTTTTAATAGTCAAAAGTTATAGGAAGGTTTGACATTTTTATAGTAAAGATCGATGTGGGTATAATGTATTATTTTTTGTTGTTGTTGTTGTTTAGACCAGGACACTTCGTATCAAAGGAGTTGTCGTGGGAACTTTGAAAAGGGCTTATTCAATTGAAAATAGAAAGGGCTGATGCCCTTTTTAATATTCAAAAGTGATTGGAGGGCAACTAATCCCCCTTCCACTCCCACCCTCTCACGCTCACCCTCCCATTTGCCCATTATGTTTAAAAAGTAAATGTTGCCTCAAGATTAATTCAAAATGCACTGTGATAATGCTAAATCCCAATAAGGCATCCCAGCAGTATCCCAAGAACGACTGAGGGTATTATGTTCAAACTTTCGGGGCTACTTCTGCTCTTAAAATTTAACCAAATCAAAATAGTGTAAGTATATCCAAGCTATCAAAGAAAGTAAACAGATTTTTTTGCGAATAGTATCAAGTTTTCCATTTCAGGTCAACTAGAGGAGGTATGAAACTAAATTAAACAGTAACATTTGTGTCCAGATTTTTAAAAGGGTGTATGTTGTTAAAAATTGCTGAAAATTTTTCTCCAGCAAACAAATAGCAGGCCAAACTATAAAGTCTTAAAAAACGAAAAGATTTAAAGTATTATTTTCTTTTTCCCCGAAAAGACTATGTCAATATAAAACGAACAGAAATTAATTAAAAAAAACTTTTTCCATAAAATAAGTTTTTCAAAGAAAAGTAAAGAACTCCATTTAACAAAAAATGAGCAAAAATAAAATCAAATAATTTAGCAAGTGTGAAACTACCGCAAAACAGCATCGATAAATAAATGAAACCCAAAACAAACAGAAATTACAATAATTAACCAAGTCAAACTCAAAATAAGAAGAAATTAACGTAAGTTGGGCGCAAAACCCCTATGCCTTCCCAAGCCCAGCACAAAGTTTGCACTTTACTGTAAAATAAAAATGAATGTGCATTGTCAGTTTAATATACATATACTGAAATTTAGTAATTAAAATGTTAATATTATTTGATTTATTAGAGTTATAAAAGTAAAAACATTTGTTTTTTTCAGTAAAGTGCAAATTTTGTTCTGGGCTTGGGAAGGCATAAAGGTTTTGCGCCCAACTTGCGTTAATTTCTTCTTATTTTGAGTTTGACTTGGTTAATTATTGTAATTTCTGTTTGTTTTGGGTTTCATTTATTTGTCGATGCTGTTTTGCGGTAGTTTCACACTTGCTAAATTATTTGATTTTATTTTTGCTCATTTTTTGTTAAATGGAGTTCTTTACTTTTCTTTGAAAATTTTATTTTATGGAAAAAGTTTTTTCATTTAATAAGTACAAAGAGCACACCCGTGTCTGAAAATAATTGACGGTACTGATGTTTAGTGGTAGTGAAAATTAAGATTCAAACCAAAGGGTATGGGTAGCTTTTAAGAGTGGGAACTGGCGCTATCATTGACAAACAAACTATAAGCGCCATTAAGCGTTTGGCAACTCTTGGCATTTTTTTCAATCTAATAATAAGAATTATTAATTAAATTAGTTTAATTGGTAAAATTAGGGTAGTAATAAGTGTCTGATCTCAGTTCCTGACAGAAAAACGATTAAGCAGCTTGAAAAATGCCATGTTTCGCCAGAAGCTAGATGGCATTGATAGTTTCTTTGTCGACATTAGCGCCAGTTTCCATTCTTGACTCTTATAAATTACCCATACTCTTTGATTCAAACTTTAAGCAAGAATAAATTAACAAGGGCACACCTATTATGTATTCTGTAAAAGGAACACTAAATTCACATTTTAATGAAACCCCATGGCTCTTGTATTAGTACACATGATCTCAAATTCGAAACAAACGTTATTAAAATTTGGAATTAGAGACTAGGTTTTTATTTTGAACTGTTAAGGTTGAAATTAAAGAATATTTGTAGAGTTTAGGGTGGGATTTAAGAGGATTGACAATTTGCCCTTCTAAGGGTAATTCCTGCTCTTTTGAACTTTAAACAAAGATCAATCATCATACAGCAGTTTTTCCCAAATACGGTATACAGACCTCTTATGGGAGGGTCCAATAAAGGGTTTTGGAGGTCATTTAAGAAATAGTTCTACCAGGGCCGCATCCAGGGTTTATCTTTTTTATTACATTTTTTTTGGGTGGGGGGGGGGGGTACAAAATATTTTTTTCGGGAGGGGGGAGGGTACAATAAAAAATCTGAAAAACACTTATAGAACTTGTTTATATTCATTTTGTTACGTTTTTTACAAGTCAGACAAACATTTTTTCTATGGGGGGGGGGGTCAAATCCCCTAACCTCCCCTGGATACGGCCTTGAATTTACTGAAATTGCCTAACACCGTAAATACATAAAATAGGGCTACAGTGATATTTTAACCAAGAAAAAAAAATTAAGTTCGTATTCCAAAATTCTATGGGCTACAACTTCGGAAAAAAAGTAAAAAAAAAAAATTCAGTAGCATTGCACATCGTGTGGCACAGCATCTTTCCTTTAATCGAATCAGCGCATGGGATGAATACTTTAAAATCATCGCAAGTGTGTTGTTTGTCAAATTAATTAATTGATAGTTCACTAGTAATTTATTCTTTGTTTAAATACCCCAATTGTTAGTTATGATAACTCATCCCAAAAAAATTGCTGGACCTAGTTTTTATAAGTGATAATAAACTCCGTCATAAAATTAAATCCAAAATTTTAACGAAAGATATGCTCTTATTTAGAATAGCCTACCAAATATCATACATTAAAACATTTAATTCTATAGTTTTATCATGTTTTGTGACATAAGATCTACACCAGTGTTTGCTTCTTATATCAGTTTTCTTTTCGTCAAATTGATCAAATTGAATGCTTTTTAATTCCTTTTAAATGCGGTAAGAGGTTCACCATCAATTTTGATGCAGAAATTTTTGTTGATATATTCATAGCTGTAAGAATATACATATACAGAAGAAATAATTTGTTTGATGTAAAATTTGGTGAATAAGATTTACTTTGCAATGCATTTTGTGCTAAGGTTTACTGACGTTTATGATTTCCTAAATTTTAAGATCAAAGTTAAAATTGACTAAAGTAAAAAAAGACTTGGTTTTGTGAATTAAAACAATTTTTTTTTTTTCTGGTTTGCCCAGAAAATTATTTTTTTTTATTAAACCAGAAAGATTAATCATATAGAAAAGAAGAAAATATGATTATTAAAAAAAAAAATATTTTTGTGAATGTGCTATTTTATGAATGTGCATTGTCAGTTTAATATACACATACTGATATTTATTAATTAAAATGTTAATATTATTTGATTTATTAAAGCTATAAAAGTGAAAACATATATATTTTTTCAGTAAAGAGCAAATCATGTTCTGGACTTGGGAAGGCATAGGAGTTTTGAGCCCTGCTCATTTTAATTTCTGCCGTTTTGGGTTTGACTCGGTTATTTATTGTACTTTCTGTTCGTTTTGGGTTTCATTTATTTATCGATGCTGATTTGTGGTAGTTTCACGCTTGGTAGATTATTTGATTTTATTTTTCTCATTTTTTTTTTTTTTTTTTTTAATGGGGTTCTTTACTTTTCTTTGAAAAACTTATTTAGTGGAAAAAGTTTTTTAAAAATTAATAATAAAAAAAACTTCGGTGATTTGAGTAAGAAGTACCCAGGAATTCGCGAAATTGAAGTCGTACGTGAAATTCAAAAGTAAATACAACTTTGAAATAGTAAACAGTACAAAAATATGGCTGTAACAATAGTAACGAAAAATAAGACGGTAAAGAAAAACAAGATAATATTTTGATGTTTTTTCGATATTTAGATTGAGATTAAATAAAAAAAATAAGTTTTTTCCAACTGAAAATAAGGAGTGACATTAAAACTTAAAACGAACAGAAATTATTCCGTATATGAAAGGGGTTGTCCCCCCTCAACGCCCCACTCTTTAAGCTAATGTTTGACCCTTTCTCACAACTCTACTTTATAAAACAATAAAAAAATTTAGCGTAAAGAGCAGGGCGTTAAGGAGGGGGCAGCCCCTTTCATATATGGAATAATTTCTGTTCGTTTTAAGATTTAATGTCGCTCCTTACTTAAAGTTAAAAAAAACTTGTTTTTTTTAAATTGAATTTCTGAACGTTTTTGAATTGATAAAGGTTTTGAATTTGGCTCACTGTACATGAATAATTAAAATGGAATTTGTATATTAATTTTACTTTTTTTAAATAATAATAGCCTTATAATAACCTAAGTTTAATTTTGTTCCAGTTGTTTAAGAATGACTCCTGAAACACAAAGGCTGTTTAATTAGAATAATAACATCTTTTAAAAGTTAAAAAGGAAACTTTAGCGTAAAACCGATCTTTTGAGGAGAGGCAACACATCTCATATACGTAATAGTTTTGGTTCTTTTTAAGCTTTAATGTTGCTTCTTACTTTCAGTTGAGAAAACTTGTTTTTTATTTAATTGCTGATCTTTTTTATATAATGTTGGTAAATCCATCTCCCCCTCAATGGAAAATTCTCTTCCCCCAAGAGAAATTTCTCCATGGAAAGATTCTCCCACGTAACTTAAATTAGCGATATTTGCGGAATAAAGGCATAGTAACAAAACGGCCAAAGAGGTCGAAACTATTTTTTATGAGAATAAAAGTCACAAGTTGAGCAATTATAAAATGACTGAAAGGAATGAAAGAAAAAATCTTTAAAAGATATACATAATAAATTATGTTCGTTTCAAGTTTTAATGTTATTCCTTACTGTCAGTTGGAACAAAACTTGTTTTTTATTTAAAAACAACCACAAGCCGAAGACATACAATATCTTTGGTTTATCATCACATAAAAATCACAGTTATGAAGCTGTTAAAGGTAAAAATAAATGCTAAGATTGGCCAGAAAATAACACAAACAAACTATTGCTTATATCGGCCATTATTTAAAAAAATTCGAACTTTAGCGTAAAGAGTGAGGTATTGACGATGAGGCAAACTTCCTCATATACGTAATACGAGGGGGCTCTCCCCCTCGTCAATACCTTGCTCTTTACGCTACAGTTCAAATTTTGTTCCAGTTCTTTAAGAATGACCCCTGAATGGCTAAGGCCGTTTAATTAGAATAAATAGCTCTCTTGAAATTACTAACAATGTTTTAGTGTAAACAGCAAGGTATTGACGAGGGAACGAACCTCCTCATATACGTAATAAGTTCTGTTCGTTTGTACGTTTTAATGTTACTCCTTACTCTCAGTTGAAAAAAACTAGTTTTTTTTTATTTAATTTCTGATTGTTTTTTTAAATAATGCTGAAAAATCCAGAAATCCATCCATCAAATTTATTAAAATTCTCTTCTCCCATGAACAATTCCTCCATGGAAAGATCCTCCCTAGTAACCCAATTCCCCCAACCCCTTCCCCCATCAGAAAAAAAACCCCTGTAAACGTCTGTATACTTACCGATAACCAATACTATATGTAAACAGTGGGCAAAGTTCATAACTTGCAGCCCTTCCCCCGAGGACTGTGGGGGATTGACACATCTGAGAAAAAAACAACAAATAAACACGTATCCACGATCTTTTTTTCTGGTGAATAATGCAAAATTACACATTTATGCAGATAGGAGCTTGAAACTTCTACAATAGGGTTCCCAGATGTACTGAATGTGATGGGGTGATTTTCATTAAGATTCTATGACTTTCAGGGGGTCTTTCCCCCTTTTATAAAATAAGGCAAATTTTCTCAGGCTCATAACTTTTGATGGGTAGGACTAAACTTTAGGGAAATATATATATATATATATATATATATATATATATATATATATATATATATATATATTATATATATATATATATATATATATATATATATATATATATATATATATATATATATATATATATATATATATATATATAAAATAAGCATAAAAATCAAATTCTTTGATGTATCTGTTAGTATACAAATTCCGTATTTTAGAGTTTCGGTTGCTATTGAGCCGGGTCACTCCTTATTTACAATTCGTTACCAGGAACTGTTTGAAATTTTGCAGTCTGTTCTTAACAAATTGCCCTCCTCTGGTATTTGTTTTTTTTTTTTTTGCTTTTGTTTTTTACCCAAATTTTCGGCTAGTTGTGTTCACTTTGATAATTCATAAGAATACAAACAGATTTAAGTCCAATGTAAAAACCATATAGCAATAGCCAACATCATGGAGCGATAATCCTAGTCTGCCCTTTATACTGATAGAAAATACAAACAACAAAACAGATAAACGCAAGAACAGAGAAAAAGAAAAAAATAAAGCGATAAAATTTTCAATGGAAAATTTTAAATACACTTATTCATAAAACTAGATAGATTGTCAAAGTTGGTCAATCTGATCTTATGATTCCTTTGTTATCTATTTTTAGAACAAAATGTATTATTCCTGGGAGATAAAACTCAAAACTTACTTAAGAGGGAGTGAATGTGGTTTTACCTTATTTATTTATAAATTAAAATGAAATTACTAGATGGAGGTCTTAAGTCTAATTCCCTTCCCCGCCTTTCAAGTTCTTTGGTAAAATATATACACTATTATGCTTTTTCAAATTTGAAAAATCTAAGATTTTTAATTTTTATGAATCTGAAATTTGTAGTCTGTAAGATATTGAAAATCAGATTGAAAATTTAGAATATTAAATTACCTTCAGCTTCAAGACCAGTTCTGTTAGTAAACCGGGCTCACAGTCTTGAAAAATTTTCACTTTTTTCAAGGTATCAAGATGAACGTGAATAGCTATTTCTGCTTTCAGCTTATCTGGCAGAGTTCCAAGAATTTCTTCTTCATTCAAACTTTGCTTATTTGACCACAAGTAGTCAAACCATTTTATAACCCTATCTTCCAGCTCTTTCGACACTTTTCGAAACTCCATATACTGTTTAATTCCGTCCATTTTATTCTGGAATTCAGTTCTCGCAGCGTTCATATTTGTAATCATGCTTCCAATGTTTCCAACAATAGTTGCAAAAATAAGCACTCCAATCATTAGATCAACAATTGTAAAAATATATTCAATTTCTAGTTCCGGCGGTGGGGTTTCGCCAATGGTGGTCAGGGTCAAAGTTGACCAAAAGAATGCATAAATGTATTGACTGCTAAGCGTTTTATTCTCAGCTACTAAATCTTTAACTACCCACTCATCACTGCCAAATCCTATTGCATTACTTACTCCAAAGTATATACATGCATTCCAGTGAATGATTATTAATAGGAAAGTAATAACTTTACAAATACGAAAAATGTTTGGAAAATTCGTATGTGTTTCGGTCCGGTCAAGGAATGTAAGAAGTCGTCTAATTCTAAGTAATCGATTTGATCTGATTAGCACCGGACATGGTGCGTTTGAACAGTATCCGAGACCACTTTCAGAAAACAGATATAAAAAATCAGTTGGTAATATACTGAGAAGGTCAAGCTTGCTGTCTATACTAAATAAATAGTTCTTGCGAAGTAACGTAGGGTTTGTCACAAGTAATCCCTGCTCCAAATACCCTGAAATACAGTGAAAAATAATCATTTGCATTGCAGTTATCTCCTTACAGCTCTTTGTAATTCAAATTTCATCGGAAAACGCGCGGCAAATTTTACCACACCAAACAGTTAATTTTGCAAATTTTTAAAAATGTTCTTTGAATCAAACTTCTGAATAAGTCCTAAGTAGCCAAAAAACAGAGCTTTTAGACAGTCGGCTTGACAACTTTCTAATAGACTAGGATTTGTTATTAAGCGTGTTTTTCCCAAAAATTCTTGATTATGATTAAGGACTTTTTACGCAAAGGTTACATCTAAACTACAAGAATTTGAAAATTGAGCAGGAAAATCGTGATTTGCGGAAGTCACTACAAGTGGCATAGCTACGGAGAGTTCGGGAGGATCTATCCCGCCCCTCCTTAAGACCTGAACACTAGCACACAAACATGTACTTTTAATCATATAATAACTAAAGATTGTAATTTTAAGTAGTTGTATTGTCTCCCCACAGTGGTTTAGCCGTCCCCTTATGTAAAACCCTTCGCATGTCACTGATTACTTCTAAAAACTGCTTGATCTAAAAACTGATTACTTCTAAAAACTGCTTGATCTAAAAACTGATTACTTCTAAAAACTGCTTGATCTAAAAACTGATTACTTCTAAAAACTGCTTGATCTAAAAACTGCTTGATCTAAAAACTGATTACTTCTAAAAACTGCTAAAAACTGCTTGATGGTTATTTAAACTTTCGAAAAATTCAAAAACTAATATTTTAGCAGGGCAAAAACTAATAGAACAGTAAGTTCCCACAGAAATACATTTAATAATAAACACTAACCGACGCAATTGTACAGAACACACTAACTGCGGCACATACAATTAAGTAACATTTCAACACACAGCTACAAAATTTTTTAACCTATGATTTTGAACCAGTAAGAACACATTATTAAAGAAACGTCTTGATCAAATTCAGTTAACTCGACAATGTATCACAATTAATTTATTAAGGTGTATTACATTATTGGCAACATTATGCCGCTTTTAAGTAACATTGGTGTAGTTTTATATTGGTGTGAGCATAATCCTGCTGTTGTAAGTACAGCTTATCAACTACCTGCAGAACTTACCAAATAAAACAACTTCCTATCAATTAAACCGTGAGTCTAGGTGCTTACGATTAAACAAATTTCCATGTAACATCTGAATTCATGCATAAGCTTATTCATACAGCGCTAGTGTCAACTCCTTAAGCTCGGTAAATACAATCAAAGATCTCAAAGTTCATTCTAATGAAGAGTTAGAATTTATTTGCCTTTCTTCTGCAGCGATTTGTTCAACCAGCTATAAGGTTCTGTACTTGAAAATATTTTTTCTTAAGTGCAGCTTATATTTTTTTTTCTATACACTTTGTAACTAATTGGCTTTTCTAGAATTCGACTGTGGTTTGGCAGCGTGTTATTCACTGAGCTCGATCTATTGCTCCAAGATGGATCTGTTCAGAGAAGAGGTACTAGAGAAGTACTATACCACTATTACGTACCCTAAATCTGATGTCTACTAAGGAATTCTCTGCCCTCTCTGCAGTTCAAGATCAAATCATCATTAGCGCCTTACTGAAAATAGTTTTTTATTTGTCATGACTTGAAAAAAAAACACAATAATAACCATGATAACTGAAAAGTACTTGTGAATACATGTTGACAGTTTAATATATATGGATATTAATTCCTTAGGGACTCAGCAATTTCTGATTTATCAATGTTAAAAAGAGGAAAGGTTTGAAATTTGTTTTGTTTTTAGTAAAGCGCGAATAACATTCTGGCCTTTAGAAAACTTAGGGCATTAACTCTACTTTTGTTTGTGATATTTTGTTCGTTTTAGGTATGGTTTGATTATCTATTGCAATGTCTGTTCGATTTGGGTTTTATTTATTTGTTTATAGTGACTTATGTTTAGTTTAAGCTTTAAGGATTATTTTATCTCTTGTTTTTGTTTTTTGTAAAGGAATTTTTGTTACACTATGAATCAATGCAACAACAGTTTCCAGACATTTTTTATTCCTGATGAGCTCCCTACGGTTCCCCGAGTCAAAATTTAAAATCTACTCTACTCAAAGCTTCAGCTGGGTCCCTTAAGCCGTTAATTTATACCCCTAGCTATACCTGAGATATTGCAGGAACCCCCTTTTGACAACCTGGATGCACAGAGTGTCTTTTAATTTAGTTGAACCCCCCATTCAACACATCCAGAAAGTTTCAACTCAATACCTTAGCTGTTCCTGAAATATTGCAAATACGCCATTTTGACAACCTGGATGCATATATTTTTGAAGTCACTTGAATATCCCACGAATCTTTCCCTGAAGTTTTTAACTTAATGTGCTTAGTCTTTCCTGAGGAATAATAAAAATGTCATTTTGACAACAAGGATGCACTTAGTGTCTTTAATTTACCTTAACAACCCTCGTGACTTTTCCTGAAAATGTTAGCCTTTTACTCTTTGCCGTTCTTGAAATATCAGAAATGTACCTTTTTTCGCCCTCGATACCCATACTATCTTTTGATTTTGTTCAGAATCCTCCCACCCATTCCATTAACAATTCTACTCAATACCCATAGAAGTTCCTGAGATATTTCATAGATAGCCTTTTGATTACCTGAGTGCATATAGGCTAGGATCTAATGACTCAGTTCATTATCCCCCTGAAGCTTGAAAGTTCCTATTTTCTAGAATTAGCTGCTCCCGAGTTATTGCATATATATGCCATTGTGACAACCAAGATACACTTGAGGGTATTTTTTATTTATTTTAATATTACCACAAACATCCCCTGGAAATGTCAACGTCATATTCTTAGCCGCTCCTGAGAATTAAAAATGCGCCGTTTTTATGGCTTTTCTGTCCACAGTGTCATTCAATTTTGTTCAGCACCCTCCTGGCAATTTCATTAAATTTTCAACTTAATACCCTAAGAAGTTCTTGAAATATTTTGGATATGTTCTTTTGACAACATGCATAATTATAGTGTTTTATGATTTAGTTCAATATCCCCATAAGCATTCCCTGTAAGTATCAGATAGATGATAGATGCACAAGATAGAAGCACAGAGTGTTGCTTGAACGTCCTTTCCCCTCAATTACAGCCGTTAAAACTAGCACACAGGCTTCTTCGCAGAGTGAAGTTTAAAGATTCAATTCAAAACTGTTGGTCATTCAAACTTAGTTTTTGGTAGATTTTCAGTTGAAAAGTTTTTAGTTTTAGTTATTTTTTTTCGCAATAATCTTTCACTTTTAAGATGAGTAGTTGATTTATGAAACTTACTAAAAGGATCTGGAGGGGTATTATATGTGAGGGGTATAATAAACCTCCAGTTAGGGGCTTTGGACCATATATATATATATTGCAATGGTACCGTTTTATGCTTCCAAACTCTTCCAATTAAGAGGTGGTACCAAAAGTGTCGTTTTTAGTGCTATATGGCACTTTTGGATTGTAAAATTGATAAAAAGCACGTAGATATGAGTAATAGGTTTAAAACGAGCGATTAAGCTTCTTTCTGTGATGTTTTGGTAGCATGCTAGGCCTGTTGAAAAAGAGTAGAAAAAACGGGAGACAGATCAGTGGTACCGATACAAAAAGTGATTTTCCTTGTTGTTCAAGGAGGGGGATTGTAATTTCCCTGTACAAGGTTTTCGACTTTGCTGATTCCAATGGTACACTTTTTATTTTATCTGACGCCATTTTCGAATGGTTTAATTGCCATAAATTTTTTTTTGCAATAAACTTTTACCTTCAAGAAAAACCGAAATAAAAATTACCATTCCTGAGTCAGCGTTAGATGACGATATTTTTTCACTAGGCAGTTGTTTTCAAAACACTTTTTTTTTCAACTTTTGGTTACCATGGGATTTGATTCGCTCTTTGCTAGGTTGCAGCTACTGCTGCAACCATGATTTGAATAATTGACAAGGGAATAACACCCTTGGATCCTCCCAGCTCCACCTGAAAACTTTTGATTATCTTTTTTTCTCTGTTATATCTTGTATTTTTTATATTCCAATTAGTAAATATTGAAATATTCACAAACATGACCTATGATTCAAGTGATCCTACCACTCCATGCCTATTTTTAGGTTTCTTCTGAATATAATAATTGTTTTTGGCGCAAATTCAATTTTAAATCCTTATGAAGAGAAGCTGTAACCACTTTGCACCCTATGTACCATCCTACCTTTTTTATTTTATTTTATTTTTTAAATAATTTTTCCATTTTTCTTTCCCTACTCAGCTTATCAAAAACTTGCATTTTCCCCTTAAATCAAAGAATAGTATATTTCCACTATTCGCTAAAACAGTTGATGAATAGCAGAAAATACTCCCTAGAGAATATGGACAAACTAGGTCATATTTAGACGTTTAGCAATTAGCACTGAAATACTTCCTAGAGTACAATATCTCTTATGCCATATAAAAACACCGAATTTTCAACAATTCATCCTTCATATTTTGAACTAGCTCATATCATATTCATATTCACTAAGTACATTAATTGAGGGAAAAATGAATTCCATGGATTGAGCGAGTGATTTCCAACAAAAAAAATGGTAAGTCTATGTCATTATTTTCCGCAGGTTGTGAATAGAAAATATTTATATTGATAGCTTGTTCTATTCAAATATTTGATCATATTTATTAAGGCAGCCACTGATGCCATAAAGAATTGCCCCTTCTCTCTCTGAAGAAATAAAATTTCAAACAAAATATCATTCAAAACATTGAATATAATAAGAGATCACTAATATTCTAATGAAGGGAGTATGTAGGAGAAGAGGCTTTGGGTTCCAGCCCCCACACACAATTATAAATTATTTATAAAGTATAAACTGATTTATATTTTTATAAATCGGTGAATATACAAATATTTGCTTTTTTTGCAAGCAAGGGCATCGTTTTGGGGCTGATAGGGGCAGTTGCCGTCCCAATAATTTGAAGCAAAAACTATTGTAGAGCCCATGTCTATTGTCTGTCCGAATAAGGACCCTTCTTGCTCCTCTTCAGCCCCTGGTTGCAAGTTACAGCTGTGGCTTCGTCACAATGTAAGAGATCAACAATTGCCTACATCTTATCTCAGTGTTATTTTTTCCTTTTTGTTTGTCAGTTTTAATTTTTTTTTTCTAATTTTATCGATTTTCTGTTGCAGATGAACAAAGATACATTTGTCAAAACAGTATGGTCTCTTTTGTTCAAGTTTATTGCACCTTATAATTTTGGCGATCACAGATGTCTGTGTTCGCGTGAGGGTAAGTAATCTTAAAATCTTTCAAAATAACAGAGAACGCGAAATATCATTAAATACCGCTGTGGTTAAAACTAACTTCAACTGAATCCGAACAAAGTTGCAGGATTTTTTTCCGAATGTGCAGCGTTTTGAATTAATCTTCCAAAGGATGATGGGAGAGGTATCGATTGGGATGATCCAGAGGGCAATCTCAGAGTTTCATTTCGATATATTTGGGGCGAGGCCAGGAAAAGGGGGCTAGTTGCCCTCCAGTCTGTTTGGTTACTTAAAAAGGCACTTTGAAACGACACACATCCATGATCTTTAAATAACGACCAAGACAATACTGCCTTTCCATCATAAGAACAACAAACTTTGGACTGTTTTAATTTTTTAGTTTGAAGTTCTCTTTTTAATGTAGGTTTGGTAAAATTAATCATTTTTTTTTCTTTAAATACATTTGAATCTGAAATCATGCCAGTGGCATCGTTGAGGGGGGGGGGTGGAATTCTTAGTATTTTCGCTTTTCTAAATATTTCTATTAACCGGCTCTAAAAAAGAATTGACATATATGCGCTAAAAATTATAATTGAAATTAGTTGTACTTCGCACAACGCCAGCGCTATTTGTGGGACCTTTATCTCTTCATCACCATGCTGCATTTAAGCAAAAAATGTTTATTTTTCTCACAACTTAGAAATTTGTGTGCATGTATAAGTGGTACCAACGCATTCTCTTTTTCTATTGTTAACAGTTTTATCATGGAGCTTTAGAAGACCGAGCTTTGCTCTTGTTGGGAATTATAGACATAAAAACGATATTCAGTTAAACCTCCCTCCGGAACTGTATACCCTGATTTACCCAAGAAAGAATTTTGTGTAATTTTTATAGAATTCGGTTTTTTAAAACAAAGATACAAAGGGGAAGCTAATTTTCAAATAATAGGGTCAATTTTGCGTTCCAATTAGCATCCCTGGAAATTTTTAATTAATTTAAGGTTTCTGCTGCAATGATGCCAAAAATTGTTCAGATTTTCTGGATATTCTTTCTCAAACAATGCCCAATGGATAATTTAATAATTCTAACTTTATTTTTTGAGTACTTTCAAATTTGAAATATGGTCTCTATCTAAATATGGGGAATATGTCACTAAATAATTTTACACAATCTGTGGTAATAGTTTGAGTTATCCAGTGTCTTTACTTGGACAGCGCAATTGCGCTGCCTATGATTTTTGTTTCGGCTTTATGAGGCCCACTGATATCAATGCTTTTTATGAAAATAAATCAGCAAACCCACAAACAAATCGATTTAATAAAAAATTATAAGTAATATTCCAATAAATCATGTATCCTAAAAGTTTTGTACAACACATTGAATCTTACAGAGTCAAAATCTATTCAAAATTACGAGCAAATGAAAGCCGAGCACCAGCACTTATATTTAAGATTGTTTAATGTCTGTTTATTGTTTATTATGTATTGCGTAATATTTATAAATTCAGCAAGAATCGTGTTCGTTAAATAGTTACTTTTCTTCCCTACTGTTTGAATATCACCTACTTGAACAGCACCCCCTCTTACCTCCCTCCCCAATAAAAATACTGTAGGTACGCTGCTGCGTAATACACTTTTATTTTTTTCAAAATTAAGGATCTAAAGTAGTCAGTCGAAGGGTGCACGTCCAACCCATGACTCCACCTCTAAGGGGTGGAGTCATGAATATAAAATATTGCAATGCCCCACCTCTATGGGGAAGGTATTATTTTTACCCATGGGAGAGTCAGCCGAAGGGTGCACGTCCTGCCCAAGACCCACCAAAATATTTGCCATGCCCAACCTCTAAGGGGAAGGTATTTTCTGGGGGATTAAATGCACGGCCCATTTTTTCCTATTCAGAAATCTTAAAGTATTATTTATAAATCATTAAAATGTATTGTCATTTATTTCTTAAATCATGAAATAATGTAGCTTTTAAATTTTGAATACTTCTTGATAATGTTCCAAGAATTCATATGAGCGAATAAAATGATTTATTATAAAAATGCAATAATTCCTGTTTTATATCAGATATCTGCAAATCATAAACAATATATTTTTACTTACAGTTGGTGGTAGCCAAAAAAGCCATCGCCAACAAGATCGACAAAATGCAGGTAAATGGACATCTCAAGCTGATGATAATATACGGAGAAAAATTGGACCGAAGTGTTGTGAAAATGATTCTACGAGGTGAGGACTACCTCCTGGGAGTCTCAAACCTCGTTGAGGTCCTCACCCACCAAGTCGGTAAGAATTGCCTTTACTCATTTGAAGCTGATGTCTAAGCCCTACTGAAAAAGGAATCCCGCGTTTATCAAATCCGTTTATTCTTATTTGAAAATAAAATAAAAGTCTAAAACCCAAATAATAAGCCAAGCAATGCCTGGGCGGAGTCTTATCGTGCCGCTAATTTTCTGTCAGTAAATTGACATTTTTTGCTTTATTCCTCATAAAATAATAAATAATTGTAAAAATCACTCGATAGGTACAAGAAAAAATCAATTTTTTTTGCATACAATTTTCTGCTACAAAACGTGTCCTATAAACAAATTACGATTGTGGCGATTAAGAATTTCTAAGCAATTTCGAATGGGACGACATTAAGAATATATTTCATTTCTTTAACTTTTGTAAACACGTAAAACATAAATAACCTGTTAATTCATAAGAACAAGCACACTCTCAAGGAAAAGTGTGTGTTCCTTGTATACTCCTTGCCGGGGCGAAGAAAGTAAAGCCATCGTTGCAAAATCTTTGTTTGCTTACCCATTTCAACGCCTTTACGGTGTATCAGTGCCCTGCTAGTGCTGAACAAAGAAAAAGTACTAAGACTACCGGAAGCGGGACCATTCAAATAGGGGATAATAAATATCGAACTAAGAGTTTTAACCAGTAAGATGTTAAAGGTAAACTGTGAAATGCTTCCCAGCTTTACGCTCCAGAACAGAACAGAAGCAGAGTTTAAACTTATGTGGTGAAAGAAATTAGGTCAGCATCACTTTGGTTAATATTGATAATACTCTTTTAAAAACTAAATGTCTTTTTTTGCAGCTGATGAAGAAACGTTAATAGACTGGTTGAAGAACGCTTATTCACGCCATCGGTCCAAGCAATTATTACCGATAAAACTCGAAGAGGAAGTACAAAATTCCAAAAAGGGTTGGGTGAGTACACATGTTCATAACCTTTGATAGTCTTACATTTGTCCCCCCTAAATTTTGAACACGTTTTGCCCCCAATCACCTACAGTTTCTTTATTAAACTAACGCTTCTCGGTATTCAAGTAATTGGAATAAGTGCTTGAGAATTTTTTTTGTTTATATTGAGGAATACTTAATTTTCCTTTTATTATTTTCTATCTTCTCTAATTTTTACTTTCTGTTTAGTTTTGGCTTATTTTCTCTCTTTAGGTAATATCATACTTTTTATTATTCTGTCTTTGTTATTAAGATGATTTTGCTAGCCTAGTCAGGTCTTTGGCGAGCGTTTAAGGTTTTTCGAATCCAATATTACTGTAGATTTTGCATAACTAGAATTCAACTTTTACTTCTAAGCCATTGGTTCCCAACTTTTAGGTGTGCTTTATACTTTTTATACGATATTGTATGAAATCCAGGCCTTTTACAGGTTTTCATCACTGTATATAGATAATATGACAGTAAGACCAGGGCTTGGTGATTTTTGGCTACTACATCCTAGACGCGTACAAACAGATCCTCCCATTTAATCTGCCATCAAGGGTCAAGTGTATATTACCCTGGAACGCGTATTTTCACAGAAACTTTTTCAAAATCCCTTTGAAACAAACTCAAGTTCGAAACCTACTTGTAATTCCTAAAAACATCTAATAATAACGTTACACTACTAATTACCGATTTTTATATATGTATTAGAAAAAATTGATTTAAAATTATATTGTTTAAAATTTAGTGTTACAAAGGCGAAGCCAAGTTTTGCGTTCAAGAGAAATCTGACCTGTCTACCCGTGAAAAAATCGAATGTCGCTTACGTTTATACTTGTTTTAATGTTCTCCGGGCCACATACATCTCGGTACGACTTTGTATAATGGTTGAGATAGGGAATGACCATGCTGTTTTACAGGGGTTTACACTGTATAAAGTCTTTGTAATACTAGCATGTATCTTTATGGCTCTTTAAATATATTTGAATGTCGTGTCATTTACATAATTGTTTGTCTTTCAAAACTAAGGTTCTAAAGTAAAGACACCCGAAGGATTCATGTCCTACACATGACCCACCAAAATATTACGTTAGCCCACCCGTCGGGCTGTTGCCTAACAATTGGAATCAAGGTTCTAAACACAAGTATGATTTTGTTACAACGCAGATGATTAACAAGAATACACGAGAGTAGGGAGTGACATTATATTTAGCTTGCCGCTATACACGCTTGGTAGGGAGTACGTAATCCCTGAGTCCCAAGTTCAAGGTCACAGGGGAAAACCCAGAAATGTTTTTGTCAACAGAGACCTTGAGAAAACCCTTAGTTACATAACATGTTTGTGAACAATTTAGGATTTTGGGAAAACCTAATTAGTTTCTCAACAAAGGAAGACTTTGGGGGAGAACCTATTTACTTAACTGATTTTTCAGTTTTGCAAGGCTTTTGGGAAAATCTCTACTGGGTAATAGCTATTATGATTTGTTAATTTGTTCTTGATATAAAGCCGAGACTATGGGGAAACCCATGACCTTCTGAAATGTACATATAAGGTAAGAAAATAATAATAATATTATAATAAGTTTAACGATACTTGACTGGTGCAGAATAGTTAAGTGAATAAATTATGTCTGAGAAAAGAAATTTGGACTATAGGGATTCTATGGAAAAGGTAAGTTTTCTTTTTTATTATGCTTAGTGAATATAAGTGGAAGACAGATAGTTTTATTAAAATATATATTTATAAATTTCGTAGCTATTGAATTATCAAGTAAATACCTAGTGGGCTATATAATTTATAAACAAATATATATGTTCTTCATACCATTTTCGTAATAAATTATTCCAAGAATATACTAGAATGATAGAATATACTATACTAGGCTTAAATAATTTTGAAGGATCATTTATTCAATTGGGTCAATAAATTGATATCCACTTTGGATACATTTAATCACAAGGGTAGTGGGTCCACTATTTTATTCATAGAGCATCTGGATCTGAAGCTCAGTAGATTGAAAAAACAATTTACTTTAAGAGGGGCGGGTGGACACCGACGAATAAAATGTCATCCAGATTTGTCGGCTACAGGGGGAGTTCAAGGTTTAAAATTTGACGCAGACTTGAAATGTTTTAAATATGCATTTTTAGCTGCTACTCATAGACCTCTTGCAGCGAAAGCTACCATGAAAAACTGGACGAATTTGCACGTAATGGTGGAGAAAATTTCCCAAAAGTAAATTTTGATTGTTTGGAGGGCAAGTATCCGGTGTCTTTAAAAGAAATAACTATGTTTGAAAAAGAAAATGAAAATCTTGGGTTGGGAGTAGTGGTTCTTCAATATGATAAAGAATTTGTGGATGGGGGGAAGAAACCAAATAAAAAAGGAGTTTTGTATTCAGTCAGGACACTGGCAGTAGATAATATAAAAAATTTGGTTTGGATCATATATGAGCCTGCCAAAGATGTAAATTCATATGGTCATTTTTCCCCATTACTGCAATTAGTAAATTGTTATCTCAGGGTGTTCGGAAAGGGGAACGTCATTACTGTCCCATGTGTCTTTCCCCATTTTGAACTGAGATAACATTCAATGATCATATGAAATATTGCAAAATTCACGGCAATCAAAGGGTAGAAATGCCGGCAGGAGACAAAGCCATTTTACAATTTAAAAACTTTCAAACTTCCCTGTTACAGAGTGATAGGGTGGCTTTGGATTGCGAAGCAAGACTGCTGGATGTATATGACTCATCAAAGCCAAATATAGTCAAAGAACATAAACTTTTAGCCGTGTCCTAAGCACATGCTCAACGAGACCCCGACAACAAAATGAAACTGGTAGAGTTTTTTGAGACTATGGGAGAGGTGGGTAACATGCAAAAATCACTTGTAGCACTAATGAAAACAGCAAATAAGTCTATATCAAGATTGCGTCACACCAACTATCCCATGTCACTCTCAGATGAGGAAGAATATGCTCTAGAATTAGGATCAATTTGTTGGGTTTGTAGGGGTGCTCTTGCTGAAAATGATAAAGTATAAGATCATAATCATCTTATTGATGTTAATTCCCCAGGGAAAAGTAACTTTCGGGGGTGGGCTCATAATAATTGCAATTTAAAAATTAAACAGCAACTCTTTTTCCGGTTTTTATACACAATTCCAACTCTGATCTGAAGTTTGTGCTAAGAGCAATGGCAAAATTTCAAAGAAATGGAGTTATAGATGATGCATGGGTGGAAGACAGCATTTCCTACAAAATCATACCTAAATCATCGAAAAAATTGCTTGTTTTGGAATTTATATAGAAACATGTTGAAGACGGCGTTGAGTACACGAATAAAATTCGCTTTTTAGATTCCTTCAGCTTTTTTCCAAAAGCTTTTAGAGAATTGATTCAATTACAGAAAAACGATGACGGTTGCAATGCTTTCCTCCTTCTCAAAAAAAAATTTCCAAATGCTTTATATGATTTGTTAACGGTCAAAGGAGTTTACGCTTATGATCATTTTAAATCCATGTCGAGATTTGCCGAGGAGAAAACTCCCTCAATTGAATCGTTTTACGACAGTCTGCATGATTGTAGGCGTACCTCTGATGAATACTACTTTGCCAAAAAGGTGTGGGCAGAGGGACAGTGTAAAAATGGATTTGACTACTGCAAATTGTATTTGTCAAGTGTGCTCACTCTGTTGGATATTATATGTAAAAATACGGACCAAATTTACAAGGAATTTAATCTCGATCTAGGGTATCATTTTTCCAGTCCACATATGGTAATGGACCTCTTCCTAAAAATTAGTCGGGAAAAAATTGGACTCATCACCGACATTGATCAACATTTGTTTATCGAGAGATCAATGAGGGGCGGCTACGTTTTTCATGGGAATCGTATCTTGGAAACTCATCCAACTGGAGAGAAGACGGGGGAAAGTCGGATACAGTTTTTCTTGATATGAATTCCCTATACCCCTCGGCTATGTCTCATTATGCTCTAACTTGCGGTGACTATAAGTGGCTCAATGACCCTTTTGCCTCCAATTTCCCCAACATTGCCAGTGTTGAGGAGAATGGGCTGGTGGGATGGTTTTTTGAAATTGATGGGGAGATACCAGTGGAGCTTCATGATACGGTAAAATATTTTGTTTTTCCATGCATTAATAGACCTGTGTCTAGGGACTCTTTGAGTCCTCGCAACAGATCTTTGGTGGAGGAGGAGAGAATGCATTGGTCACCTTCAAAACAAAAACTTATTGCCGATCTCCTGCCGAAAAAAATGTTGTAGTACACCACGTGGCAGTGAAATGGATGTGCAACAATGGTTTCACAAAGATTCATAGAGCCCTCTAATTCAGTCAAAAAACCTTAGTTGAAAACGTTTGTTGACACTTTTGTCAAGAAACGTTCCGAAGCAAAAACAAAGGTTGAAAAAGAAATCTATAAACTCATTTTAAATTCGGCCTTTGGTAAAATGTGCGAAAGTGTTCGCAATAGGGGTCGTTGTGACGTCGTAACCGATCAAGACTAATGTGCTCGAATTATTGCCGATCCCAATTACACTTCCTTTACAATCATTGCTCCAGACATGGTACTATTGAATAGAAAAAAAGAAACATTGTAAAAAATATTGCCTCAGGCAGTGCCATCTCGGAAATTTCAAAAAAGCTCATGTTGGAATTCTACTACAATGTGGCTAGGGTACAATGGCCAGGGAAGGAACAAGTAGAGGTTTGCTACGGGAATACACATTCTCCATTGTTAAAAGTCAAAACAGAAAACCTACGTGACGATTTGGCTAACGGTGAAATCATCAGTTCTCGGATGGACTTTACAAACTGGGATGGGGAAGTCTATCCGGAATTAGTCAAACGTCAAGCTCCAAACCAACTTTTATTTTTAGATAGAAGCAGACTAGACAACATCAATCAATTTTTCGTGCACTGTCCAAGAGAAAGATCAGTCAAAAACAGAAAAGAAAACATTTAGTTTAGGCAGGGGAAGGTTTTTCACAGTTTTATTACCAATAATTGAGGGTCTTGTTAGCAATCTTCTTCTTTCTCCGTCTCAATCGTAACTGTATTGGAAAAATATGGCGAAGCCCTATAAATTGACTGCAATTGATGACGCTCTGTCTCCACTGCAAACTTTTGATGGTAATCTCACAGATTTCCTTAATTATAATAGCATACCTGATGATCAGAAACTTTTAATTTTTCAAATGGCACTTCGTCGTGTTGACAAGCAGAAACCATATCAAATTAAACCCATTAGCATTGTGAATGTTGCAGATAAGATACAAGAGGCAAATATTACAAAATCATCTGCATCAACACCACTACTACCACTCGAAGACCACTTATCAAGAATATTAGATCTATTACCAGTTTCCTATCGGGAACAGGGTAAAAGATTGTTAAACTATTTGAATGAAAGCAGTGATATTAAAATTGATGCTACAAATCATCAAATCACCCTAGGTAGCAACACTTACAATCTCATTGATCTAATAACTGATTTGGTCTCAAATCGCAAGAAAACTCTATCCATTGACACAAATCTTTTGAAATATTTACAAACATCGAACTTTCCCAAAGCACTTGTGATCAACAGAAAAAATTTAAAAGATTTGACATCATTAAATAATGAAAAGGAGGAGGAGGAGGATGATGATGATTCTGAAAAACATTATTTCAAGACCCTAATGCTAACAAGTACACCTAAATCCAATTACAAAAGGAGCAGCAGCAATAATTCAACTTTAGCCAGTAGAAAAAAGCATCTTCCCCCCACAACTGCCAACACCTCTGTTAGTATACAAAATGGTAGCGGTGGACGAGGTGGTGGTACACATTTACATACAAAATGGATGAAACTCTGAAACGTATTTATGCAAATGTTTGTGAGATGGGGAATTTTAGTGCTCCCTGTACACTTGCTCAAGTCTCCAATGTTCAACAGAGTGTATTAAAAGGATATCTTCAAAATGAACCTAGCTACACACTTCATCGAAATCGCAGACTTCGCACTAATCAATATCGGAAAACTAAGGCATTCTACCCTCTGCAAATCATGCAAGCTGATCTTATGACTTTGGATGAATTGCAACGACAAAACAATAAACCTTACAAGTACATTCTATTTGCAATTAGTATTTTTAGTCGCTACTCCTATGCTATTCCACTGAAATCTAAGCGCGAAGAGGAGATTGCAATTGCTCTAGAAACAATACTTGATCGAGATTCCTATAAAAAAATTCAAACGAATCGAGGAAGTAAATATGTCAATCCTCATGTGAAGAAAATTCTACTAGAATATGACAGACAGTTATATCATAGTCACAGTACGATCAAGACTGCATTGGCTGAACGATTGATTTGAACCATTCGTCTTCTCATTTCTAGATATTGTACACTCAAAAACACTGCTGTCTTTATTCATGATTTGGATAAAATTATGCAAGTTTACAATCAACATCCTCATTGTTATTGTACACTCAAAAACACTGCTGTTTTTATTCATGATTTGGATAAAATTATGCAAGTTTACAATAAACGTCCTCATCGTTCCCTGTCCAATCTTAGTCCTTTTGATGCTCATCACAATGATAACAATACACTTGACATTTTTGACAAACAATATTCTTCTAACGATGAAAATGGAATAAAAAGCAAATTGATTGTGGGTGATAGGGTTCGAATCAATCGGTCAAGTAATATTTTTTAAAAAGAGAATTACCTTTGGTCTACGAACTTTTTAAAGTGTCAAAAGTTTTAGAGACTAGTCCCTCGACCTATCGAATATGAGGTAGCAAAGATGATGAGATTTTGGGGAGATTTTATAACTATGAATTGCAAAAAGTTAAAGATAGTGGCATTTATCAAATTGAAAAAGTATTAAAAACTCGAACGCAAGGTGGTAAGAAACATTTGTTGGTTCTCTGGCTTGGGTAAAACTCTGAATTTGATTCCTGGATAGTTGTTGAAGACTTACACAATGTCCAATGATTTCTATGTGACATTCATTTCCAATGTTTCCGATCCTCTCTATGATGATTTGAATAGAACAAGTGATTTTTGGACTAAACTGTCGCCTACCATTAAATTTCAAGGTAGATATGAAGTTGCTCTCGTCGATTGTATTATCAAGAATAAATATGATGTCCTAAGAAAGGAGATCTCATATGATATTAAAATACGACCGTTTGAATTCGGTGGTGAAGGTGCAATGGCAACTTTTGACTCTAATGATTACTCTATTGCTAACATACCCTACAGGGAGTATAATAATATGCATGAGCTGTTTCGAGTTATCAACAAAAAAATTGCAAGTCGAAAAAAAGGTGGTTTCACTTTCAATTATTCGACGGAACAAAGGAGAATTTATATTACCAATCCATTTGAGAATGAAAGAATTTTCCTCAATGAGAATTTACGTGTGGTTCTCGGTTTTAACAACCGTATTATTAAGACAAAAAATTTGAAAATGGAATTACTATTTGAAAATGGAATTACTGATTCAATGTTTTCAAAAACTCATGGTGTAATTTTTTTAGACTTGTCTGGCACTCAATATTTGACTGTTGTTATAACAGGGAGTGTACGTTTAGAGTGCACATTCACCTATGCCTTGACTGAAAGCATTACGTTAATATCACTATGTCAATTTGAAACTTATTGAAAGATCACTCCCGATGGTAGTGTTCTACTAGACTTGCCACCATGAACACGAATCAAATAATTGATGTATTTAACTTGGATCCATTCGTGTCCAAATACAAATCCTATTGTCTACCCTTGGATTTCCTTGACAAAATTCAAGGTGATACTCATACCATTATCATTGTTAATAGCAGTCCATCGAATATAAGAAATACTGGTCACTGGTTGTGCATCTTTCAAACAACGAAGACTATTGAATTTTTCGATCTTCTCGGATTCCCATATACATTCTATGGTTACCATATTAAAACCTATATTTAAAACAGTGGGAAACCTATTATTCAAAACCGGAAGAGAGTGCAGCATCTATCGACTAAAAGCTTTGGTTTTCATGCGCTACTATATTTCGTTTTCAGATGTCGTGGCTATACTTACAAGTAGTTTCTCAATATTTACGTAGACAATCCACGTCTGAACGACTTTGTGGTGGAAAATATTCTCTCAGAACTGTATAATACTGATTTTAGTGCCCTACCAGTAAAGTGTTTTAAAAATGTATGTAAATTTTTTTATTAATAAAACATGTATGTACATAACAAAATGTTTTTTTGTTTTCTTTAGATATCGTCTTCTTCTTCTTCTACATGTAGATGATCATCATTGTCGACGACAACTAGTGGTGGTAGATCATTTACATTCACTTTGTACTGATCAAGTAGGGAAAAGTCAGGATCACATTTATTACAATACAATGTAGTTTCACTCTTATTGTGTCTCTTTATTTGTGTAGTCAATGATACATTTTTCATTTATATTGTAAAATTCACGTGTTTCAATTTCTGTATTTGATGCAATGTCACAAACAGAATTCTCAAATGAAGAATCACTCCCCGTAACTGCCAAATAAAAATCCCTACGTTTATAATCATAACATCCAGTATCTTCACAACGATGCCGTTGAACCACAATCTTTTGTTATTTTGACACTTGAAACGTGGTCCAAATTCTTCTTCCCACTATAATTTAAATCCACGACGATACCAGTCTCTCAAGAATAGACTAAATGATCGTTTCGATTTTTTTCTAATCATATCAGGATAGGTATTTTTCCCACTGATTACACTTATCATAGTGACAGTTTGAATATAGGAATCCTCTGACATGAGAATCGCAAACTTCTTCACGGCATGAATTACAATCTTTAATTTTAATAGCATATCCTCGGTGAAGTATACATGGATTGCACAATCTACACTTTTTATCATATTTACTGACAGTAGTGCAATTCTCACAGGACGACTAACTGCCCAATGTATATAAACATAGAGGACATGTGTAGGACATTTTTTTCTTCACCATTGACACTGAGACTGCAGATTGAAAACTAACTACTCTCCTAGAAAGAGTGTTTGACTTTCTTTTAATTCGAGTACTCGCTTCAGATTTCCTAAAGACAGAGTAGGAGGAGGAGTAAACAGGTGACGTCACACTTTAAGCTGATTAAACTTGTTTGAGCGGAATTTATTTCCCGTTCTATTCTCTTCATTGGAATGTGAGGTTTTAGATTTTCCATACAAACTGTTCCTGTTGTTTTTGGAAAATCTAAGTAATTTTCAAAAGAAAATCTACAATACTATTTTGTTTTGTTTCAATTAGTATGTCAATATATTGAGTGAATGCATTGGGACCGCAATGTAAAAGCCTCATACAATAATCCAAGGCTGGAGAGTCCCGTTTCATGATGTCATCAACCATTCTTTGACTGAAGATTCTCCTCTGCACCGAAAATTTCTTATACTGATCATATAGATTTAAACATTTTTCAAAGTGACAAGGTTCTGCATAATTGTTTCTTTCTCAAATACATTCATCTTTCTTTCTTTTTTTTACTCTTGATGTTTACACTGCTGATTACAAACTAACTAACAAATATTGAAAAAAGAAAATAGTCAGTTTCAAAAACTTTCTCATCACCTATTGGTTCTCCTGGAAAGAGTAAACAACTCTCCAAAATGTTTAACTACAAAAAAAAGAAGAAAATGATCATCAATATTTTTATTCAACAAATTTATATAAATATATAACACAATATTATGGCTTTTTCAGTAAATGACTCAGTCCATTTTTCTGTACATGCTCAACAATTGCATTCAAACCTGCTTGTAAGGTAGATATATTCATTATATTCACTTTGGCCGCAAAACATAACTGTTCATCCATCTTGAATCGACTCAGAGATCTTACATATCTACTGAACATCTCATCCCACTCGAAAGTTAATCTGCTCCCTGGTGCTATTTCTACTGCAACATTTGCAGCTCTTATTTTTACTTCATCACTATTCTCTTCATCCTGTCTCTTAATGTTCAATACAGTGAAATTACTCATTTTTGTAATATTCCAAAGAAAACAAAATAATATTCACAATAATACTATCGAACAAAATCCAATTCAGAACTGTGACACTAACTAGCTCTTTCTCACTTTATATAGAGTATTTTCCAAGGCAATGGGGTTTTTCCCCAAATCCTGTTGACAAATCAGTCAAATAACTAGGTTTTCCCCCAAAGTCTTCCCTTGTTGAGGAATTAATTAGGTTTTCCCAAAATCTTAAATTGTTCACAAACATGTTATGTAACTAAGGTTTTTCCCAAGGTCTCTGTTGACAAAAACATTTCTGGGTTTTCCCCCGTGACCTTGAACTTGGGACTCAGGGACTACGTACTCCCTACCAGACGTGTATAGCGGAAAGCTAAATATAACGTCACTCCCTACTCACGAGGCTAATTTTTCACGTTATTTATAATTTTTCGGCTTTGTAGAAACTTTCTCTTGATTTTGTTTGTAAATTGTTTCTCCCTTTATATCTTTAAATGCTGTTATAGTTTTGGATTTGCTTTTTCAACTTAATTAAAACCTGATCAAGATACTCTGTATTACACATCATGGTTTTTCACCTGTAAATGCAACATGGAACATGCAATTTAGCTTTATAATTTAAAACGACTTGCTTTTCATGCCGTGTGTTTTTATTTAGTTGCAATGACCCAATTGGGTTTCAAATCACAATTTATCTTATTCAAAGATAAAAAAAATATAATCGCTTTTGAGCCCTTAAAATACAATTTGAGTTATTTATTAACAGGTTTTTTCTTCCCTTTCAGGCCAGGGAAATCTCTGAGGACCCAACCCTTATTAAGGAGCTAGATGGAGAAGCAGCTGTGATGCTCAAAGAAAAAATTGCCATGGAGAAAACAAAAAGATCGTCTTTTTTGTTTGTAATTTAAAAAAAAAACAAGATATAGATCTGTAATACTTTGTTTTAATATCGAAATAAATTTCCTTTGTTTAAAAAAAATTAAATTTAGTAGCAATTTTGTGTTCAAGGTGGGGGACTGTAATTATCCAGCAAAAGGTTTTGGACCATGGTGATTCCATTGGTGCACTTTTTTCGATTTAATACCATTTTTAAGGGATTTCAGGCTCTTTTCCGAAATGACCCTAAATTTCTTTTCGAAATAAACTTTTAATTCTAAGATTAACCGAAACAATAGTTACCATTCCTGATTCAGTGTCAGATGGCAATTGTTTCTCACTAGACGTGTTTTTTGAAAACACGCTTTTCATCTTTTGATTACTATGGGCTGCGGTTCGCTCTTTACTAGGTTGCAGGTGCCGCTGCAACCATGATCGGGTTATCCGAAATTTCTCTAAATATTTACATTAACAAAAGTGGACGATTTAAATTTCATGTTAACGCTCGTAAATTTACGAACTATAATTTTAGGGGAGGTTCAAGAAAACCTGAGTTTTATTAAAAAAAAACACACTAAAAGTCAGGGGTAGTGGAAGCACTGAATGCAAGGACATTCAGATTTTTATTCTTTAAACAACCTTTCTACCGCTATCAAATACATTACCTGTGCGTTCCAGGGCTATAATAATCTACTATGCATAAGTTGCGTTAAGACGCGCATTCAGGAATTTATTTCAGCAGTATTTGGAAAAGAAAAAACACAAAGGGCCCATTAATCGTAAAATTAAGAAATTGAAAAAGAATATTGTAAAAATTAGAATTGCGGCGGGGGGGGGGGATTCTAAATGCCCTTTCACAGCGTACGTACCTCGGTAGATTTCTAGACTTCACTTTCAGCTGCTCTTAAGTAACTCCGCCCAATTTTCCTGAGATTGTCAGTAAATAGTTCCACCCCGTGTTGACTGGGACGACAAAGAGCTCTTTACTTCCCTCAAAAAAACTTTGTTTTTTTAAATTAATCTTTTTTCGGTTTTAGATTAAAATTTAATGTAGACACAACGTTGCCATGATCCTTTTTATTTAAGCGGAATAATGTATGTTCGTTTTAAGTTTTAATGGCACTCCTTAGTTTCAGTTGAAAAACTTGTTTTTAATATAGTTTCTAATTATCACCGATCCAGGGGAGATAAGACACTTATAGAAAATACTGCAAACAACCTTGACAGCTATGAAAAACTTTCAGTCTATAACATGAAGTTCATCATCCATACTTCACAAAACAATACATGTTTTTCAGGAATGTTTGTTTTTCGATGAGCAAAAAGGTGTTTTTACTCGGCCGACTTCACCTGAAAAAGCCATAATGAAGACAGGGCTTTATAAATCACCTACTGACAAGCAGAATCTAGAAGGCTACTGTTTTTTATAAATCACCTACTGACAAGCAGAATCTAGAAGGCTACTGTAACAAAAGAAAGCTGTTTAAGGGCTCGTTTAAAAGCTTATATTTATACTTATTGGCTTTTTATAAATTGGACTTGATAGCACATTTCCATAAAGTGCACTTTTGTTTGTTTCCCCCATTTTTTTTTATAAAAAAAGTATCTTTTTAAATGCAATGACCCAAAAAAGGTGTGTTTCAAAACCTAGGCAGGAGCAAAAAACTAATGAAAAAAGGGGTAAGTAAAAAGTAGACTTTTTATTCTGATCTGACGCCATTTTCGAGGGGTTTGAGGCTTTTTTTTCGAAATCACCATAAATTTCTTTTCGCAATAAACTTTTGCTTCTAAGACGAACCGAAATAATAGTTAACGTTCTTGAGTCAGCATTCCATGGGAATTTTTTCCACTAGACAGTTTTTTTCAAAACGCGTTTTTAACTTTTGGTTACTATGGGCTGTGGTTCGGTCTTGACTAGGCTGCAGCTCCCGCTGCAACCATGAAACCTTGCCGGGACATGCTTTAAAAAATGAGCCTAGAAAATGACTGAAAAAATATCAACTGCGGATACCGCTACCAATATTCCCAATGCGATATATGCGATATCAATACGCATGATATCGATACGCCCGATACCACATACAGCCCTTCCCCAGGGACTATGTAGGGCCATATCATCATCAAAACAATATATATTGGACCTTTTAACTATGTTAAGCAAAATGGCTTACTCAAAATTTTTATAGGACTAGTTTGGGGGGAGGGGGCCTGTAAGGAGGGGGGGGCTGTTTGCCCTCCAATCCCTTTGGTCACTTAATAGGGGCACTTAAAAATTTAATTCCCTTTCGAATGATCTATTACACACCTGTCTGTTATGATCTGGCCACCCTCTAGCCCTGCTAGAAAAACAAGCCTGCAAGCCCTGCTAGGGAGACAGTGCTACAGTGCTACCCATGCAAAAAAGTCATTTTCCTTGGTGTTCAAGGTGGGGGACTGTAATTATCCTACCAAAGGTGTTAGACCATGCCGATTTCAATGGTGGACTTTTTATTTCGATTTGACGCCATTTTAAAGGGGTTTCAGGCTCTTTTTCGAAATAACCATAAATTTCTTTTCGTAATAAACTTTTACTTCTTAGATTAACCGAAACAATAGTTACCATTCCTGATCCAGTGCCAGATGGCAATTTTTTTCAATAGACAGTTCTTTTTAAAACACGTTTTTCAACTTTTGATTACTATGGGCTGTGGTTCGCTCTTTACTAGGTTGCAGCTGCCGCTGCAACCTTGATGTTGATTTTTTTTCAGCACTCTCCTCGCCACTAGCTAATATATTTAACTTAATACCATTAGAAGTTCCTGAGACCACGTAGATATGCCTTCTTGACAACCTGGATACACAGAGTTTCTTATAATTTAGTTGAATTTCCGCCTAATTTTTATAAGAAAAATTTCAACTTAACATCCTTAGCTGCTGCTGAGTTATTGTATATATGCTATTTTGACACCCACGATGCAACTAGTGTCTTTTGACTTAGTTCAACTCCTCACTCATCATTCCCTAAGATTTTAAACTTAATACCCCTAGCTATTCCTGGGATATTGCAAGTGCCCATTTTTCATTATCTTGAAGCACAGATTGTCTTCGATTTCCTTCAATACCCTCCTCGCCATTCTCAGAAAGTTTCAACTTAATACCCGTAGAGGTTCCTAAGATACAGGGGATATGCCTTTTTGGCAAGTTGGATGCACTTAGTTTCATATGAATTAGTTCAATATCGCCCCAATCAATCCCTAAAAGTTTCAACTTGATAAGTTTAGCCAACACTTTTTTTTACAATCGGGATGTTTAGTGTTTTTCTTTTGTTTTTTTTGCATAGTTCAGTATTTCCTGAAAGTTTCAAACTTATATCCGTAGTAACTTCCTGAGATATTACAGATATGGACTTTTAAAGCCAGGATTCACATAGCTTATTTTTATCTAGTTCAACGTTTCCCCTCAACATTCCCTGAAAGTTTCAAGTTAACATCCTTAGCCGATCCTGAAATATTGCATATACGTCCTTTTAACCACCTAGATGCACATAATATCTTTATATTCAGTTCAACATCTCCCATAACATTATGAAAGATTCATATGCCTATATATTATAGGCACTTACTTTATACAGCTTGAATTCACATAGAGTCTTTTGATTTAGTTCAACACTCCCTGGAAGTTTCACCATAATACCTAGCCTTTTTGGATACCCAGGATAAAACAACTCCTCCCTAATAACAAAACGTGTATGTACACAAAGGTCAAGTTGCATAACATACAACTCTTTCCCAAGGAGCTGTGGGGAGTCATGTTATACCCGAAGACATATCTATTAGATTTTTTACTATTTTGTACAAAATTGCTATCTCTAAATTTTGATCGAATAGCCTATCTTTGTTGCTAGGGCAGTTAAAAGGATGTAGGAGGGTGTGGTTGCCCTCTTATGACTTTTGTCTCTTAAAAAGGCCATAAAACTTTTAATTTCCAATCGAATGAGCCCCCTGTAAATTTTCTACTTCAACTCCTTCCATACGAAGTGGCCTGGCGAAAGAAAAAGAAGAAAAAAAGAGTCATATATTTAAAACATATTGTTCTTTACTTAGGCAACACTATTGCGCAGCCTATGACGATATCCAAGTTTATCTAATTAAAAGAAACTGAAAACACAATTAAAAAGCTGTATAAAAAAAATGTCCCTCAAATTTGAGAGGTAAAATTAAATTGAAGGTAGGTGAAAAATATTCCTACCTTCATGCATATGTACGAAAAGATCAACAGCATAAATAGCATCACAGACGTAGTCCAATACAACCCAAAGGACTGGAAATAAATTTTGAAGCTCCCAAAATACTGTTCGTCCAATAATGAAGACATAGTTGTATAATACTGCTAATGTAACAACAGCAAGCCACTGATATACATGAAAAGGAACGATAATTATTTCATGATAATCTATTTTATTTTCAGACATAATTAAGAGTAAGAAACATTAATTCCACAAACAACTGCAAATTGGTTTTGGTCGTTATTAAGGAACTATTTTGGCAAGAGATTTAGATAATGCATCACAAATGCAGATAAAGGGAGGGGGAGAGGAAAAATTTCCCAAAAACGGCTCAAAATATGAACTGATCATTTACTTTTTTTATATCTTAAGAATAAATATGTTATTTTCCTTGTCTTTCATCCCAGCCCCATCGGAAAAAGCCATTCTTTACCCCCCCACTCCTAAGGTTCGGATCTGTGTACACATGTTTAGCTTAATACGTTATCGACAAAATATGGGACAATCTTCTTTATGATATCAGTAGCATAGCTATAACAGTTACAAGCGCACAGGTTCCCTATCATTACAAGTGCACACATAGGCTATTATTCGGAGCGGGCCCACATCCCAATGTGCTATTAAAGTTGCTAGTCCCTCTACGAGATTTAACATTTTTCTGAAACAATTATTCTCGACAAAACTCTTCTAACTATTTAAGCGCACACATATCCTATCATTCCAAGCGCAGCCATACACAGCTGGTCTTACTCTACTTCTGCTTTGATAAGGAATTACATTCTTTCTGTAACAACGCCATGAATTGAAAACAGGCCCGAGGCGTTATCTCAGCCAAATATTTTGATATATAAGAATGCTCGTCCCAGTTATTTTCATAAGATGAAGAGAGCTTTATCTAGCAACATGTTTAATGAAAGGAATTGTGATAAGGACTGCAATAAACAAGAGGTAAGTGATGTATATAGATTTTTCATTGTATGCTTAGTGGACGGGAGCTGTTTCTTATACAGTTTCGGTTTATCAAATGACATTTACATTACCCTCTAGTGAGCGAATTGTATATATAGTTTTAAAATCACCTCACCCTTCTAGGTTTTATTAAGCTATTGAATTCAGTCCGAGGAATATTTTAAACCTGCATCTTCAGGAGACGGTTAAAAAGAGGCATTTACTGAATTTTATATGTTTGGAAATCATATATAATCATTAGTTTTTTTTTCAAAAACACACTCCCCCTGCTCGTAATTCTTAAAATTTTTGTATTCGGTCCATGGGTTATTACTGAACCCAAACCTTAACATGAATATTATTAGAATACGTATTATGAGCATGACAGGGTCCATCTCCCAATTTAAAATATTTTTCTCGGGTTTTAACGAGAAAAAAAGTGTGGTGGAGTGGGGTTAGGGGGAGGGTAATTTTTTTAACTGGAATTTTCTCTACTTTTTTTTCATGTCTTAAGAGCTCATCAAATATATACCTATAGCAAAAAAACAATCACCTGTGATATTTTAAAAGTACAAAATGTGGATGATATAAATATTTACGTCGTAATTTTTTTCTATTGATTGTAGTGATGTTTTTTAATTACTTAGTGTTTTTATTGAACTGAAGTTTTTCAAATTTTTTTCATGTCTTAAAATTACATTAAATATAATTATAGAAAAAAGACACTATGTATACATCTAGCAAACAATACAGTCGTCATATTTTATTTTTATTCTAGGTTGATGCAGATCAACCGAAAAGACGACGAGATGATGATGAATTTGTGTTTGAAGTATTTGATGATGGGGTTAAGAAGTCTCCTGACCATGTAGACGATTCAATGCTAGAGGTTTTGATGAAAATTATCGACGATATTTAAACCTCCCTTGAATTGGCCAACTCTCTCAATAAAAACGTAAGAAATATTGAATTCTCTCTCTCATATGTATGGGTGTGTGCGTGTGTGTGTTTAAAAAAAGTAGAAACCGAATGAGTTATTATGCGTACGACTAATTTACTTCGTGAACAATATTTTAATGGGTAAAAAAACTTAAAATTTCAATGTTAGGATCTAACGCAAGTTAAGAAGTGGAAAAAAGTACTAATCTGCTTCGTTTTCCAGTTTAGATGAGGAATTCGAATATATCTCTGAAGTGTGGTATAGCCAACCCGCCTATAGCTGCACTGAATCGCCGTGTTCGATTTGAAAAGGCGTTTGAACCAAGCCTCTCTTCATTATATGTCGCAATAACTTAAATTTGTGGCTTTTTTGTTTGTCGTAGGAATGTTCTTAATCTTGTTTTTCTGTAGTTGAGTTTTCTTCGGATATTTTGTTGTTATTTGATGTTACTTCTTTTCTTTTCTTGTACTCCATTTACAACATTTTGTATGTTTAATAATGGGTAATAAAATAATAATAATAATAATAATAATAATAATAATAATAATAATAATAATAATAATAATAATAATAATAATAATAATAATAATAATAATAATAATAATAATAATAATAATAATAATAATAATAATAATAATAATAATAATAATATAATAATAATAATAATAATAATAATAATAATAGGGATTAGGGGATTCTTGTTTGGAAGTTCTGACCCCCCTAAGGTTTCAAGTTGTCAAACATACTGAAAATATTATTTTATCAGCTTAATATAAGCATGTCATCCCCTCCCCCCCCAAAAAAAACTTCTCATTCATTTTCCAGGTTGCACTCGAAGCATCATGTTAAACACACGCACACACACATACACACATAGACATACACACATAAACACACAGACATACACACAAACACACAAACATACACACAAACACACCCAATCAAAATATTATTGGTCAGTTTAATAAAAAAAAATTATTTTTTAGGTTAACCTATCGGCATTATCACAACCATCAAACCAAGGGGTCAGCAAGTTTTTTAACGACATGGAGATATCATTATTAAACCACCACTGCAACTTCAGGATAGCCTCAATTCCAAGTCAGATCCGACCCCAGATTGAATTAATAAGATTTTGCAGATTTTTTCGGTGTGGGGACTGGTATTACACTCCCAAATATAGCGGATTTGTCCAATAATGTAAATAATGATATTACACTAGCAAGTACTTCAACAGGGGGTTCAGTTCAATCAAAAAACTTTGAGCCCTAGAGTTTTTTCCGAGAATGCTTTCGCTTGGGCTTGCCTCTCTTGATCAACGATTATTTTTATGTTGGCATTCTCTTTGAGTACTAACTTCTATGGAAATGATACTTTCACATATCTGCCATTTGCAAGATGGATATTCTTGGGTACTCCAAAGGAATTTAACTCCTCACTATCATGACAACGTAGGCATACATTCCCAATAAGATCACCACTACTACTTGTTTCTCAGTTCAACTATATCTCTTTGACAGCATTCAAAGCAACGATGACTTTATCATGTGTACACACTTTCCTCGAATAATTCATTTTCACTTCTTTTTTTAAATATGATGCCGGTGTTTATCCCTCCAGTGGGTGAAAATTACTGATTTAATACCTGCAATAAACTAGGTGGTAATGATAACCTACCATGGAGTACCACTGGGAAAGCCGCTTCCGATGTAAGAGCAAGCATAGAGTACGTGTGGTACAGCCGCAAACACACATAGTGAGAGAGACATGCATTGTCGACATAGCTTTATTTCATTTTTAAGGTTAATTTAGACTAGGTTACGTGCGTGCACGTAGACTGAGAATTAAAGTCAGAATTGAAGTGGAACTGCTCAGAATTTATACGTAACATATTTCTATGTTAATATTCTACATGTTGTTATTTCAATAAAAATATTTTATGCATTACTTTGTTATATTCGTATTATTTTATGATACGCTAGCATGTCAAACGCTTAGAATGTTTATTAAAAAGTCGGAGATTTTTTATTTTCTTTGTAAAAAATTAAAATTGGACTATATTTTTTTCTTTTCTTCGAGAAAATTCAGAAGAGAACTTAAAACTTTTCTTCACTTCGTTGTGAAAACTCAGAATTAAAGTGGAACCTTTTCTCTTCTCTGAGAAAACATTCAGAAGAGAACTTGAAATTTTCTTCACTTCTTTGAGAAAATGTAGAATTAAAGCAGATCTTTTTCTCTTCTTTGAGCAAAAATTCAGAATCGAAGTATAACTTTTTTCTAACTTATATGGAAAATTTTAGAATTGAACTGTAACTTATTTTATTTGAGAAAATTTAGAAGAGAACTTGAACTTTTCTTCACTTCTTCGAGAAAACTCAGAATTAAAAGTGGAACTATTTATCTTCAGAAGAGAGAACTTGTACTTTTCTTCACCTCTCTGAGAAAACTCAGAATTAAAGTGGAACTTTTTCTATCTTCATTGAGAATATACAGAATTCAACTTTAACTTGTTTTCTATCTTCTACGGAGAAATTTAGAACCGAAATTTTAAATTTCTTTCATATCTCGGAAAATTCAGAACTGAAGTGGAAATTTTTTCTCTTTTTGGTAAAATTCGGAATTCTGAGAAAAACTCAGAATTAAAGTGGAACTTGTTATCTTCATGGCAAATATTCACAATCATAGTATAACTTATTTCTTTTTTTTCTTCGAGAAAATTCAGAAGAGAACTTGAACTTTTCTTCACTTTATTGAGAAAACTCAGAATTAAAGTGGAACTTTATATCTTCGGAAGAGAACTTGAACTTTCCTTCACTTCTTTGAGAAAACTCAGAATTAAAGTGGAACTTTATATCTTCGGAAGAGAACTAGAACTTTCCTTCACTTCTTTGAGAAAACTCAGAATTAAAGTGGAACTCTTAATCTTCATGGCGAATATACAATCATTGTATAACTTTTTTCTATCTTTAATAAGGAATTTAGAACAGAACTTAAAATTTTTTTCATTTCCTTGAGAAAAATCAGAACTGAAGTGGAATCTTTTTATTTTCTCTGGAAAAAAATAGAATTGATCTGTAACTTGTTTCTTTTCATTGAGAAAATTCAGAAGAGAACTTGAACTTTTCTTCACTTCGTTGAGAAGACTAAGAATTTAAGTGGAACTTTTTATTTCTCTGGAAAAAAATAGAATTGATCTGTAACTTATCTCTTTTCATTTTTTATGTCTTTGAGAAAATTAAGAATTAATCTGTAACTTATTTCTTTTCATTGAGAAAATTCAGAAGAGATTAATAAAATCACATGTATTTTAAACGTGGTTGTTCATATTTCTGAAAACTAAAACACAACTTTATTTTAAAAAATCAAATATAATCACTAAAATCAGATGTATTTTATACGGGATGTTCGTATTTCTGAAAATTAAAATCCAACTTTATTAAAAAGAATCAAATATTATTAATAAAATCTGATGTATTTTGAACATGGTTGTTCTTATTTCTGAAAACTAAAACCCAAATTTATTAGAAAATCAAATATTATTCATAAAACCAGATGTGTTTTAAACATGGACGTTTCATTTCTAAAAACTAAAACCCAAATTTATTAAAAAAAAGTCGTAAAGTAATGTTGGGAGTGAAAAAAGATGAGTACTTTGACTTGTAAAACAGGTTTAGAAGGAATATTAAAGAAAAGAACTTGATCTGAAATAATATAATAAAGCCTTTTGAAAAGAATTTCTTGTGTTGGGGTATGCAAAAAAGTCATAAAGTAATGTTGGGGTGTGAAAAAGGATGAGTACTTCAACTTGTAAAACAGGTTTAGGAGGAATGTTAAGAAAAGAACTTGTTCTGGATTAATATAATAAAGCCTTGTTCTGAAATAATATAATAAAACAGGTTTAGGAGGAATATATTAAGAAAAGAACTTGATCTGAAATGATATAATAAAGCCTTTGAAAAGAATTTCTTGGTGTTGGGGTAGGCAAAAAAGTCGTAAAGTAATGTTGGGGGTGAAAAAGGATGAGTACTTCAACTTGAAAAACAGGTTAAGGAGGAACATTAAGAAAAGAACTTGTCCTAAAATAATATAATAAAGCCTTGAAAAGTATTGCTTGGTGTTGGGGATGCAAAAGGAAGTAAAGTAATGTTGGGAGTGAAAAAAGATGAGTACTTCAACTTGTAAAACAGGTTTATGAGGAATATTACGAAAAGAACTTGTTCTGAAATAATATAATAAAGTCTTTTGAAAGGTATTTCTTGTTTTCGGGGTATGCAAAAAGTCGTAAAGTAATTTTGCGAGTGAAAAAAGATTACCAAAACCCTTGAAATACTAATAGTATAGGGTAAAATGTTGCTATTGTAGCTAGTTTAGAAGGAGAATGCTCCATCAAGGCTATCAAAAGCCCTTGAAAATACTAATAATATAGGGTAAAATGTTGCTGTTGTAGCGAGTTTAGAAGTAGAATGCTCCATCAAGGCTATCAAAACCCTTGAAAATACTAATAGTATAGGGTAAAATGTCGCTATTGTAGCTAGTTTAGAAGGAAAATGCTCCATAAAGGCTACCAAAAAACCTTTGAAAATACTAATAATATAGGGTAAAACGTTGCTATTCTAGCTAGTTTAGAAGGAAAATGCTCCGTCAAGGCTACCAAAAACCATTGAAAATACTAATAATATAGGGTAAAATGTTGCCATTGTAGCTAGTTTAGAAGGAAGGACGAGATTTAATGTCCTTGGTAAAAGTCTGGACGAGATTTAATGTCCTTGGTAAAAGCCTGGACGAGATTTAATGTCCTTGGTAAAAGCCTGGACGATATTTAATGTCCTTGGTAAAAGCCTGGACGAGATTTAATGTCTTTGGTAAAAATCTGGACAAGATTTAATGTCCTCGGTAAAAGCCTGGACGCGATTTAATGTCCTTGGTAAAAGCCTGGACGAGATTTAATGCCCTTGGTAAAAGCCTGGACGAGATTTAATGTCCTTGGTAAAAGCCTGGACGAGATTTAATGTCCTTGGTAAAAGCCGAGACGAAATTTAATGTCCTTGGTAAAAGTCTGGACGACATTTAATGTCCTTGGTAAAAGCCTGGACGAGATTAAATGTCCTTGGTAAAAGTCTGGACGAGATTTAATGTCCTTGGTAAAATCCTGGACGAGATTTAATATCCTTGGTAAAAGTCTGGACGAGATTTAATGTCCTTGGTAAAAGTCTGGACGAGATTTGATGTCCTTGGTAAAAGCCTCAAATTATATCTTGGATAGGTCCGGGTATGATTTGGAAAACAGCCAGAAGTTTTTAAAAATAGAGAGTAATTATATTTATTTTAAATTTTAAACTTGTTCCCTGCTTTAGCTGAAAAACCTTTTCTGTTTGTTAATTTCTGTGTCTCAAGCGCGCAAAAAAAAAGTATAAAAAAAATAGCGAGGGAGGGGGCAAAAAGTTGGGAGGGAAGGGGGTCGCTTGGAGGTTGGGGTAGGGTACCCTTGGAGGTTGAGGTCCTTGGTGGTTAGGGTCATTGATTATTGCGGTCCTTGATGCTTCAAATCCATAATCATCTCACTAGTTGATTTCTAAGGATTTCTATGGATTGTTCTGAATTTCTTTATTAAAATTCCTTTCTTGGCATCTGCATCTCTATTAGTATCGAATTTTTAGTATACCATAATGTTAGAACAAATTTATATTGACAACACTGTTCAGATGGTACTTGTGTATTATACAGAACACAGTTGAGAACCACCCAAATAAAAAATAATATGTGTCTCTTAATAGAGTTAGCAATCCCTGAGATGTATTACCTTTTTCGTTTCTACTTTCAAATCCCCCAAAATGTCAATTAATCTCTGACGTTTCCTATGTTCTGGCAACTGTGCACAGATACATTTTAAATTCTCATGAAACCTTCCAAATTTATAAACATGTCTCATGGAGAAATTGTGTCTAAAGATATCTTGTCCCGTCAGTATTTCTAACACCCTGATAAGAATGTTCCAATGTTGGAATTTCCTTATATGGTGATGTCACATGTCCCGGTCATTGATCTTTTTAGTACACGGATTCTAGTCCTCTCTCTAAGTAGGTCACTTGTTAGTTTCGAAATGGTTACCCTCTCCCTACTGATACTAAGTAACTCACCGTCAAATTTTTATAGCAATGATCACGTGATGGGTACTCAAAGACCCTTCTCACCGAGAAATAAAGGCAATTCCAAGAATTATCTTTATTACCTCGGATGTTGAGATAACGCCAGATGTATATGGCTGCGCTTGGAATGACAGTAGGTGGGCCCGCTCGGAGCGATAGGATATGTGTGCGCCTGTAATGATAGGGTATCTGTGCGCTTGTAACTGTTAAAGCTATACGACTGATTTCATTGTTTTTACCAAATGAAGGCATAAAACCTTAATCTAAGGCTTAATTGGGATAAACTATACAAATCCAGGATACCATAAAGAACATTTTATAGAGTGAATTAGATGATACAGTCAATGCTAGTCCCTGAATATGATGTTACAGCTCACATTTCCAAAACAAGATCGGTTCGTCCTCTACGCTTAAATCGACAATCCGGTACGCAAAAAATTACCTTGTAGGTAAAACCAAGAAAAGATTTTAATAACACTCAACAGAATAAGGACAAAATATTAGCCTACATAATACACTGAAACTGAGAAAATCTTTTGATCCTACATTAACAAATTTTATTATTGAAACTAAAGCCCATTATCCTGCCTTAGACATAGAGGAGGCACGATTTATATCAAAAAGTCAGACAGCTATGTCCTTTCCCAATTCATTAACCTCATAAAATAAGGTTTTTGAATAAGACATTAAGTCATTTGGTTACATTAAAAAGAAATTGGTAGAAATTGCGTTGACTTTACCTGTTACACCTGCCAGGAAGGAACAATTTTGCTCCTTAGCAAAAGTAGGATAATATATTTTCAATATAATTTAAAAAGCATTTCAGAATTTTTTGTTTTTCATTAACCTCATTCCAGTCTAACCTGGAAAGTCTTCTCTTTACCTTTTGCTGGCTAATGTGGAAACAGTTTCTAAGGAGCTCTGGAGTGATTTGGTATTTATGTATTCCAAAAATTTAATGATGTAATATAATCAGTTAAGAAGGACAAGATTATCAAATGCAATTTAAGCTTTTCAATGTTTTTTTTCTTTTTTTTGCAATCTCATTCCTGTCTCATCTGGAAAGCCTTCTCGTTTTTTATGCTGGATATTTAGTGAAATTAGTTAGGTACATGCAGCTTGTAAATCCTAAGCATGCACTTCAACCACGCGAACTACTCTCTTATGGTGTTCATTCAAGGTTGGAACGACCAACTACCTTCGAAAAACAGTCAAGTTCGCACCTCACCTGTAAGTGGACATGCTTCATGCATGCACCTCACTTCTAGGTGGGCATTCATGCACGTTACTTCTGTAGTGGACATTCGTGCACGTCACTTCTGTAGTGGAAACGCTTCAATGCTGTGTTTCCCTACATTCATTCCTGTCGTTTCGAATAGCCTTAATCTTCATTTGTGTATAGTGACTACCAAGAAACATTGAAATCAGAGAAATACATCTCAGAATCCCTATAGTACCCGAAATTACAATCTTAGAAAACCAATTTAGCTTCAAAAAACCATATATCCGTAAAATGAGCATCAAATTTAAAATTACTAACCAAAAAGAGAAAGACAAAATTCTAAAACATTGCAAATGCACCCCAACGTTAACATTTTCTTCAAATTCCATGTAAATATTCAAATTTGATTTCTTAAGATGTACTATTATTATCCGATGGAGAGTAAAATTTTATAGAAAAAGTGTATCCACAGATAAAGATTAATTGAAAGCTGTAAAATATCTGTTAAAATTCAGAATTTGTCAATTTTTACAGTAGCTAAGAAAAAAACTTCTGCTCATGTAGCCCAAGTTAGATAAATTTTCATTATTATGCACTTAGGCTTGGAACTCACCTTGTAGTGACCTGATTTGGACGGATCAATTGCTAGATCACCTTTGCAATTATTCCTTATAAAGAAGGCTTTAAATCCAGTGTCATTTTTTTCTTCACTGCTGCTGTGAGTAAATTTTCCCAAAAATGGATCTGAGTTTGATTGGAAAGACTGTAATTTTCTTCGCCGATGATTTTTGAAAAATACGATGCTCTGAAAGAGAAAAAAAAGGTGAGCTTACAGCAAACACGGACAAGAACATCGAAGTGTATAATAACTACAGATGATTAGCATGCTTCTTCACAAAATTTGCAACAAAAGTACATTCTAAATATTTATTTTCTTTTTTTTTTAAATACGCACCTAGCAGTCAACAGCCCCACTTTGTTTTCTCTAAGAGCAACTGTCATGATCTTTTCTTTTGGGGTTTGCTAGTATTTCCTCAAGATTCTGATTTTTCAGTGAATCACATTCTTTCAGTAAATCACGAAATTCCACAGATGGGCCGGATCTAGGGGAAGGGGACCTGAAGGGGAAAATCTCCCCGGGCAGAACGCCTAGGGGCGGCAACAAAAATTGAAATTGTTATATTTTGAGGTAAAAATTGTTATATTTACGGTATTGATGTTGCAGCAAGGGCCGACAGAGTCTGCATTCCCCTCCCCCTGAGAAAAAAACCTAGCTCCAGCTCTTTACCACAGCCAATAAAGCTAAACCTTCAAACTTGATTTTATGGCTGTTTAATCAAAGGCAAAATCCCACTATTATCCTTTATTTATATTATCCTTAATTATCTTTCATTCACATTGAGCTGATGCTAATGAATACATCTTGTTCTAAAATCCTGAATTTCCGATTACATCCCTAAATGAACAAAGGAGAACAAACAAATATTAATGTTACACATAAGTTGACAGATAAAATTGAATTAAAGGGGAATTATGAAGTCTATACAATATTTTAAGTCCAGATACATCGAAACTATCTCCTGAGCCCTTTTTCAACGGGCAACAAGCTAAAAACAAAAAAACAATAGTAAGGAGTAAGTACAAAAGTAAAACAAAATAAAAGGCGAAGTATAGAGACAAACATATAATTAAGATATAAAATATACATTCCTATATTTTCTCTTTTTATAGAAGGGCTCCAAGCCAGAGAAAATCAAGCTGGGGAGTCCTGGCGTGTTACTACAAAAAAAGCGACGTTCGTAAGGATGATGTCCCAGGATTGTGTATTTCATTTTTCTGGGGTTTGGAACATCTTTATACCATCAGCTCCGATTCTTATAGCTGAAATACGGGGACGTCTATTCGCTCATGTGGCTTTGTGGTTTCTGTTCCTTTTTCTTTTCTTTATCTTTCGAATTACAAATAGCCGTATTAGCACTGTAATGTCAAGTCGTTATACTGTTATTTACAAAAATATGTATTGTACTTAAAAAGAATTGTTTGGTGTTAGAACTTCCACCACTACTACTACCACCACCAACAATTCATCGCAGCACAAAGCAGTCTAAGAGCGACACCGTGCAAAACAGTGTTAGTTTTTCGGCAATACCGAAACAGTTCGTGGTAAAAACAATAAGTAATGAATTACGTTTGTCAATAGAAACGAACACTGTAAACAACGAACGCAGATTACATATATATATATATATATATATATATATATATATATATATATATATATATATATATATATATATATATATATATATATATATATATATATATATATATATATATATATATAAATTTTGTTAAATTTAAGAGCATCCATAAATACGGTAGATACGACTCACAAGAGAAAACGAAGAACGGTAAATAAAAGATAACAAAAACACAAAACTAAACGAGGGTTATTTCTAGCCAGTGAATAAATGAAAAGACAGAGCCTATATTTCAGCAAAGAGTTCCGCTAAGTTATCGTCAGCGCTCAAAAAGGAGGAAAGGAAAATATTTTGGTTTTGACCTGTTTTTTCTTCTTGTTTTTCGTAGTCCGATGGTTTTAGAAAAACCGTTAACGGTTAACGAATAGCATATTCCAAAAAGGCGGTATGGGTCTAGCCTCCGTAGTTTACGGAAAATTTGGTCCTTAGAATGTATGGATAAATATGACATTACTTTTTGGGAAGCTCCGTATAATTCTTGCCTGAGTAAAAAAAACGATCGTTCTTGTAAGTAATTGAGCATTGAGCCAGAACATACAGTGTGAGAGTTCAGTTTCATAGTCTTCATAGTCTGGAGTTTCATAGTCTAAGTCGGGTAGGACTATCTGAAGTTATGCCCCTAAGCTATTGTTGCATTGAGCCATGACTTTACTTTCGACTAAAAAACACCGTTCGAGGAGGAAGGTACCAGTTTTAAGTCAAGGATGGACTAAAAAAAATACTACTTAAGATATTCCACGGTTACCAGGGCAATCACCAAAGGAATTGGAGCTTCCCGTTTGCTCCTTTCTATGTAGTGATAATAGAAAGTCGGTTCGGGGCAAGTAAATTTACTTTTGAACCATGGGAGCTAGAGTTTTTTTTCGACGCTGATCAGTAGTCCTTGATTATCTGATCAAAGTGTATAAAATATGTTTTTTGTACAAAATTCATTCATGCAATACATCATTTTAAAAATTTGGAGGGGTTAAAAACTTCAGTGTTGTGGTGCACTTAAGAAAAGAAAAATCTGGCTCAAAGGCAAGGGAGGGCATGCCAAATTTTCAATCAAAATTTATGAAAAGGGAGAGACATGTAAGTAATAAGCGGCTGTTATACCAAGGTCATCCCTGTGACGAGGGGTTGGCATCTTCTGCTAACTGGTATACCTATTATTTTCTTCCATTGCATTTGAGAGTACGAAAAATTTGGTTTCATGTCCGCTACAGAGAGCAACGTGCAATGGAGAATAGATTGTTAGCAACAGTCATTCGTTAATGGGTTACAAGGATAGAAAGCTGTATCCAGTGGGTACTTTGAGCCCCTCCCCCTGAAAATTTTTTTCGGTTCATAAAAACGTAACAAAAATGCATATAAACAAGTTCTGACGTGTTTTCATGAAGTTTTTATTGCGCCCTCCCCCCTGAAAAAAAATCCTGGATGAACCCTTGGTAAGATGCTTCAATTTAAAATATTTGAAGGTGATGGCAACTTAAATTCTGGGTATACATAAAACAAATTGGTTCATATTTTAAAACAAAGGAGGAGGTTGTGGTGACAACTGGCTGTTATGCCCTAAACACCTTTGCGATCAAAGGTTTGCATCTTTTGCTAGTTGTTGTGCGTATTATTTTCTTTACATGCATTTGATGGTGCGTAAAACTTGATTCACGTATGCTACGGAGAGGGAAGTACAAGTAAGAATACGTTTTTAGAACACGGACATCTTCTTTGTTAGAAACTTATGAAAATTAGTTTACTTTTAACTTGATCAACAGAATTGGAAAAACAGAATTTAAAGACAAGTGAGGGAATTTTAATTACAAATCAGTTTTTAGACCACGGTCGTCTTCAGGGAGTAGGAATCATGTGCTTCTACTTCCTTGTGTATCCTTCTTTTATTTTTGCGGCTTCTATTTATAGTAGTATGATTATGAAAATCGACGGATACCTATATAGTAGCAACTAGGTTCAATGAGATTATATTACAAGTTTTCAGCTCTTTCATGAGAAATACCATTTAAAAGATTTCAAGGGGTTAAAAACTTTTAAAATTTAAATATACACACTAAAAGGAATAATTCGGATTAAAGGCCCAAAACAATTTAGATCATGGTTGCAGTGGCAGCTGCAACCTAGTAAAGAGCGAACAACAGCCCATAGTAACCAAAAGTTAAAAAAGACGTTTAGAAAAAAAACTGCCTAATAAAAAAATTGCAATCTGACACTGATTCAGGAATGGTAACTTTAATTTTCGTTCATACTAAAAATGAAAGTTTATTGCGAAAAGGAATCTGTGGTAATTTCGATAAAAAGCCTGAAAACCCTCGAAAATGGTGTCAAATAAAAATATAAAGTGTACCATTGGAACCAGCATAGTTAAAAACCTTGTTCAGGGAAATTACAGTCCCCAACCTAGAACAACAAGGAAAATCACTATTTTGCATGGGTAACACTAATCTGTCTCCCGTTTTTTTTTTTTTTTTTTTTTTTTTTTTTTTTTTTTTTTTTTTTTTTTTTTTTTTTTTTTTTTCAGGGCTAGCGGTTTACCAGAACATCATAGAGAGATACTTAATTGTTCATTCAAAAGCTATTTCTCACATCTACGTACTTTTCATAAATTCCACCATCTGCAAGTGCCATATGGTACAAAAAGGGCACATAATTTGCCATTTCCCAAGGGGTGGGGCTAGCGGGCTACAAAAGACAGATTTTTAATTGCTCACATAGAAGTTATCATTATTATTACTGTTATTATTACTTTATTACCCATTATTTAACATACAAAATGTTGTAAATGGAGTACAAAAAAAAAAAATGTCCAAAGAAAACTCAACTACAGAAAAACAAGTATTAAAAACATTACTACGACAAAATAAAATTGACAAATTTAAGTTATTGCAACGTATAACGAAGAGTGGCTTGGCTCAAATGCCTTTGCAAATCGAGCACGGCGATTGAGTACAGCTATAAGCGGGTCGGCTATACCAGACTTCAGTGATATTTTCGAATTCCTCATCCAATTGGAAGACGAAGCAGATACTTGCCATACCTGTAGAAAGTAGACCGAATACTTTGGCGATCAGACGAAGTAAATTTTTTCAAAACGGAGATGGGGCTAGCACATGTGGCAAAACAAAAGCGTTTTACACCCTTGCGAGTAGAAAACGGTTAGTGGCACTTCATTGAAACGAGAATTCCATAAGCTATGCGTGTCTTTACAGCGAACAACGAAACAAGGCAATCGCGAGTTTTTTTTTAAGATTACTACATATTGGAAGGCCGAGGTACATAATCTTAGACGAAGACTTAATCGTATGGGTTCCGAAAATAACAAAAACTGGTACACTATCTTTAATGCGGTTAATATATACGAGAACTTCACTCTTCTGGGGATTGAAAGAAAGACCTATGTTACCGTACTCCTTATTGAAAACACAGAAATTCTGTTCGATGCCTACAAGTGTTCTACACGCGTTCAAAATGTCGTCGGCATAATCGATCAGCAAAACATTGAGACCTCTAAAGATACATGTAGACTGAACCGGTTCTTGCGATGAAATAATACTATTATTGAATAGCGGTGGCGAAGTAAGTGCCCCTTGGCGTATTCTCTTCTCTACGGGTATAAGACTAGAAGATGGGGCTAAAGCATTAACACACGGTACATTTACACGCGCTTTTAATTTACTATACATTTTCCTCAGTGCGCGTAAAATAGACTTATCCACGCCACGCTTCCGAGCAGACAGCAATATCTGAGGGTTTACACCGGAGTCGAACGCGCGGTTGACATCGTGACCGGCAAAATACAGCGTCTCATTTGAATCATCGGCGCCAATCAACAAATTAGCAATCATATATTGCGCGTGTTCTCTACTCATGTTCTTTTTGAAACCAAATTGGTTATCCGGCGTGTGAAATGTAGCACTAAGCCTATTTACAACAAGCTATTCAAATAACTTGCACAGTACAGGCGCGACAGTTATCGGGCGATATGAAGAACGCTGCCCCCAATATTTTCCCTTTTTTAGTACATGACTAATTACACCCATGCAAAAGTGGTCTGGACGACTCGTATCTCCCATATCTACGTTTTCTTTATAAATTCCATCACCTAAAGTGCTAAATGGTACTAAAAATGGCGCTATTGATTCCATGTCTCAAGTGTAAAATCTAGGGGCTAGTGGGCTGCCAGAACTTCTTAGAGAGATGTTAAATGGCTGATTTGAAAGCTATTACTCATATTACGGGCTATTAATCAGTTTTTCTATCCGTAAGTGTCAAATAGCACAAAAAACGACACTTTTGGTGCCATGTCTCAAGTGGAAAAGCTGGGGCTAGTGGGCTATCAGTACTTTTTAGAGTGACGTTTAATGGCTCATTTGAAAGCTATTGCTAATATCTACGTGATATTTATCAATTCTACGATCCGTAAGTGTGATATAGCACTAAAAACAGTACTTTTGATGTCACTTCTAAAGTAGAAAAGCTTGAAGTTTAAAACGGAATCAGTGTTGTAACAATTATGGTCCAAAACCCGTAACTGGAGGTTTGCAAGAACACCTAACGTATGTTCCTCCTCCAAGCCCCCTTAATAAGCTATGGAATTAAGGTACAACAACAAATATATCAAATCACATTATTAGAGGCGTGGTTCCGTTAGTAAAGCTGTTGACTTCTAAATAGAGTGTTTTGCGTTCGATTCCTGCTTGAGTGGTTTTTTTTTCAATTATGGTTTTTCCCCCTTCTATACGATCATTTTCAGATAATTTCGCTGTTTTTTAAATTTGATGCACTCATTTTTAAAAGCATGTCCCAGGAAGGTATTTGGTCAAGCATTTGGATTCAAAAGGAATAGAGGTCATCCAGTTCATGGTTTGCAACGACATTCTGAGTAGATCTCTAAATATATACCCCAACGAATGGCGTAATTTTGTCAAAATCTTGTGGAGGGAGGGGGTCAAAGTTGGAGTCAATTTTGCTAAATCAAGTGAAAGTGACAGATAAAATAAGAAACTAGCCGTATAGTAATGCGAAAGGTGAAAATGTACTAAAAAAACTCACCTGTTTCAGTGGATGCTTGAATTATGCAGGCTTATCTTAGTTTTGACAACATTTTTGGAGAAACTAAATTTCAGGTGGGAGGGGTTGGCAAACTGGGGTCTGGAGGAAAACTTAGGTCTTGGAGGAGAAGTTGCCCCCTTTTCCCCATAGCAAATTACGTCCCTGGCCCCAGCCCCTTGCCACTAAGTGGTTGGTGAAATATAGGCATGTGGTTCTGGAACTACTCAATGTTTTATATTAATTTGAAGGATTACTTATTGTTATACTTACTTATTCAAATTATTTACTTGACAATTCCAACGTAATATTCTCTCTATACGTAAGATTGTGCATCCAAAGAGGAAGAAAGACAAATGAAAACAGTTCTGTAGGAGAATTCAGGTAATTCTTCCCAAAACTTTTGAAATGAAAACAAACTTAGTTTGTATTACCATTTATCCTACCTACACAAGAAGTCATCTTTTTATGAAATTAAATAAAAAAAACAAGTTTTTTTAACTGAAAGTAAGGAGCGACATTAAAACTTAAAACGAACAGAAATTATTCCGTATATGAAAGGGGCTGTCCCCTCCTCAACACCTTGCTCTTTACGCTAAAGTTTTTTATTGTTTAAAAAAATAGAGTTGTGAGAAAGTCAAATATTAGCGTAAAGAGCAAGGCGTTGAGGAGGGGAAAGCCCCTTTCATATACGGAATAATTTCTGTTCGTTTTAAGTTTTAATGTCGCTCCTTACTTTCAGTTAAAAAAACTTGTTTTTTTTATTTAATTTTTGAACGTTTTTGAATAAATGCAGGTTTTGATCTTGGCTGACAATACATGAATAATTAAAACAAAATTTTCATATTAATTTACTTTTATTTGGTTAAATGGCTTTCTCGAAACTTGTTTCATTTTATTTACGAACGTTTTTATTAGTAATAAATATACGTAACTTACGAATTAACTTACGTAACGAACTTCTATATTCATATATTTTTAATACGTATATTAGGGGGTTCGCCCCCTAGTCAATACCTTGTTCTTTAAGCGAAATTTCGAATTTTGTTCCAATTCTTTAAAAATGACCGCTTAATCACAAAGGCCGTTAATTAGAATCAATAGCTCTTATGAAAGTACTAAAAAATCTCTGGCTTAAAGAGTGAGGTATTGACTAGGGGGTGAACCCAATCATATATGTAATATTTTCTGTTCGTTTAAAGTTTTGATGTTGCTGCTGTTGCAGTTGAAAAACTTGTTTTTTATATTTAATTTCTGATCTTTTTTTAAATAATGCTGGGAAGTCCGGCGTCCCCTTCATAGCAATGTCCCTTCCCCCATGAAAACTTCCTTCATAGAAAGATCCTCCTACATAACCCCCTACCCCAGGCACGTACGCAGGAATTTGTTTCAGGGGGGGCCAATTTGTTTCGGGGGGGGGGGGCAAATCCTTCAAACCCATTATTCTGTGAGAAAAATCAGAAAATTATGGGAAAATGAATATTTCGGGGGGCCAGGGCCCGGAGGCCCCCCTCCCTGCGTGCGTCCCTGCCAGAACCCCCCCCCCTCACTACCAGGATAAATCTCCCCTGAAAACGTCTGTACTGTATACTTCCCAATAACCAATACTATATGTTAACATTGGGTAAAATTCATAACTTTCAGCCCTCCTCCCGGGAACTTCGGGGGATTGAGTCATCCTAAAAGACATACTTATAATATTTTCGAATATGCTGAACAAAATGGCTATCTCAAAATTTTGATCAGGTGACTTTGGGAAAACAATGAGCGTGGGAAGGGGCCTAGTTGCCCTCCATTTTTTAGGTCACTTAAAAAGGGCACTAGAACTTTTAATTTCAATTGCAATGAGCCCTCCCACGATATTCTAGGACCACTGGGTCGATACGATCACCCCTGGGGGAAAAAAATAAAATAAACACGCACCCGTGATCTTTCTTCTGGCAAAAAATGCAAAATTCCACATTTTTGTAGATAGGAGCTTGAAACCTCTACAGTAGGGTTCTCTGATACGCAGAATATGATGGTGTGATTTTCATTAAGGTTCTATAGCTTTTAGGGGGTCTTTCCCCCTTTTTTTCGAAAATCAGCCAAATTTTCTCAGGCGCGTAACTTTTGATGGGTAGGATTAAACTTGATGAAACTTATATATTTGAAATCAGCATTAAAATTCAATTCATTTGATGTATCTATTTGTATCAAAATACCGTTTACTAGGGTTTCGGTTACCATTGAGCCGGGTCCCAATAACCAATACTATATGTTAATATTGGGTAAAGTTCATAAATTTCAGCCCTCCTCCTAGGGGCTTCGAGGGATTAAATCATCCTAAAAGACATAGCTATAATATTTTCGACCATGTTGAACAAAATGGCTATCTCAAAATTTTGATCGGGTGACTTTGGGAAAAAAATGAGCGTGGGAGGGGGCCTAGTTGCCCTCCATTTTTTTTGGTCACTTAAAAAGGGCACTAGAACTTTTAATTTCCGTTCCAATGAGCCCTCCCACGATATTCTAGGACCACTGGGTCGATACGATCACCCCTGGGAAAAAAAAAAAACAAAAAAAAAAACAAACAAATAAACACGCATCCGTGATCTTTCTTCTGGCAAAAAATGGAAAATTCCACATTTTTGTAGATAGGAGCTTGAAACCTCTACAGTAGGGTTCTCTGATACGCTGAATATGATGGTGTTGTTTTCATTAAGGTTCTATAGCTTTTAGGGGGTCTTTCCCCCTTTTTTCGAAAATCAGCCAAATTTTCTCAGGCGCGTAACTTTTGATAGGTAAAATTAAACTTGATGAAACTTATATATTTGAAATCAGAATTAAAATCTGATTCTTTTGATGTATCTATTGATATCAAAATTCCGTTTTTTAAAGTTTCGGTTACCATTGAGCCGGGTCGCTCCTTACTTACAGTTCGTTACCATGAACTGTTTGATTTTCATTCATTTCTGAGTAATGAGTGGCTTTTTATTTAGAGACAGGTCAAATAAATCCCTAAGGCGAAAGGCACATTTCTGTTGAGACAGCGAAAGTTTCCGTCGATATAGGCTACAAACCTGTCCGCTCAGTTAACCTCTTGTGCCGAAGCTACATGCTGGAGCTACTTTCTTAAGTGTGACTAAATTTAATTTTTTAAAACAAAGAATTAAAGATCTATTTCTTATTTTTTAAAACTTTTTTTACAAAAAGAAATGATACAATGTTTTCATATTTTTTCCCCAATTTAAACTTATTTTTTCCTTCAATTCTTTTACGGCTTCTTAGTTCAGCTCCTTAATAAGGGTTGGGGTGTTTTATTGGAGGTAATAAGAAATTATATACAAAAATAAGTTTTCGACGGAAACTAAGGACCAACATTAAAACTTAAAGCGAACAGAAATTATTCCGTATAAATAGAAAAGGTCATAGCAGTGTTGTTTCTAAATTAAATTTTAATCAAAAACGAGCATAAATTAATTTAAAAAAAAGTTTTTCGAGGGAAATAAAGAGCGAATTGAAAACTTAAAACGAACAATATTTATTACTTCACAGCCTATCTAACATATATCAATAAAACTAATGCAAATAAATTAACTGGTGGTATTTCTCTATGTTTGTAGGATTACAGAAAACTAGCGCTTTACTGAAAACACAAAACAATATAGGAGTTTTGGTACGGTAAAAGTAAACCTCTTAAGAACACTTTTAACAGTATAAAAGTAAAGCGTTTTTAGATTGTTGTTTTATTTATTTTTTTCGTTTAATTTGGCATCAGTTTCTGCACAATGAGCTCAGTTCAATGATTGGTTGTCGTTTTGGATCTGAAAAGAACATTTCATAATTATTTTGTAGACAGGTTCGAAGTGAAGAAATCTTATTAGTATTAGGACTACAAACTCACTTTAGAATTTGTATTACGACTTATAATCCTCCGTTTTATAAAGAGAAATAACTGGATTCTCAGAGTTCATATTACGGTTGATGTGTTCTTCATTTCGAGTAATATAAGGTGAGACCAAGTGCTCCTGTAAGACTATGAAAAGCATATAGATTAGTTTTTTCTTGTGAGGCTATGGATTCACTTCTGACTCCTAAATCAATATTCTTCTTCTTATGCTTGGCTTTTGTGTTTTCAGTAAAGCGCTAGTTTTCTGTAATCCTACCAACATTGGGAAATATCACCAGTTGAAGTATTTGCATTAGTTTTATTGATATATGTTAGATAGGCGGTGAAGTAATGTTCATTTCTGAATGATACATAGTACGAATTATGCACTATTCGGTGATATTGTAAGCTTTAATCTATAACGACACCAAAGATTAAAAGGATAAGGTTCAACTGGCTACAAACTCAATGTATTTTAAATCCCCTCTTATACCATGAATATCTTCAGTGACGAGGGGTGGACATCTTTTGCTAGTGAGTGTACCTATTATTGGCTTCTGATGCATTTGAAGATGCAAAAAATTATACGAAAACTTTTGATCAACATATATTTCAAGGCTTATTTTGCATCAGATATCGGCCATAATCAAATAATATCCTCATTATTCAGAAGAATACAATGGTTCAAAAATGGAGAAAAAAAGTGAACAAAAAGAAAGAATACAAAGAAACAAAAAGAATAGACACAAGGAAAACATACTATTTCGAATTACATACAGAAACGAGTAATACAAGTAAGATACAGATACTAACAAACCGATAATCTGCTAAGACTGATTCAAATATAATACAAATGAAATAAACACTTTCTTATACCCTATAATCCTTTGCCAATTATTAGTGATAGGTTTAAATCCAAAAAATGGTTTTCATACCAAGAACTCTAAATCAAGACCGATGCTTCCACTTTGTTCCTATCAGATTTCTGTTCGGTCTGTTTTAAAAATCCCAAAATTCCGAAACCCGGCCACAGAAAATCCAAATTTTTTCCTGACACCATACGGGTCTAAAATCCAACAAATTTCCGGCTCCAGCCGAAAAATATGACAATATTCCGTCGCATAGGAATCTTCTTTTCAAGAGACAAACTTTTACACTTGTCTGTCCAACGGCTTCTCCTCCCTCAATGGTAACATATATACCCTCACCATTTCAAAAAAAAACAATTTTTTCAAACCTAACTCACACTCATTTTTTATTCTATTTCATCTCTTATATTTTATAAATTCATATAAAATCCTTTTTTTTTCCTCAAATATAAATCAAACTTTCACCATTTTTCTTTTTTAACTAAACTGTACGCACTCGTCTGCCGACACGTTAGCTTTTACAGTTTTTATTATTTTTAAGTGACACATGTTTCTTTTCATGCCAACCTTCGTCTGCATAATTGAGGTAAGGGTCACACTTTTAAGCGAGTTTCTATGATCTGTTTTATCGTCTTTCAAGGTTGAAAAGAACCTCTTCACAAAAAGGTTAGAAAATGCCAAGGTCAGACGGCAGTGGACAATGGCGACTATGTAAGGGAACCTCTGAGTATCATTTGCTGTTTTTGTAGAAGCCACGTGACGCCAAAAATCACAGACATCTGTCACATTTGGAAGATCAAAGAGCAGTAGACTCCGCCATTCCTAAGTGTGTGTCGTCTCTGTGTGTGTCTCGTCTCTCTGTGTGTGTCGTCTCTGTGTGTGTGTCGTCTCTCTGAGTGTTTCGTCTCTGTGCGTGAGTCGTCTCTATGTAGGTTTCGTCTCTATGTGTGTGTCGGCGAATGGCGGAACTTTCTTTCTTCCATCCCATGGCGGTGCACTATATCTTGGCAGAATTATTTGCAGAAGACCAATTGCACCTATGTCCAAAGTTATCGTAGGGTCAAGGATTTCGCAAAACGTAAAAAGTTCGTTCTCAAACTAGAATTGCTGCTTGATTTGCTTCACGGCCTCTATATTTAACTTACGAGAACATTTATAGATGACTTTCACTTCATGTTCATCTGCTTTGTTTTGGGATTTGACTGCAAGGTTTGAAGATACTCTCAGCTGCCATCCCCAAGTACATATCTTCAGCTAGAAGGTATTTACTTGCTTTGTCAGGGTCGAAACGCAAAGGCGAGTTTGATCTAATGTAGAAAGTCTTCATGAAATCCATGGTCAGTTCTCTCAGAGGCATCTCCACCTCTAATTTATTTTGTTGAACCAAAGTTTTTTACATTGAAAAATAATATTAAAATTTGTAGACAGCTCCAGCACATAGAGCTTGAACTCAAGCTGAATCCAAAAAACTTGATTCTTTAGGGCTTGCAATGCCCTATCATTTGCGTGATTAGGATGCTCTGGTGCTACTCCCTGGAAGTAGCTACCAAGCGCATCCCAATTATGCAATTGTCACTCAGCGCACATCCGAAGAGACGGCCAATGTATTTGACCTGGGGTAAGCATATTCAGGACTGGAGGGGGGGGGGGGGTCCGCAAACTTTTGATGCAATTTGAACTCAGAGTATCTGAGTAAGTTTTTAAACATCAAAACAGTTTGATAGTCAGTAAAGTCCCGTAAAGTGATCATGTAGAGTTAGTTCCCTTGACTAAATTCAATATAACCAGTGACAGTTCTTTTAAATTGTTATGAAAAATTGTTGCTGGGATGAAATAATTGATCTCATAATTTTAGTGGGCCCAGACCCAAATTGCTTACTTCTTTTTGGTTGGCTATTTCTTCAGATTTTTCAACATTTTGAACCTGTGAGTAGTCACAGTTGCTTAGTTCTCCTGTTCTTTGTTGATAGCAAGCCAAGTTATTTGATCTTTCTTTTCTAATCTTCTACTGGCAAAATGTCTCGCCTTAAAAATTCTTAGATTAGATCCAAAATTGCCAGCAACAGCAAACACACATATTAAATTTTATTCTTAAAAATTACTAAAAGAAGGGTCCAACAATTTTGCTAGCTTGAAAATCCTTCTCCAGTAAAAAACCGAAAATCTAGAACTATTAAAAATTAGACAAACGTCCGTTTTTACTGAAAATCTGACAAAATTCCGAAGTATGACACGATTATTTTTTTCCAGCAAGAGGGCCGAAAATCCGATATAATGGAAGCACCGGTCGAGACTGAGGCTGTTACTTCCTCTGTTTTAGAAAATAAACTATGTCCTTCAAATAACATGAAATTTTTTTTTTTATAAAAGGCATATTTTTAATCTTTTCGTGATTTTTCAACGACTAATTGAAATTGACAAGAATTTTTACCTGTACGGTTGATACAATCCTGCTTAAGGTACGATGCTGCTTAGCATTTGGTGGTTGAACAGTCACATCCTCAGATATGGAAATGGTGGCTATTTCATCCTTTTCAAGAGGCCTTATTTCGTTGTTTCTCCCCTAGGAAAACACAATGAGAAATGTTAAGTTTCATAGCTTTTATTGCGCAAGCGTTAAACCATGATAATCAAACAGTTCGTGGTAACGAACTGTAAGTAAGGAGCAATGCGGTTCAATAGTAACCGATACTCTAAGAAACAGAGTCCTGATAACAATACATACATCAAAAGAACCGTATTATGATCTTTATTTAAAATATATAAAATTCATCAAATTTAATGGTTCTCATCAAAAGTTATGAGCCTGAGAAAATTTGTTCAATTCTTGAAAAAGGGGGAAACAGCCCAGAAAAATCAAGTGATCTTAACAAAATCACTCGATTATATTCAGCATATCAGAGAGCCCTATTGTAGAGATTTCAAGCACCTATGTACAAATACGTGGAAATTTGCATTTTTTATCAAAAGGAAAATCACGGATGCGTATTTTTTCCCCAGGGGTGATCATATCGAAGCAGTGATCGTAGAATATCGGGAGAGGGCTCATTTGATCAGAAATCAAAAGTTCTAGCGCTTTTTTTTCGTGACCAGAAATATTTGGGGGCAGCTAAACCCCTTCCCACGCTCGCTCATTTTTCCCTAAAGTCACCCGATCAAAATTTTGAGATAGCCATTTTGTTCAGTATAGTCGAAAAAATATAATAACTATGTCTTTGAGGAGGACGTAACCCTCAGAATTGCCCGAGAAAGGGCTGCAAGTCATAAGCTTGCCCATTGTTTACATACTGATTAAAAAAAAACTTTCCGAAAAATAAGTTTTTCAAAGAAAAGTAAAGGTCATTTTAAACTTAAGCTCAGCAGACACAAATACCTTTTAAAATTCAAACTCAAAACGACCTGAAATTACTATTAAAGAATAAATACAACACAAAACGAACAGAAATTAGATAAACAATCATAGCAAAAACATGCAACAAGTAATAATATAAATGAATAAATAGATCTTAAAGCGAGTAATGCTCAGATTGAATATGAATATCAAGCTTAAAACGAAAAAAAATATTTTCCTATTAAAGTATAAATGAAACTTAAAACGAACAGAAATTAGATAAACAATCAATGCAAACAAACATACAATAGACTATTAATGTAGATCAATAAATAAATCTTAAAACGAGTGAAACTTAAATTGAATATGCAAATCAAGCTTGAAACGAGCAAAAATCACCACAAACAAGAGTTTGGGTATGACCTCCTTCTCTCACTGTAAAAGTCTAAAACCTACTGCGTCATTGGCGCTTTACTGAAAACCAATATTATGACAAACATTTTCTTTTGTACTTAATATTGAAAATAAACATTAAAATTATAGTAACATTTTGAACTGATGAGCTTTCAGCAATTAATATCATTATACATCAAATATTCAGTTTAATTTATTAGCTCGTTTTAAAGTTGTTAAAGATGAATATAGTTTCCTTACAAACAAGCATTTGGATACTGCCTCCTTTCCTAACTGTAAATAAAAACCAAAAGCCTACTGCGTCATTGGCGCTTAACTGAAAACGGATTATATTACAAATATTTTCTTTTCCAGTTCTTACAGTATTGAAAATAAAAATACAATTACAGTCAAATAAATTCTTGAACTGATAGATATTTCAACAATTAATACCATTATACATCAAATATTCAAGTTGATGTTGTTTATACTCTCCAAAACTGTTCTTCGGTCTCTGTTGACTCTTTAAAAGTGAACTAGAACTTTCTATTTTCAATGAAGTGACCCCTCGCTGAAGTTTATACGAGTATCCCTTCTATAAGAACTATATATATATATACCCAGAGTATAACTTACAACGCCTATCCCTGGGCCCTGGGGGGTTGTGTCGACCCTGGAGTTTTAATATCTGATGGTTGAATTATTTTTAACATAGTGGTCACCTGAAATTTTTATCGGATGGGTTTATCCATCCGATACCCACAAAGGATTGGAGGCCGGGAGGGGCTAGTTGCCCTCTGATCTTTTTTCACTCTGAGAAAATGAACTCCACTTTTAATTTCCATTCAAATGAACCCTCTCTGAAGTTTATGCGAGCATACCTTCCATAAGAACCGTATATGCCCCCAGAACAATACTTACAACGCCTGCCCAGGCCCCAGGGGTGTCGACGCAGGAGTTTTTCTTATCTGACCCTTGAACTATTTTTAACGAAATAAGCATACGTAAGGGAGTTTTTGTTATATGATCTTTGAACTATTTAAACAAAATAGCTACCTCAAATTTTTATCAGATGTATTTGGGGACAAAGGCTTGGGGGGCAGTTGCCCTCTGATCTCTTTTGACTCTTAAAAAGGGCACTAGAACTCTCGATTTCCAATCGAATGAGCCTCCTTTGAGGTTTATACGACGCTTATAACTCTTGCCCTGAAGACTGTGGAGGGAGTGTCCTGCTCCAAGGTATAATTTCCTGAGCTTTAAACTGTGTGGAACAAAATGGCTGTCTCAAAGTTTGATTGGATATGTTTGGGGAAATGATGGGCGTGGAAGGAGTGTTAGTTGCCCTCCAATCACTTTCGACTATTAAAAAGGGTACTAGCCATTTCAATTTCCAATCGAATGAGCCCTTTTTGAAGTTTCGACGACAACGCGTTCTGTAAGAACCTTATATGCCCCCAGGGCATAAGTTAAAACCCTTGCCCTGAGGGCTGCTGGGGGGTTGTCATCCTCAAAGACCTAATTTCCAGAACTTAAAACTACGAATAAAATGGCTATCTCAAAATTTTGATTGGATGTGTTTGGGGAAATATGGGCGTGACAGGGGGTTAGTTGCCCTCCAATCACTTTTGACTATTAAAAAGGGCACTAGCCCTTTGAATTTCCAATAGAATAAGCCTTTTTTGAAGTTTCTATGACAGCGCATTCTATAAAAAACCTTATTTGTCCCCAGGGCATAACTTACAACCCTTGCCCTGAAGGCTGTTGGGGAGTGCCCTCCTCAAAAATATAATTTCTATCTGGAAATCAACTACGCTGAACAAAATGGCTATATCAAAATTTTGATTGGATGTGTTTCGGGAAATGGTGTGTGTGGAAGGGGTGTTAGTTGCCTTCCAATTACTTTCGACTATTAAAAAGAGCACAAACCACTCCAATTTCCAATTGAATGAGCCCTTTTCGAACTTCTTTGATACGAAGTGCCCTGCTCTAAAAAAAAAAAACATAATAAATGATACATTGTGCCAACATCGTTCTTATACACCCTCAGGGCATAACTTAAAACCCTTGCCCTGAGGGTTGTGGGGGAGTATCCTCCTCAAAAACATATTTTCTATCTAGAAATCAACTACGCTGATTAAAATGGCTATCTCAAAATTTGGATTGGATATGTTTGGGGGAATGATGGGCGTGGGGGGGGGGGGCTAGCTGCCCTCCGATCACTTTTGACGATTAAAAAGGGCACCAGCAACTCCAATTTCCAATCAACTGAGCCCATTTCGAAGTTTCTACAACAACTCCTACGATACGAAGTACCCAGGTATGGAGAAAAGAAATAATAAATAAATAATACATTGTGCCAACATCGTTCTTTACTTAGACAGCGCTATTGCGCTGCCTGTGATAGAGCCTCATGAAATCCTATGGGAATCTTGCCAACTCTGTTGCTGAAACAGGGCATGTGGTAGAAATCCTGAGAGGGCATGTTGCATAAGTAATTATGCCCCTACTACTGTGGACATAAAGGTTCATAGGGGCTTCTGGCGCTAATAAATATCATGTCATACTGCTATCAAACGTTTTTTCTTAGAGTTTTGGTTACTAATAGCTCCAGTCGCTTTTTACTACAGGTCGTTCCCAAAATTTTTTCATTTCAAGACTTTTATAATCTGTGCTAAAATTTATTATACTTTAAAAATAGACGATGTGGGGAGCGTATGCATTCTAAATACATGTATCAAAGCCACCCTAAAAATGAAAACTTACTATCTATAATGTATAGGCGTAATAATGAGCCCACAGCTGGACCGTAAAGAGAACCAAGCCTAATAGCTAATATTTACTGAGTAATATACAGTAAAAAAAAAAAAATTAATTTTCTCAGTAATACATAGTCCCACAAATACATTGTCTACTGGTTGACCTTTCTAAAAGTTTAAGACTTATATTGCGTTTCCTGAAGGGGTTTCGGAAGGCGGAATTTGGGACAATATTAGTCAGTGTATAGTTTTGAACCATTAGAGGAACAGTTCGCCAGACAAAAAAAATTACTTTATGCTCCTGTATTTTTTTTAAGTTTTGGACCAAAAGTTAGGCCAGTTTATAAAATATTTGGGGGTTCGCTAAAACAAAAATCTCTAACTTGAGATTTGCATTATTTGTGCTCAGATGTATTTTTAGTGGCTTTCATTGAAAGGGTTTAAATGGTCTTTCGTTTCATATTGGGAGCTACAATCTAAAATCAATGAAACGCATTGAGCGGTTTCCATATATAATAAGAAAATTTGAGGTGGTTTGAAGAGGACCGACCTTGAAAATAAAATGGTGTAATAGAAACGAGTCTCTTCAAAAAAGCCGCTACTAGAAAATAAATTCACATAAATAAATTCCCATAATAAGTCAAATTTGAAACGAACAGCACTTACTATGGATAAAGAAATAAAAGTCTAAAACGAACAGAAACTAAAATGAACATTCAAGTAAAACTTAAAATGAACAGAAGGTACAACATCTAAAATGGTTTCATTTGCGGTTCACCAAAACGATTTGTATTTCGAAGAGTGCGCTTTCCAAAAACAAGAAAAGAAAAAACATCCCAATGACATTACAGGCTATAGTTATCATAAACTGCCAAACTTGAAAAAATACAAAACAAATTCTCCCTGCAAAAACATACTCTGGGATACACGCAGCTAATTTGAATGCAAGCTTAATACAGGAGCCCCTCTATGACAGATACAGTAATACAATAAACAGAAAAAAAACGCTTACCACGAAGGCAAACAAATTTGACGGTAAAATTTGTAGCGTTAAGCAGTTTGCTTAATGCTGAATTTAAAAATTAACAAAGTTTTTAGGCGCAAAAAGCCAGTCCCCTCAGGAAATATCTCGGCTATTCCCCCCCCTCCTAAAAATAAAAAGCTGAAATGATCATTATACACCCGTATAGAAGATCGATATTATTTTTATTAAATCAGAGAAATATATCTTAAGCTGAGGCAGGGTAGACCCTATAACAAAAATACAAGTTGAAACTCGAATGTAAAAAGCCATTCCGATATTCTTTCCGGTCTACAAAATTCATTTAACAATAAAAAAAAATCGACTGAAAGTAAGGAGCAACTTTGCAACTTAAAATAAATAGAAACTTAAAACAAATTCCGTATCTGAGGGGGGCTTCCCCTTCCTCATTCCTCGCCCTTTAGCTGAAGTCTCAATGGACTTTAACAATACTGCTCATTCAAATTCCACAGCCCTTGTGGTTCCGGAGTCGTCAGGAGAATCGTGACGAATAGTCATACTTTGGCGTAAGAAGTGAGGATTGATGAAGGGGTAGCCCCCCTCACATTCGGAAGAATTTATATTCCTTTTTACTTTTAATGTTTTCAGTTTAATGTAACGCGTGCTCGGCAAAAACTTGCAAAACGTCTTTTAAATAGTTTTAATTCCATGTTTTTGCGTCAGGTTGACTTAAGGGAGGATTCGTGTTCTGCCGCTGGCTGGTCTTGATTTTTATCTCTTATAAAACTGAGGTTATGTATACTATTTTACATGGTTTAACACTCGAGCAGTTTTGTAATGTTTCTCTGATCGTAGCACAGCGTCATAGTTACAGTGTTGGAGATGAGAGTCAATTTAGGAGACCATGATTGATAACTCTACACATTCTTGCTTTTCAGTACGCAATATTCTTCCCGCTGTGGAAAATATTATTCCTGAGAAATTGTAAAATATGTTTTTAGAGACCAATCTTTCGAGGGTTGCTAAGAAACCACTGCCTGGGATGCTGCCAACTAGAATCCCTCCTTTTTTTAGAGAGAGAGATATTTATTAAAACAACAAAAACCCAAAACAGAAAAACGACAATAGAAAAAAAAATAGATAGCAAATACCACATATTTTGATTAACAACTCTGTACCTAGAGACCTCGATGAGGTATGTTTCAGGGTCAATTAATTGTCCTCATCTGCCTTTATAATAGTTATTTTTTAGGTTATCTCTCAAGCACTGTAGGGGATATATATTTCGTTTTGACTTATGAACCCGCGACGTCTTTACATCTTTAGAACGTTTCATCTTTAAGCATATTTATAATGTTTCATGTTATCAATATTATTATACACTCGGATCGTCTTCTGCAAGTCCAAGAATTGGGCTGTAATTTTTTGTCAAGGAACTCTTTACATATTAAATAAAAAAAACAAGTTTTTTAAACTGAAAGTAAGGAGCGACATTAAAACTTAAAACGAATAGAAATTATTTCGTATATGAAAGGGGATGTCCCCTCCTCAATGCCTCGCTCTTTACGCTAAAGTTTTTTATTGTTTAAAAAAATAAAGTTGTGGGAAAGTCAAACTTTAGCGTAAAGAGCGAGGTGTTGAGGAGGGGACATCCCCTTTCATATACGGAATAATTTCTGTTCGCTTTAAGTTTTAATGTCGCTCCTTACTTTCAGTTTAAAAAACTTGTTTTTTTATTTAATTTCTGATCATTTTTTAAACAAAAAAAACTTTAGCGTAAAGAGCGAGGCGCTGAGGAGGGGAGAGCCCCTTTCATATACGGAATAATTTCTGTTCGTTTAAGTTTTAATGTCGCTCCTTACTTTCAGTTTAAAAAACTTGTTTTTTTATTTAATTTCTGATCGTTGTTTAGTTAATCCAGCTTTTATTTTGGCTCATCGTCATTAAATAGGTAAACAAAATTTGCATAAAAATATTACTTTTCTTTTGTTAAATGGCTGTCTCTAAATTTGCTTCTGACGTAATTTACAAATTAAAGTACGTAACGAACTTCTATATTCGTATATTTTTATTACGTATATTATAGGGTTCCCCCCTAGTCAATACCTCGCTCTTCACGTTAAGTTCAAATCGTGTTCCAATTCTTTAAGAATGACTCCTTAATCACAAAGGCCGTTAATTAGAATAAATATCGCTGACGAAAGTACAAAAAAAACTTGTTTTATATTCAATTGCTGATCGTTTTTAAATAAAGTTGGGAAATCCAGTTCCCCCTCCATGGAAAATTCCCTTCCCCCACGGGAAATTTCTCCATGGAAAAATTGTACCACTTAACTAAAATTCGCGATAATTGCTGCGCTAATTTTGTAAGGCATAGTAACAGAACAGCCAAAGAAGTCGAATCTATTTTTATGAAAGTCATAAGTTGAGCAATTTTCAAATGACTGAAATGAACGAATGAATGAAAGAAAAGATCATTTCATTTCATACCAGAAAAAATCCCCCCGGAAAATATCTGTATACTTCGCAATAACCTATACTATATTTAAACAATGGGCGAAGTTCGAAACTTGCAGCCCTTCCAGTTGGGACTGTGGGGGGTTAAGTCATCCTTAGAGACATAGTTTTTACATTTTTTGAGTAGGCTGAACCAAATGGCTATCTCAAAATTTCAATCAAGTGACTTTGGTAAAGAAAAAAATGAGCGTGGAATTGGGTCTAGCTGCCGTCCAGTTTTATTGTTACTTAAAAAGGGCACTAGAACTTTTAAGTTCCGTTTGAATGAGCCCTCTCAGAATCCTCTATGACCACTGGGTCGAAACGATAAACCCCTGAAAAAAACCACGCATCGTGATCTTTCTTCGAGCAAAAAATGCAAATTTCCACCTTTTTGCAGATAGGAGCGTGAAATTTCTTTAATAGGGTTCTCTGATAAGCTGAATGTGATGGTGTAATTTTCGTTAAAGTTAATTAAAAATGCAAAATTCCACATTTTTGCAGATAGGAGTTTGAAGCGTCTTTAATAATGTTCTTTGATAAGTTGAATCTAATGGTGTGATTTTCGTTAAAGTTAATTAAAAAAATTTGCAATTAAAACAAAATTTTATTGTTTAAAAAAAATTGAGTTGTGAGAAAGTCAAACTTTAGCGTAAAGAGCGAGGCGTTGAGGAGGGGACAGCCCCTTTCATATACGGAATAATTTCTGTTCGTTTTAAGTTTTAACGTCGTTCCTTACTTTCAATTAAAAAAACTTGTTTTTTTTTATTTCATTTGTGAACGTTTTTGAATTAATGCAGGTTTTAATTTGGGCTCACCGTGCATGAATAGTTAAAACAAAATTTGCATATTAATTTTACTTTTATTTGGTTAAATGGCTTTCTCGAAACTTGTTGAATTTTATTTACGAACGCTTTTATTAGTAATAAATATACGTAACTTATGAATTAAGTTACGTAATGAACTTCTGTATTCATATATTTTTAATACTTATATTAGGGAGTTTTCCCCCTAGTCAATACCTTGCTCTTTAAGGTAAAGTTCGAATTTTGTTCCAATTCCTTAAAAATGACCCCTTAATGACAAAGGCCGTTAATTAGAATAAATAGCTCTTATGAAAGTACTAAAAATCTTTGGCTTAAAGAGCGAGGCATTGACTAGAAAGTGAACCCAATCATACAGCTAATATTTTTTTTTTCGTTTTAAGTTTTGATGTTGCTCCTTACTTTCAGTTGAAAAACTTGTTTTTTATATTTAGTTTCTGATTTTGTTTTAATAATGATTGGAAATCCAGCGCCCGGCTTTCCAATTGAGCCGGCAACCCGGCTCAATGGTAACCAAAACTTTAGAAAACGGTATCTTGATACAAATAGATACACCAAAAGAATCAGATTTTAATGCTGATTTCAAATATATAAGATTCATCAAGTTTAGTTCTACCCATCAAAAGTTACGCGAGAAAATTTGGCTGATTTCCGAAAAAAGGGGGAAAGTTGGGTTAGGTTAGATTTGGCTAAGGTAAGCGCGCGTACGTAGGCTAACCTAACTTAACCTAACCTAACCTAACTTAATCAAAACACTACTGAATTATTCCAACTCTTGCATTGCAATGAAAGAAATCCAAAATGAACTTTGAAAAATCAAGAGAATGTAACAGTGACTATGTAAACCACAACAAAACACTACTGAAATATTCCAACTCTTGCATTTCAATGAAAGAAATTCAAAATTAACTTTGAAAAATCAAGAGAATGTAACTGTGACAAGGTAAACCACGACAAAACATCACTGAAATATTCCAACTCTTGCATTTCAATGAAAGAAATTCAAAATGAACTTTGAAAAATCAAGAGAATGTAACTGTGACAAGGTAAACCATGACAAAACACTACTGAAATATTCCAACTCTTACATTTCAACGAAAGAAATCCAAAATGAACTTTGAAAAATCAAGAGAATGTAACTGTGACAAGGTAAACCATAACAAAACACTATTGAAATATTCCAACTCTTTCATTTCAATGAAAGAAACCCCAAATGAACTTTGAAAAATCAAGAGAATGTAACTGTGACAAGGTAAACCATGACAAAACACTACTGAAATATTCCAACTCTTGCATTTCAACGAAAGAAATTCAAATGAACTTTGAAAAATTAAGAGAATGTAACTGTGACAAGGTAAACCATGACAAAACACTACTGAAATATTCCAACTCTTGCATTTCAATGAAAGAAATTCAAAATGAACTTTGAAAAATCAAGAGAATGTAACTGTGACAAGGTAAACCATGACAAAACACTACTAAAATATTCCAACTCTTTCATTTCAATGAAAGAAACCCCAAATGAACTTTGAAAAATCAAGAGAATGTAACTGTGACAAGGTAAACCATGACAAAACACTATTGAAATATTCCAACTCTTGCATTTTAATGAAAGAAATCCAAAATGAACTTTGAAAAATCAAGTGAATGTAACTGTGACAAGGTAAACCACGACAAAACACTACTGAAATATTCCAAATCTTGCATTTCACGAAAGAAATTCAAAATGAACTTTGAAAAACCAAGAGAATGTAACTGTGACAAGGTAGAGCACAACAAAACACTACTGAAATATTCCAACTCTTGCATTTCAACGAAAGAAATCCAAAATGAACTTTAAAAAATCAAGAGAATGTAACTGTGACAAGGTAAAGCACAACAAAACACATTTCAACGAAAGAAATAAACAATAAACTTTGAAAAACCAAGAGAGTGTAGCTGTGACACTGTAAACCACGACAAAACACTACTGAAATATTCCAACTCTTGCATTTCAACGAAAGAAATTCAAGATGAACTTTGAAAAATCAAGAGAATGTCACTGTGACAAGGTAAACCACGACAAAACACTACTGAAATATTCAAATTCTTGCATTTCACGAAAGAAATTCAAAATGAACTTTGAAAAATCAAGAGAATGTAACTGTGACAAGGTAAACCATGACAAAACACTACTGAAATATTCCAACTCTTGCATTTCAACGAAAAAAATCCAAAATGAACTTTGAAAAATCAAGAGAATGTAACTGTGACAAGGTAAACCACGACAAGACACTACTGAAATAATCCAACTCTTGCATTTCAATGAAAGAAATTCAAAATGAACTTTGAAAAATCAAGAGAATGTAACTGTGACAAGGTAAAGCACAACAAAACACTACTGAAATATTCCAACTCTTGCATTTCAACGACAGATATTCAAAATGAACTTTGAAAAATTAAGAGAATGTAATTGTGACAAGGTAAACCACGACAAGACACTACTGAAATATTCCAACTCTTGCATGTCAACGAAAAAAATTCAAAATGAACTTTGAAAAATTAAGAGAATGTAACTGTGACAAGGTAAACCATGACAAAACACTACTGAAATATTCCAACTCTTGCATTTCAACGAAAGAAATTCAAAATGAACTTTGAAAAATCAAGAGAATGTGAGTGTGACAAGGTAAACCACGACAAAACACTACTGAAATAATCCAACTCTTACATTTCAATGAAAGAAATCCAAAATGAACTTTGAAAAATCAAGAGAATGTAACTGTAACATGGTAAACCACGACAAAACACTACTGAAATATTCCAACTCTTGCATTTCAATGAAAAAAATTCAAAATGAACTTTGAAAAATCAAGAGAATGTAACTGTGACAAGGTAAACCATGACAAAACACTACTGAAATATTCCAACTCTTGCATTTCAACGAAAGAAATCCAAAATGAACTTTGAAAAATTAAGACAATGTAACTGTGACAAGGTAAACCACGACAAAACACTACTGAATTTAAGTATGTTTCATCTCATTCGAAGACATGTAAAAAAAAGTTGATAAAAATATATCATGTTAAAAAAATCCAAACAAAAATGGGGAGGGGGGCCAAAAAGTTGGAGGGAGGGGGCGTCCATCGAGTTTGGGGATAGGGGAACTATGGGGGGGGGTGATGTCTCTGCTGGTTAGGGTCGTTGGTGCTTATGATCCTTGATGGTTCGTACTCACATACACCTTACTACTTGATTTGCAAGGATTTCTAAGAATTGTTCTGAATTTCAAAATTAAAAGTCTTTTCTTGCCATCTACATCTCTCTTAGTATCAACTTTTAGTATACTATAACGTTTGACTCTATTTTAAACTGACAACACTGTTCAAACACCAATTGTGTATTATACAGAACACATCGAAGAGATAGAGCTAGGTCAACTCACAATGTCATTCTATCATCATTAACCATTTTCATAGATTTATGTTGTCTCAAATTTATAACAAATTGTCTGAGTTAACAAGCCCTTCGGGGTTACCTTAACTGCTAATCAGTCTAACCCTTTTTTTCTCCATCTTCATACAATCCAATTCGCAAATACTATCTAGCTCTTTTTTTTTCTCTTTTATTCAATTAATATCGTTTGTATAGTCCAATTTGCGAATCCCTTATCCCTTTTTTTCTCTACCTTCATATGATCCAATCACTAATTAGAATCATTCACGCTTCTATTATTCAAACATTAATTAATATCGTTCATAGAGTTCAATTCGCAAATGATAAACCCTTTTTTTTGTAAATAGAGTTATTTTTTGGTAAATGATTCAACAGCATATTGGCATCAATTCTAGACATGTTACATTCTTAATCAAACTACTCTCGAGTTAAGGCAATTGTCCAAAAAAAATATCTCGCTTTTTGCAATTGTGCTCTGTATACCCTTGTTTTTATTTTTGAAACACTATGGTTCAATTTAATTCATATACACCTTTTGTTTTATAACTGGGGTGGAACAACGACTCTGTAGTTATCCTTACGACAATAACATTTTCATTATCTATTGCATTTGTGTCCAAATCCCCTCTCGCGTTAGATTTTCTCGTTAGTGACACCCGACCTTAGTAACGTGACGAGCTTATCAAATAGTTCGTGGCAACGAACTGTAAGTAAGGAGCGACCCGGTTCAATAGTAACCGAAACTCTAAAAATGGAATTTTGACGCAAATAGATACACCAAAAGAAGAAGATTGTTTTTGCTGATTTTAAATATATAAATTTCATCAAGTTTAGTTCAACCCATCAAAAGTTACGAGCCTGAGAAAATTTGCCCTATTTTCGGAAAAAGGAGAAACACCTCCTAAAAGTCATACAATCCTAATGAAAATCACACCATCAGATTCAGTATATCAGAAGAGCTCTACTGTAGAGGTTTCAAGCTCCTATCTGCACAAATGTGGAACTTTGTATTTTTTGCCAGAAGAAAGATCACGGATCCGTGTTTATTTGTTTTTTTGTTGTTTTTTCTCCAGGGGTTAACGTATCGACCCATCTTCCTAGAACTTCGTAAGAGGGCTCATTCGAACGGAAATTAAAAGTTCTATTGCCCTTTTTAAGTGACCTAAAAATTCGAGTGCAACTATGCCCCCTCCCACGCTCACCAATTTCATGATATTTTGTAGAAAAGGAGTTCCATGTGTTTTAGATAATGAAATTGTTTTTAATGGTGAATTTTTAAAGAAAGTAAATGGTTTTAAATACTTAGGCTTTAGTCTAGTCATGGGATCAAAATTTTGAGATAGCCATTTTGTTCAGCATAGTTGAAACATCTAATAGCTATGTCTTTGAGAACGACTTAATCCCCCACAGTCCCCAGTGGAAGGGCTGCAAGTTATGAACTTTGCCCATTGTTTGTATATAGTATTGGTTATTGGTAAGCATACAGACGTTTTCAGGGGAGGATTTTTTCTGGGGGGGGGGGATAGGTTACGTGGGAGGATCTTTTCGTGGAAGAATTTTCCACGGGGGAAGAGAATTTCCATGAAGGGGATGCTAGGAATGCTAGGATTTCCTAGCATTATTTGAAAAACAATCAGAAATTAAATAAAAAACAAGTTTTTTCAACTGAAAGTAAGGAGTAACATTAAAATGAACAGAAATTATTGCGCATATGAGGGGGCTGGTCCCCTCCTCAATACCTCGCTCTTTACACTAAAGTATTTTAATAATTTCAAATGAGCTATTTATTCAATTAAACGGCCTTTGTGATTTAGTGGTCATTCTTAAAGAATTGGGACAAAATTTTAACTTAAGTGTAAACAGCGAGGTATTGACGAGGGGGCGAACTCCGCATATTACCTATATGAGGAATTTCACCCCCTCGTCAATACCTCGCTTTTTACGCTAAAGTTCGAATTTTGTTAAATTATGGCCGATTTAAGCAATAATTTGTTTGTGTTATTTTCCGGCCAATCTTAGCCTTTAATTTTACCTTAAGAAGATTCATAACTATGATTTTTATGTGATAATAAACCAAAGATATTGTATGTCTTCGGTTTGTGGTTGTTATTAGATATTATTTGAAAAAAACTACGTTTTCTAAAGAGTTAAAGAGGCTGAGTTACAAGGTCGAACCTTAAAACGTACAGGGATTAGGAGGCACAGTTGGGGGGCTCCCGCCCCCAAACCCCCCGCTTTCGCAGCCTTTAAATATAAAAAAATTTCTTTAAACTGAAAGTAAGGAGCGACATTAAAACTTAAAACGAACAGAAATTATTCCGTATATGAAAGAGGCTGTGCCCTCCTCAACGCCTCGCTCTTTACGCTAAAGTTTGACTTTCTCACAACTTTTTTTTTTAAACAATAAAAACTTTTGCGTAAAGATCGAGGCGTTGAGGAGGGCACAGCCTCTTTCATATACGGAATAATTTCTGTTCGTTTTAAGTTTTAATGTCGCTCCTTACTTTCAGTTTAAAGAAATTTTTTTATATTTAAAGGCTGCGAAAGCGGGGGGTTTGGGGGGCGGTAGCCCCCCAACTGTGCCTCCTAATCCCTGTACGTTTTAAGGTTCGACCTTGTAACTCAGCCTCTTTAACTCTTTAGAAAACGTAGTTTTTTTCAAATAATTTCTGCACGTTTTTGTACAGTTTATTACTTATTATTGCTTGACTAACTGTTAGCTGATCGTGTCAGGAGTTAAAGTTGGGGGGCTGCCGCCCCCCAAACCCCCCGCTCTTGAACATTCTTGTGTTAAGGCTTTTAATTCCTGAATACTCAAATCACGTCGTACAGGGTGCCTCCTAATCCCTGTACGTTTTAAGGTTCGAACTTGTGACTCAGCCTCTTTAACAGCCCCCCAACTGTGCCTCCTAATCCCTGTACGTTTTAAGGGTCGACCTTGTAACTCAGCCTCTTTAACTCTTTAGAAAACGTAATTTTTTTTAAATAATTAAAAAAAAAACTGAGTTTCTTTTCAAAGTCTAAATTCAGTATATAAAATTTTGTTCTGATGGTGAATCGAACCCGAGTTTTCCGCCTGAGAGTCTGAAGTATCAACCGCTGGACTATACAGATACAATGGTAATTGTTTTTTAGTATATGGAAGCTATTTTCGACGCAAGCAAATTCCCAAAAAACTTGATATTTGGTTTTTGGAAAACAGGGAAGGAGTGATCAGATTGAGCTGAAATTTCGAGGATAAGCTCCCAGGCCCAAGGAAAGCTTATCCTCTAAATTTCAGCCCGATCAGACAACGTTAAAGGGGGGTTGTGGTTGGAAAAATTAACATGGGCTAATATAGGAAAACGAGGTTTTTCGTAAATGTAAATTCGGGGGATAATTTTTTCGCTTAACATTGTGGTGGGTCGCCTCTTTATAGAGGCACAAGAGTGCCTCCTTGAAAAAAAAAGTTTTTTCCAACTGAAAGTAAGGAATAATTTTAAAACTTAAAACGAACATAGATTATTACGTATATCTTTTAAAGATTTTTTCTTTCATTCATTTTAGTGACTAGAGAATTGCTCAACTTGTGACTTTCATTTCATAAAAATAGTTTAGTCCTCTTTGGCCGTTTTGTTACTATGCCTTACAAAATCAGTTCCGCAAATATCGCTAATTTAAGTTACACGGGAGAATCTTTCCATGGAGTTAATTTCTCGTGGGGGAAGGGAATTTTCCATGGAGGATATCTGGATTTCCGCACATTATTTAAAAAACGATCAGTAATTAAATAAAAACAAGTTTTTTTCAATTGAAAGTGAGAAGCAACATTAAAATCTTAACAGGAACACAAAATATTACGTATATGAGATGGGTTGCCTCTCCTCAATAGCTCGCTCTTACGCTAAATTTTCTTTTTTAACTTTTAATAAAAGGTTATTATTCTAATTAAACAGCCTTTGTGATTCAGGAGTCATTCTTAAACAACTGGAGCAAAAATCAAACTTAGGTTATTATAAGGTTATTATTAGTTAAAACAAAGTTTCATGTTAAAAAAGTAACAAAAGTTCATTCATGTACTGCGAGCCAAATTGAAAACCTGTATTAATTCAAAAACAGTCAGAAATCAAATAAAAAAAACAAGTTTTTTTAACTGAAAGTAAGGAACAACATAAAAACTTAAAGCGAACAGAAATTATTCCATATATCAAAGGGCCTGTTCCCTGCTCGACGCCCCGCTCTTTACGTTAAAGTTTGTTTTTTGTTTTATACAGCAGAGTTGTGAGAAAGAGTCAAAATTTAGCGCAAAGAGCAGGGCGTTGAGCAGGGAACAGCCCCTTTCATATACGGAATAATTTCTGTTCGTTTTAAGTTTTAATGTCGCTCCTTACTTTCAGTTAAAAAAAACTTTTTTTTTAATTTGATAAGATACAAAGTACTAATCCTTCAGCCTGGTAAATACCACTCGTATTATTCAAAAATGAATTCAAATTTCAATAAAGCGAATTACAGCTCTCAGATTCAACAATTATTAAGATGTCCTTTTAAATCGAACAATTCCATTTTATGTACCTCATGTGGTACCCCATGGTACCCCACTTTACCCCATGTGGCATGTTGAGAGCTTCGTTCCTAAGAAAAAAGTTTTGGCCTTATGTGTGTATGCGAATGGTGTTGCAAAAGCATAATATTTTTTTTTTGATTATTTAACAACTAGACAGTTCTATGACTACTTTAATGGATCTCTTGGGGTAGAATAATGGAAAACATCTTATTTGGAGCTGTCCAAAAGTTTTCACATCTCAGAGGGGTGAGCCCGAAGTGCATACTTCCCCTGATAACCCAAATTCGCAAATATTAGTTTATATTCACGTTGAGTATTGCTATTATTCGTATGCGAGTACAATAAAGAATACCAGCCAGCAGACTCAATTTACTTTTAAAAAACAAAAAAAAACTCAACCCAGTATAATTAAGCCTGATCGATATAGTCAGAGCGCCAGATTCTGTATCGTGCACCCACCCATACCGGAAGGTACAAAAATGCTGAGGACGGATCCTAAGCTAGTCGACCATGCTGAAAACAAATATCGTAGGGCTCATGTTCGCCGTTGGGGCGTTTCTGAGATGTAGGCCAAAAACGCCAAATTTAGCCTATAACTAGTTGTGTCGATTCAGGATTTTTTTGCGAGTTATTGGGTTGAGGAATCCGACGTAAGGTTATAGCAATCGAAAGAAGAGATCTAGATCTACAAGAATATGATTTTTAAATTGAAAAAAAAAACAATTTTTTTCTCTATTTACTGCAGTTTCAAAATAAGGGCTGTAGAATTCGACTAATATCTCAAAGAAAGGCTAAAAACTCGAAACCTCTTCAGGTAACACACTTTTCGTTCATATTAGAAAAGAAAGTTCATTCAATTCCGTTTAATTTGAGGTAAAAAAATATAAACTATTTTTAATCTTAAAACGTCTGAGAATTTTTTTTTTTTGTAGTGTCACTGAAATGATCACTACCCATATCGTAAAAATGGACATAGTTTATTTTTTCTTCAAAGGGTAGGAATACTTCAAACTTTCTAACTGTTTAAAATTTTTAAATTTTACTTAAAAATAAAATAAGGTTAAAAAAGAAATGTTAACTAAAAAATGGGTTTTTTAAGAATGGACGAATATGTTTTCTGGTGTACTAAGGGGTCTGCAATTACCTTTTTGGGACCTGATTTGCCACTGATGCATCTGAGCTGTTTACTACATGAAATAATTCTGCTTCACAGATGGATTCAGTCGGCGCACTGGAGTTGTCTTACTTGACCTGCCCGTAATTTTGGGTAATAGTAACCGATTAGGGACCTGTTGTAATTAAAAATAAAAGGTATCAAATCAAACTTTCAAAAATATTCCTCATTTTCTTCTTCCGAGAATTCAGACGGGGCAAGGTCAGACTCTCTGCATGCCCTCTTCGTTCCACGGCAGGAGCATAAGGTGCAGCATCCTTTCATTTTTGAGCAGCTACAGTCTTTCCTACATCTTCCACTTTTGCATCTGCAGTAAGCTTCCAGGCTTGATGCTTCTTTACAGCTTGAGACGACCGCATCTACTCCCCCTTCAGCCATCTTCCATCCATGGAGGAATGGATCGGGAATGCTCGGCCGAGCCTGTACTGACGACAAGATTATCCATGTAGTGAATATGGCTCTTCGTATGCATGGCTCGAAGGTGTCGTCAGAAGGTGGCAGTCTTCTCACATCTTGTTTCTGGCACCAAATGTAAGCCCTTACACTGGCCAGCGAATTCCCTCGACTTGAAGCTCTTCAAAAATATGAACACAGGCTACTGCCAGGTCTGTGTCATTGGCATGCACAACAATGCTACAAGCGTAAAGGCTAGCGTACTTGGCATGTGTCATAAGGCGTTGGTCAGCCTCTTCGTGGCTGGAGGACAAGCATTCCTCGTAGTCACAGTGTTCTGGTAAAGTTGGACTGCAACCACGCTTGACCTGAGACACTTTGAATCTCTCCTTGAACCCACCTGAGAGAAAAATGGTGAGTGCGTTCGGAAGCTGATCACCCATCTGCTCCCAGGTTTCACACAAAATTTTAAGGAGCCGGATTTTAGACGCTGAGCTTGGAAGTACGGCATCCCATTCTTCAATTGTACTAAGAGCGGAAATTTGGAGGTTTTTCCCTTTTTCCCGTCGGAGTCTGCATGCTGATTTCAAGGTGATCGATGCTCCAGTGTCCGTGAGCTTCCCAAACAGCCCGTCGTACCGATCTGCGACAATTTGGACTTCAGGAATACCCACTGGAAGATCATTCAGCAACGATAGAAGCAATCTTTCCGCGAAAGATTTGACTGTTTCAAACCTAGCAGGCCGATATGACCTTATCTTGGACATTAGGTCAATGATGTGTACTGTAGCTGATGTTGTTTCTTTAGATTTCAATGCAAGTCCTCCTTTTTTTCTTATCCAGTTCAACAGCACAGCTTTGTTCCCGTCCTCATTTTCCAGCCAGAGGATGTCTTGGTTGATTGTTTCGGAAGATGTTCAAAAATGGATAGAGATAAAGGAAGAATCTCTTTTGTGAGGATCTTTGCAACTGCTTTCTCCTTTTCTTCGCCGTAGCTCAACTGACCAGCAATGATTCTCTTCAAGGTGTTACTTCAGAGCTCAGGAGATTGGTTCTAGGGACACCCTTCACTTTCTGAGTTTTACTCTCTGAAGGGAAAGTTCGGAGTGCAACCTTTTTCACATCTTCTTTCCTGTTGTACAGAAAGTCCTCAACCACTTCTTTTCCTTTTGTGGCTACGCAAGTAATATCAGAAACAATCTTCTCATCGTCCACAACTTCTGACGTCACAATATTCACTAGGTCAAAGTCCACTCTCCTGAACGGATTGCCACATGTAGTGAAAATGTCTCGAACTCTATCAAGTCTGGAGGGCTATTCCGTTTTCCGGATTTCCATCCCATTTTTCAAGAAAGCGGATAGTCTGGATGCGCTATAAAGTTAGTGACTTGAGGAGCAATGGTAAATAGTGAGACTCTTGACACACAACAAAGGAAAGAGAAGACAGGCAAGTATTGTCAGAGTGTACCACCTTTGCTTGACTATGCTTGAAAAAAACCTGTACCATCTAGGCTAGCTCACAAAAGAACCAATCTCCTCGTAAAACCCCTCCCGTGGACACCCCTGCTATTTACTGAATAATACTAAGAAATAAGTTGCTTATATCAGGGGGAACTAATCTGCACCTTTACCCTACTTTTAAACCACTTAAGTAAGCCTCTAACTATCCTTTGACCCCAAAACTGGTAAGACTTTAGCCTATGCATTATAAATTTATATACCAAGGATTCCTGAAAGACGAGGCGAAACAATAAAAAGTGAAATACTGGTAAAGACAAACCTTTGAGGATCAAATAATAGAGTTAATTAGATTTTTAAGCTTTTTAACCATCAATTTGCACCAGTATGGCAGATACAGCCACAGATAACAAATCCACGAGAACGAAGCAGTATCATCTACTTAGCAATTAACAAGTTAAGTTTTGAATTTTTTACCATAGATGATCGAGTCGAAACTTTGACCTCATATTATACTATGAAGCACACTTTGGTGGTTGCAATTCACGAAATAACTGGAATCAGCAAGTTCGAAAATATCGTTTCCAAAAGTCAGAACTCATGTACGAAAATGTTTTTTACAAATCGTTATTTGACGATTTTTTCAACTTTTGCTCCTCGACTATAAATGACTTGACCAAAATGAGGCGTAGAGTAACGTGAGCGAAATTTCTGAATCGTCGTGATACCAAGATCACTTGCTATCCGGTACTGACACCCAAGAACCCGAAAACTACACCCTAGTCGATGTTTTGAGCCATAGTTCTAAAAAACCGATCATGTCCCCTAAAATAACTGTTTATCTGCCTAAATAACACTAATTAGCTGGTGTTTACCTTTACTTTGACAGTATTACATCATCACTTCAGGGTCAATGACTTTATATCTGTCCAGGAATGATTAATTCTACCTGCTGTCACGTGATGAAAAAAACTTCCCTCTAGGTCGCAGGTTACTAAACAAAATTCCTATTATCGGGTACACTCGCTAAAAAAGTTGCAGACCCCTCAGACACAATAATTTAAACTGTTTTTCTTAGCTCAATGTGTTCGGAATTAAACGGGCTTTTTTTTAACATAAAAAAAATTACTCTATCTTGAAAAAAATTTAGAGTTTTTAGCTTTTCTGTTAGAAATTTGTGGACAAAAATCTGATTTTTTTTTTTAAACTGCAATAAAAACTGTACTGTTTTTATTATCATTTTTTAAAATCATATTCGTGTAGCAACAAGTCTTTTCTTTTGATCGATGTGAAAGTATGCTGGATTTGACCAATCTTTTCTGTAAAGAAAAATTTAGAATTGTCGAATCCCATTATAGGCCAAATTTGGTGTTTTTGGCCTATATCTCAGAAACGCCCCAACGGCAAACATGCGACCTACGATATTCGTTTTCAGCATGGTCAACTACCCTGGTATCCACCCTTAGCATTTTTGTACCTTCCGGCATGGGTACTAATCAAAATAAGCGACATACCGAATCTGGAGCTCTGACTAACAAGAAAACCTAATGTAAACCATAGTTGCCAGGTGGTGCGCATTTGCACCATTTGGGCGCTTTATTGAGTTGATTGCGCATTGAATTTTTCATTGGCGCGTTGCACCGATTTTGCGCATGTCGAAAAAATTCGGCGCAAAGTGGACGCATTTTGCCTTCACAATAACAATGACAAAACTGAATATTTTAAAGTCTAGTGTTCACTGACAACTTCTACTGACAGATTCAGGAATCTGTCTATAAAGACAGGTGGAATTTTCAGAACCCCCTACGTATTCTCATATCGCATTCCAGGCTCCATGACGACCTAAATTTTAAATTATTGAAGCGGGCATTATCCTTAGCGTGAAAAACCAAATGGAAAGGCGGTGAAATTTCGATAAAAAAAAATGCAGAAAAGAGTGGAAAAAGCTGACCTTTGTTCGACATAACTCAAACAGCTCTTTCTGTCTTAAGCTTACCCATCAGCAACCCCTTCGTCGAGAGAGTGTATTCTATTATGAATCTTGTCAAGAACAAAATTTGAAACAGGATGCACCTTAAAATGCTTAACTCTTCTGTGACCATCCGACTTGGGCTAAATTGCCAAGGAAAGTGCTGCAGCGACTTTGATCCTACTCCCGCTATGCCGAATAGATTTACCACTGACATGTATGACATCAACCACAGTTTATAGACAGTAAGCTTATCGCAGATAATTTCTGGTCTTCGGTCTCGGTGCGAACAAAAAGCCCCTCCCACTTGTTTCTGCCTCAGTGGATTAGTTTGTTATCGTCAATCACTGAGAAATGGTTACCAAGTGCATTATTCGTAATAGCGGGTTTCCACTTGTTTTGTGTCCAAGAGAAATCTGACTTGTCTACCCACGAAAAGATCTGATAACGCCTATGTTTCTATCTGCAAAAACGTTCTCCGGAGCACTCGCACCCCTCTCCGGGTTTTTATAATGGGAGAGATAGAGAATGATTATACTGCTAATTCTATAAACTGTGACATCAACAAACCATCCAATGACAATGAAAATGAAGATGAAACTCTTGAAGAAATTTTGGGCGATATAGAAGGAAAGTTTGCTGTTTAACTTTGAAAATGATCTTGAATACTAGTCGAAGATAGATACAATATATGATTAAAAAATGTACAAAATAATTCGAAGTTCATTAAAAGGAAAACCGGTCTAATTTCTTATCTTTTACTTGGTCGTTCTTGTCGTTCTAATTTATATTTTGAAAGCTACGAAATATTTTGTTCTCATAACTAAGTTTGAGAAATTAATCTTTTGGCAGCTTAGAATTGCAATGTCATAAAAACATTGTATAAAGGAGTTAACTTTTATAACACTTACATAAATGATATTTCGGAGAGACGTGACCTTCAAGGATCATGCTTCTCTTTAGTTCTAAATTAGAAAATCCTATCTATTAGTTATCTTTATCAAGTGCGCCTTTAACTTCCACGTTTTAAGAGAAGAACAGTGAAGAACAGTGCGGTTTTAGAAAAGGTAGAGGATATGTTGACCAAATTTTCACTCTTAGGCTAATAATTGAGAAGTGCCTGAGTTTTCAAACACCTTTGGTTCTCAGTTTTATAGTTTATGAGCAAACGTTCGATTCTTTTGATAGAAGAGCTTTAGTAAAGGTTTTATCCTTGTATGGTATACACGACAAATACATTAAAGTGATAAGTGCTATGTACGAGAATAACACTGCTGTAGGTTAAGGCAGGAAATGAGGTTAGCAGCTGGTTTTGTATTAAATCAGGAGTTAAGCAGGGTTGTGTTCTATCCCCCTTTATATGGATTATTTTGATGGACTTTGTCTTAAAAAGCACAGGAAAGGCGATGGGAGACCACGGAATCAAATGCGGAGGAAACAGTCTCCTGGACTTAGACTATGCTGATGATTTAAGCATCCTAGATAAAAGCGTCAGCAAAATGAATGAAGTTTTAAAGGTTTTGCGAGTTCAGGGTGCTAGAATAGGTTTGAAAATTAATGTTAAGAAGACTACGTCACTAATCCTAGGAATAAGTGAAGATGAAAAGGTGACGTTGGGTAATGAAAAGATTGATCAGTTGGGCAGCTTCACTTACCTTGGTAGTATTATTAGTAAAGATGGTGGGAGCAGTGAAGATGCTAAAAGTAGAATAGCCAAGGCTCGGGGTGTTTTTTCACAGTTAAAAAAGTTTGGAAGAATAAGAAAATAAGTCTGCAAACTAAGATTAGAATATTAGAAGCTACAGTGATGACAGTGGTCAAATATGGCTCTGAAGCATGGACGCTCTGGAAATCGGATGAAGCTTTGCTAGATGTTTTCCAGAGAAATTGCTTAAGGATTGTTCTGGGTACCCGGCTGACTGACCGTGTTTCAAATAATAGGCTACACGAAAAATGTGGTTCAATACCGCTCTCTAGGGCTATAATGAAAGAAAAGCTAAGTTGGTTAGGGTACGTTGTGCGGATGAATGATGACAGATTGCCGAAGATTGTTCCCTTCGGCCAACCGTCTAGGGCTAACAGGAAAGAAGGTCGTCCTCGTCTAGGGTGGGAGGACGTCATAAAGAAAGATTTAAAGGAAAGGGAACTTCGTGGGCAGGTGTAAAAAGGGAGGCTTTGAATAGATTGGGATGGAGGAGGAGCGTGCGTAGCTGTGTTGGCCTCAGTTGGCTTGGTGCTGTGGTGAGTTATTAGTCGTAGTAGTAATATCTATATTGCAAGACCAGTATACTGAGTACCTATTTCTTTTCTTAAGTTCTTTCATCACAATTTTTATTGTCGATAGGGAATAATTCAGCATATTAGCCAGAAAGTAATGCAAAATCCCACCTTAGATATTGGCAAGTTTTTTTTTTTGTTAGATCTTCTTTAATTCTCTTTTTTATTTAATTCTCTGATATACCAGAGAACTAAAGAAAATATCTTTTTTGTCAAGCCAGAGACTGAGAACAGAAAATTTCGACCACAAAAGCGCATTTAATCAGTCAAAAATGATTCACTGTTTCAGATTTCGGAATATGGTGCCGAAATCTGTCAATGAAGACTGAATCCTACGACTTTTGAGTTCTAGTATTCTGAAAAGCGAAATCCACACTATCTGGTAAAATTGTCTCTGAATTTCCAGTTTTTTTTTTGTTTTTTTTTTTGCACTCATCCCTGCAAGATCTAATTTACCCTGAATTTCGAACTCCACCCAAAATATTTATAGCGCCTCTCTCGGTTCGCTATCTAAAGTCAGGCACCTGGCATCAGTGATGTAAACACTGCTCTCTTTGTTTGCTTTAGCAAATCTAGAATACGAAAATAAGGAAACCTCACAAAGGGAGATGGTTCAACCTATGTATTCCCTCTTCTCTTTACCTCTAAAATACCAAAAATAAGCAAAAGGATTTTCACACTTTCAAATCCTTTTTATACAGGTTTTGACCTCCCCCACCCCCCTGAAACGTATGTCTGGAACCCACAGACAATCAACTGTTGTCATAATATATTTAAAAAAAAAATCCAAAATTACCATGTTTGCTAAAGTTAAATTCCGTAATAACATGCACTAGTCACAGATACTAGACAAATGAAAAAAAACCTACGTTTTCCAGAGTCATTTGTAATTACCATACCGTTACACTAACATACGGGTTCAGAAGCTAAACTGGTGGCAATATAAACATAAAGAGAAGACGAAGAAACAATGTTTCTAAGGTAACGATAGTCAAAACAAGTCCCTCTTAATTAAAGGATTCTCCGGATATGTGAGTTCTAAATGACGCGACTTAAGGCATTCCGATTAAGATGAGCTTGATGGAACAACTAAATTAGATGGAATCAGATAGCCCATGCTTTGGTTCTCGTTACCGTTCTTGGTGGAGCAACAAAACTATAAGGATAAGATTATACAGAATTCAGATCCGGAATATTTTCTAGACTAGTATGGTTGGATTCAAGCGTGTATTTGAGCATAAGAGGCCAGACGAAGATTTTCACGTTTTTAATACATTTTGCAACATATTTCCAGAAAACAAGTAGAAAAATTTAAAGTTCGGAAACAAAAATTACTCCGCCCAGTAAAAGAGGTAGAAAAAAAATTGGATCACAACAGTAAATGCGTAATGGGAATTTATTTCAAAGGGGACAAAGCCACTCAGTAGGCCTAAACTAAAAAAAAAATATAGGTGGATTGTGCAGAAGGCGTGGCAACATGTAAAGAAAAATATTACAATCTTGATATTCTGTGAGAAAGGGTGGACCAAAGGCTTCCTTGGGTACGTATTTAGCAGGGGCTTTCTTTCGAAGAAGGTTTCTTTTTACATTCATAGTCAAAAGAACTGGGAATTCCAAACACCCTCTTTATTTTACAAATTGCTATCTGAGACAACAGGATTGTTAAATGCTTCATCCTTGATCAAGTTATAATTTTCACGGTCACCATCTTAACGTATTTGTTAGGGTTTTACCACTTTTCTTTTCATGTTCTTCAGATAAATGACCCGTTTCCTTTTCTTAATTACATTTGCTTATAGCATAATTTTCAAAAGACAGGCTAAATTCTCGTTGCTAAGTTAGAGGCGTCGCAATAAGTAATTTTTTTTGGCTAGACTATATTTGTTTCCGTCTGGGCTTGTCTATTGATAGATAATATTATTCAAAAAGTTTTTGGTTTTGAAGCCCTCATTAATCTGATTGGCCGGGGTCAATCTAGGGTCCACCCATGCACGAGGTTTCTTTGTGTAAATATAGTTATTTTTTTTAGTCAGTTCGTTTTTAGACTGCAAAGTCTGCGTTATAGAGTTCAGAGTTCATGTTTTGTTGGAGTTTACACTTGGAGGAATAAAAGTGAGTTATTTTGTCCAACTGTGTGAGATTATTTTTCCCCGAATCCAGGCAGGGTAGGAAAGGAGTTTGTGAGAAGTACCATCCTTAATATGTCTAAAGGAGGGTATGTTTCTCCGAAGAGATAGTTAGAGAGATACTGGTGGTGGCACAAGGTGTGACACCCTTGGCCAATAGTTTGGCCCTTGAAAAGGTAGTACATGTTTCACACGCACACTGGTTGCAATACCAGTGCCCGAAGAAACTGCAGAGCCCTTTTAATTGCTCAATCACGTTACTTTACTCTAGCGACACCGCCAGCGACATTGGTCACAAACAGCGCGATAGCGCTGCCTAAGCTAGAGTGATATGGGCACAATGTATTATTTTTTTTTTAGGTTTTAGACCTCTGCACTTCGTATCGAAGGAGTTGTCGTAGAAACTTTGAAAAGGGCTCATTCGATTGAAAATTGAAAGGGCTAGTGCACTTTATAATAGTCAAAAAGGATTGGAAGGCAACTAACTCGCCTCCCACGACAACTATTATCCCAAACACATCCAATCAAAAATTTTAGATAGCCATTTTGTTCAACGTAATGAAAGGTCCAGAAATTATGTCTTTGAGGATGACAGTCCCAGTGCCCTTAGGGCAAGGGCTGTAAGTTATTCCCTGGGGGCATATAAGGTTTACATAGAAAGGGTGAGCGTATAGAATTCGGAGGGGGCTCATTGGATTGGTCATCAGAAGTTCTAGGGCCCTTTTTAAGATTCAGAATAATCAGAGGGTGGATAACGCCCCCGTGTTATCAGAGTGATTGGAGGGTGAAACTCCCCCCACACCTTGTATTTTCCCGAAATGTATCTGATATAAATTTTGAGATGGCCATTTGTTGTAGTAGAAACTTCGAAAAGAGCTCATTGGAATGGAACTTAAAAGAGCTGGTGTCCTTTTTAATAGTCAAAAGTGAATGGTGGGTAACTAACCCCTCCTCCCACGCCCACCATTTCCAATCTAAATCGCACTCCCAAATACATCCAATCTAAATTTTGAGATAGCCATTTTGTTCAAAGTAATTGAAAGGTCCAGAAATTATGTCTTTGAGGATGACACCCCCCCCCACAGCCTGAGGCCAAGGGTTGTAAGTTATGCCTTGGTGCCATATAAGGTATATATAGAAAGGGTGATCGTATAAGCTTCGGAGGGGGCCCATTGGATTGGTAATCAGAAGTTCTAATTCCCTTTTTAAGATTCAGAGTGATCAGAGGGTGGAAACCGCCCCCCCCCAACATCTCGTATTTTCCCGAAATGCATGTGACAGAAATTTGAGATGGTCATTTGTTGTCGTAGAAACTTGGAAAAGAGCTCATTCGATTGGAAACTGAAAGTGCTAGTGACCCTTTTAATAGTCAAAAGTGATTGGAGGGAACTAGCCCCCCTCCCACGTCCACCACTAACCCAAACACATCCAATCAAAATTTTGAGATAGCCATTTTGTTCGACGTAATTGAAAGGTCCCGCAATTATGTCTTTGAGAATGAAACCCGCCCCCCCCACCCGCCCACAGCCCCCAGGGCAAGGGTTGTAAGTTTTGTCCTGGGGGCATTTGAGGTTTATATAGAAAGAATGATCATATAAACATCGGAGGAGGCTCATTGGATTGGTAAATAGATATTCTAGTGTCCTTTTTAAGATTAGCCATTGTTGTCGTAGAAACTTAGTGCTCTTTTTATTAGTCAAAAGGGATTGGAGGGCAACAACCCCCCATCCCCATAATTCCTAAAACATCGAATCAAAATTTTGGTAGATCCATTTTTTTCAGCGTAGTTCAAAGGTCTGGAAATTATGTCTTTGGCAGCCCCCATACCTCCTCAAGACCAGAACATAACTTGCACTTTACTGAAAAAAATGGCTGGGAATTTTCAGTTTAGTATTCATATACTGATATATATTCCTTGAAGTTTTAATAATTTTTTATTTATTAAAGTTAAAAAAGGTAAAACATTTTAAACGTATTTTTTCGTTTAATGTCGTGGATTGAAATGATTAGAATGGCTTTTGAGTCTTCAATGGGTAAGTGAACGCAAAACAGATGTTTTATTTTAAAAAAAGACACACAAGACAAGATAAGTTTGTTCTAAAATAAGATTAATAACTGGTAATTATATATTATAGCTATTATAGCAATTAAGCTATTATATTAAGAAATTTATATTTTTGAAGTGCTATATTACTAAAACTTGATATATCCGTTTGTTCAAAAACAGTCTAAAGATCACATAGCAAGACCTTTGGGGCTGACACAACCCCCCAGAGTCTGGGGTCAAGGGTTGTGTGTTATGCACAAGGGGCATAAAAGCTATTTTATGGAAGGTGTGGTTCTTTGAACTTTAGAGGAAGCTCATTTAATTGAAAATGTATGGTTCTAGCTCCCTTTTAAGAGTCATAATTGACGTAGGGCAACTAGCCCCCTCCCCTCCCTGACAACCTGTTTTCTCCAAACGCATCCAATCAAAATAGTGAGATAGCCATTTTGCTCAAGATAGTCCAAAGAGCATATAACAATAGCTTCAAGGTGGACACAACCCTCCAGAGTCCAGATGCAAGGGTTGTAAATTATGCCCCGGGCATATAATTTTCTTATGGAACAGATGGTCGTATAAACTTCAGATCGGATGGGGTTCGTTCGATTGCAAATTGGAAGACCTAGTACCCTATTTAAGAGTCAAAAGTGAAAGGAGGACAACCAGCCTTCCCCCACAGTCCTATCATTCCCCAAAACACATCCAATCAAAATTTTAAGTTCAACATTTCAAAATTTTAAGTTCAATATAATATTGAACAACACTATTTTGTTCAATATTATTGAAAGGTCCAGTACTTATGGATTTGGGGATGTCAACCTCCCCACATTTTCAACTTATATTATTAATTTAGAGCTTTAAGGGTGAGTTGGGGGAATTTGAGCTAGCCAGAAGGCACAATATGTATACTTTCAATACTGCCGCTACAGTTAATGTAACTAATGACGCTAAAGATATTAAGAAGAAACTGTTAGGGAACGTTTAGGAGTTTAAATTAAAGAAAAAACTGTTTGCATGCAGGTTCTTAAAAGGGCATATAAGCAATATCATAGGCAGCACCACTCTATAGTAGCTAGAAATATCCTTGAAACTTTTAAACGAGCTAATTCACTTCAAAATTAAAAGTTCTGGTGCCCTTTTTAAGAGTAACAAGAGATTGGAGGGCAAGCAGCCCTTCTCCCAAGCCCATTCCATTTCCAATTGTATCCAGTCAAAACTTCGAGACAGCCATTTTGTTCAGTATAGTAGTACGGTCCAGCAACTCTGTCTTTAGGGATATTAGGCATGACAACTCCCAACAATTATGCAATTTGCCAATTATGTTTTAAAACTAAATGTTAGTAGTGTGGTAATAGGCACCACAGAACCTACAAGCCTGGGGCATGGATATGTGTGCAGTTTCACGGGTATATGGCTTACCACGGGCAGGCATCTATTACTACAGACAGTACATGCCTTACCAGACGGGTTTCTGAGGCAACACCTATTTTCTGGGACAAACTGAGAGAGCGGATACAGAGGGTACTCCAAATATGATAGCTTGAATAGTATAGTTATCAGATCCAAATATAAGGAGTGATTTTCATTATGTTTCATATTAGTAAGAGAATCGAATTCAGAGAGAGAAAAGTTTATTATTATTTGAGACGATATTTGTAAAGAAAATGAGTGGTACGTTTACACTATTGGAGCTTCATGGTGGAGCAGGTAGCAGCAATGATACAAGGGCGAGAGTACCAAACGTGGCAGTGGAAATTACACGTGGATGTAGACTAAGCCTTGAATGGGATGATATGCATACAAGATATGTGATATCATTGAGCGAATTTAAATTGGAGGAGCATTTATGTTTTGCAGTGAAACTGAACATTGTGTATATAAATAGACTTCAAGCTGCATTAGATACACTAGTGAAATATATCGAGGAAAATAACTTGAATCAGCAATTATTATTGTTGTAATTATATTCAATGAAATTGTTTCTAAATCGAAGATATTTTTCTATAGTAGGTTAGCGTATATTTTTAAAGTAGAAAAAAGGAATCATGGTTAGTCTGAAGTTGGCTGTGAGAGTGTTAGGAATCTAAAAAACGGATAGATTTGAAAAAGAGAAAATCATAGGGAATCTTGTGTTTATGGAAAAACGTTTGATTCTAGATGATGATTTTCTGGAGTTACCTGTTCAAAGGAAGATATTTTCTCAGGGAATGCTTGTTGACATACTGAAAACTGACTCTCCGTCATTAGACTATTGCATGAAGCTTTCACGTCGTGGTCCAAAGGCATTTACACAATTTATTGACATATTAATCGCGAGAAGGCAAAATGAAGTTGTGAACTTGCTTTTGAATACACTAGCTTAGATATTTAAGACTATGATTTTTTCACGAGAAAGATGTTGTTCAAAGAGGATTTACTCCTCTCTCTCTATATATCCCACTCAATTTGTTGATCGTAGCCTGGGGCATGTTTCATGTTTCATATCTAATGCAGTTTCATTTTGGCAGTGAGAGTGTCAACACATGAAAAAATGTTCCATACATGTCCACTATGCATGTATACACTGGGCAGCTGGTCATCCTGTGAGAATTGTACAAATGATTGATGACTATGATGAAAAGTGCAGATTATGCAACACGTGTAAATTGCAGAGAGGATATGCCGTACGAATTAAAGGTTGTAATTCCTGTCTTGAAGGGGTGTGTGACTCTCATCCTCGAGGACACCTATGTTCTAATTGCCACTATGATAAATGTAATCAGTGGGAGAATTCATATCCTGGTATGATTGGAAAGAATCCTAACCGTGATTTTAGTTTATTGTTAAGAGATTGGTATCGTCGTGCCTTTAGATTGTTTTGGGAGGAGGAGCCAAGTGTACGATTCAACTGTTGGAACAACAAAAGAATTTGGTTTCTACGTCATCGTTGTGAAGACGATGGCTACTATGATTATAAGCCTACTGATTTCTATTTGGCTGTTACGGAATGTGGTTCACCACTTGAGGACACTGTATGTGACATTGCTTCAAATAAGTGAATTGAAACGCAGGAATTTTACAAAATGAATGAAAATAGTATCATTGACTATACAAAGAGATATGATAAGAGTGAAGTTACATTATACTGTAGAAAATCTGACCCTGACATTGCAGCACATCAGGATCAGTATACAGTGTACTTGTTGCGGGACCAGACGCGGACGCCTCACCCGGCATCTAGAAGACTACGTCTGATTGACTCCCATTTGTCGCGATCTTGCGCCAGCTCTTCACTAAACCGGAGCCAGCAGCTCTCTAACTGTCTGCCAAGTTTTAGAAATCCGCCAATGGGGTTGAGGTCGTTCTTGGCAGTTTTCCACCAATTCTTAAATTGACCGCCAGGTCGCCTGCGCTAATCTGGCAATGGGACAGCTAGAAGCACTTGCTTTATTATGCAGTCATTGGGTCTTCTAAGGACATGACCAAGCCGACGCCATCTTCTCTATTTGTCAATCATGGTGGCGGGTTCGATGTTACAGCAGTGGTGGCGCACATCAACATTTGAGATTCTATCGGAGTATCGAATCCTCAGGATTTTTCGTAAGCAACGGTGGTCATTGACTTCCAAATCATGGAGATGAAGCGCCTTCAGTGGCCAAGTTTCGACTGCATAGAAGAGAACAGATCTAACAGCCGCTTTATAGACAGAAAGTTTTGTCTTCATGCTGATCTCCCGCCAGATCCACAAATGGCGGCGGAGATGTGAGAAGATGGCTTGGGATTTGTTGATTCTGTTCTGTATGTCAAGGTCACAGCCTCCACGAGTCTATTATTGAGCCACGATAGGTGAAGCTGTCAACTTTTTCCAATTCTTGTCCGTTAAGCACAAGCTGGTAATCCGACTGTATGTTTAGGTCCATTACTTTAGTTTTGGCCCTGTTGATTTTCATACCCAGTAGCTGAGAGAAATGTGCTATTTCATTTAACATTGCTTGAGCAGTTGCTGGATCAGCAGCAAGAGCGGCAATGTCATCCGCGTAGTCCAGATCAGACATGTTAATGCCCAGTCCCATAACAACACCATCAAAACTCGAGAGTGCACTCACCTAGAATCCAGGCTATACAGTAGTTAAACAAAACAGGGGACAATATGCACCCCTGTTTTACACCACTTTGAACATTGAAGAGCTCAGTTTCTTCGCCCAGCAGTCTTACTGTCGATTTGCAATGCTTGTAGTAGGCCTTCAACAGCTCTACGGTATACAGTGAATTCGGATACAGTGAATCAGTAGGCTATGCAGTGAATTTGGATGATCTACCTGCATTAGTTGTTCTTGACAAATACCTATACGTAGTAGAATAAGAAGAAATCTAAAGAGCAGAAAAGTCGTTTTTATCATGTATATACATTATTTTTTATTAATAAACAATTTTACATACATTTTTAGAATATTTTATTCGTAGGGCACTAAAATCATTATTAAACACACTTGAAAGTATATTTTCCACTAAAAAGTCGTTCAATCGAGGAAAGTCAACGTAAATGCCGAGAAACTGCTTGTAGGTATAGCCACAACATCTGAACATGAAAAAGAGTAGTGCATGAAAGCCACATGTCTTAGTCGTTAAATCCTGTACTCTCCTCTGATTTTGAATGATATTTTCCCCACTGCTCTCAATAAAGTTGTTGATGTGTGGAGTGTAGAATTTATATGATAGGCCAAGAGGATAAAAAATTCGACATTCTTCTCTATTTGAAAGATGCATAGCCAATGGCCTGTCTTGAAACTCGATGGACTGCTATTAACAATGATTGGGGTATTGTTAACACATGGAATTTTTTCAATGAAGTCCGATGGTGTGCAATAGGACATGTACTGGGACATTTATAAATCCATACTAAATACGCTGATTATTTGGTTTGTGTTCATGGTGCAAGGTCAAGTAGAACACTGCCGTCGGGTGTGCTTTCCCAATAGGTTTCAAATTGACTCAATGATATTAATGGGATACTTTCAGTCAAAGCATCGGCAAATGTGCACTCTAAACGTACATTCCCCGTGCGTACTGTGCTCATATCTTGAGTGCCAGACAAGTCCAAAACAATTACACCATGATTTTTTGAAAACATTGAATCGGTTATTCCATTTTCAAATAGTTTTGAATCATGATGTAGGGATTGCATGGTCAACTCATACAGAGTTCTATAGCATTTTTTTTATCAAATGATAGAGTGTACAGTGGAATTCGATTCACTTTGCACACAAAGCTAGATAGACCAAAAAAATTAAAATCATGGGGGGATGCAGTCAAGGATCCAACGGCACTAGCACTCTTCACAAAGGCCAAAGCGAGTTTTGATGGGATTTCTCCATTGATAAATGATGAATCGGTATAATTGCCAGAGCCAGTGGCAATGTGCGTTGTTTAGTGATCGTATGGGGGAAAAAAGTTTAATGTTGTTACCATTGGCGCTTAGCTTTTCCACTGCCAATGCAACAGAGCTCATAACCTGTTGTTTTTGAACATGAAGAATTGCTCATGTGATAATGACATTTGCATCAGGTGCTGCAGAAAGTGTTTTTATCAAAATGAAATTCGATGGAGCTAGTTTTAACTTTATGTTAATCTTGACATTGGGATGCAACCATTGGGATATATTGAATATCTCATGATTTAATTTTCAAACTAGATGATACTCCTGGGTCACTGCAGCAGTTAACTCATCGTCAGTATCAACACCTGTTCGATATTCATAGCCCAGTGCCCGACATCTCAACTCCTTATATGCCTTTGGAGTCATCATCATAAATTTTATGTAGCTTGCATAGTTGGATAAATTATTGCTAGTGCTCACCAATGTTCTATCAATAAATACATAAATTTGTTTGAATATGTTGTGTAGGATACAGTTTTCATAGGACAGACCATCGGCAGCAGTGGGAGTTGTTTTGTTTGACTTTTTCTTCACCGCAACATTTAAATCAATAAATGTTGATGATAAATCAATGAAATAGTCTTCATTGGAAACTATCTGAAAGTGTATATTTTCCGAGAAGGGTTGTTGAGGATGAAATTGTTCATAGTAGTCATACTTGACACTGACTTCAGCATTTTCAGCATTGAATAGATTCAATGAGGAGCTGATTGATGGATGGGATTCTTTGTGGGGAGATAGGTCATCTTAAGAGAAGAAATCCTTCTTTGATCTAACAATCTTTTTCTTCTTCTTCTTCTTATTGGTCTTCTTCCTTTTATTCCTCAAAGTCGTTGTTGATGTCCTTTGCTTCCCGCCTGGGTAGAGACTGATGAGTGAATGAGGAGCACGCACCCTATTTAAGCCCTTCCCATTTTGCTGAGATTTTAATTGCTCGCGAACGGCTCTTGCTGAGGATCTAATATTTTCTTTAACACTCTCGTTGAAATTTTTACCCGATCTCCAGTCCTGTAATTTTGAGGCAGCAAACTTTGATTCAGCAGGCAAAAGATATTTTCTGGCAAGGGGTAGTGCCAAACGGAATAGCCTATCAAACCAGCTACCAAGACCAAAACCAGACATTGTAGTACACCCCTTGTAATAGTCCAATCCATGACCTATTTGACGTGGACTCAAAGCACCAACATAGCAGTCAAATCAGGACAGACAAATTGAATTCTTCTATTTTTCATCTTAGGCAGTAACGATGGGTCGAAAATGACATGTAATCACTGCTAAACCTTTTGTTATTGCTAGAGGATCACCCAATTCACTTATTAGTGTTAACTGACAGGGTTCTAAATATGAAGTGTTTATAGGAACATACTGAAAATTCTTTATATTATAGTGATGAACATGTTCATGGATTGCTTTTCATTCAAGAACACGTAGGAGGGGTAAATATGAATTACCAACTCTCGATGTTTCCAGAAAAGACGCATAAAGAAATATACAAGAGTCCGAGGCAAAACCAGGTAGATAATCAGCAAAAACAACATGATCCATTCTGTTAACAGTGCCAGCGTTTTTACCAGAGATCATATTCTGTTTAAAGCCGAAAACATCTCTCAGATTATCATTGAGATGAATGATTTCAGTGTCAACAGGTGAGGTAATGTAAATCCTATCGTGTTCCATTGAATTATTAAAATGGAATGTACCATTCCTACGCTATGAGATTTTTCTATTGATTGTACGACACAAATCCGTCATAGTACCATATTCTTTATATTTCAATGTGACATGTGGATATTCACTAGATTTAAGTGCTTCAACCCATTCATACTTGACAAAGAGTGACCAATCGAATGGTATATCTTTTATCTCATACACAAGATCCTTTCTCAGGATATCGTATGTATTTTGAGAATACAGTCGACAAGAGCAACTTCAGACTTTCTGTCATCGAAGATGATGGCGGGAGAGAATTTCTTCCAAAAATCACTTGTTTTGTTCAAGTCACTATAGGGAGTGTCGGAGACGTTGGACATAAATGTTACATAAAAATCATTGGGCATTGTTAATGTCTTCAGCAGCAATCCAAGAATCAAAATCAGAGTTGTATCCTAGCCACCGAACAAGTAACTGGTTCTGGCCCCTTTGAGTACGGCTCTTTAATATCTTTTCAATTTGATAAATTTCACAAGTGTTTTAACTTTTTGTAGTTCATAGTCATAAAAACTGCAGAGAATCTCTTTCTTTGGTGTCTCGTAGACGATAAGTTATGGGTTTGGTGTCTAGGATCTTTTCCACTTTAAAAAGTTCAGTGGACCACAAGTAATTACCTTTTTCAAAAACACTAGTTGTTATATTAATTCGATCATTATCACCAACATTGAATCTTTTCTTCACAATCATTTCATTGGAATATTGTTTAAGAAAAGTATCAAATGTATCGTGATCAGAATGATGAATTTCCGTTGGGGTTGAGTTGGACAATGATCGATGGCGTCGTTGATTATGTATCAACATGATTTTATCTAAATCATGAATAAAAGCAGGTGTATTTTTTAATGTACAATATCTTGAAATTGAAAGTCGAATATTTCTTATCAATCGCTCGGCCAATGCAGCCTTTATAGGACTATGGCTATGATAGAGCATTGTATTACATTTCATTAGTACTTTTTTGACATGTGGATTAACAAATTCACTACCGCGATTCGTTTGGATTTTTTTACATGAATCTTGTTCGAGAACACTTTCTATATCCTGAGCAACTTCAACACCTCTCTTTGACCGCAATGGAATAGCATATGCATAGCGACTAAAAACACTGATTGCAAGTAGAATGTACTTGTAGGGTGTATTGTGACGCCTTTGAATTTTATCTAGAGTTAAGAGATCTGCTTGCATTATATGTAGGGGGAAAAGGGCTTTAGTGTTGCGATTATGATTAGCACGAAGCCTATGATCTCTATATAGAGTGTAACTTGATTCATTTTGTAGATAGTCTTGTACGCTTTTAGTGTGAACACCAGTGACTCTGGAAAGAGTGGTGGGGGAACTTAAACTTCCAGCTTCACCAATATTTTTATAAACACGTTTCAGAACTTTAACCATTTTGAACGTAAACACGTAGTATAACGTCCACTACCCTTTTGTATACTAGTGGGTGATGATGGTGACGTTGAGTTGATATCAATACGTGTTCGCTTTTTTCTAGCTATCAGCGGTGTACTCCTCCTCATCGTCAAATCAATGCTTCCACTAGGTGTGCCAGTATTCTCCAAGATTGATTTAAAATCTTCTTTTTCTTCTTCTTCTTCATGTTTTAATGTTGTTGATGAGGAAGGAGTATGTTCATTTAATTTTTTTTAGAAATTGCCTATTGCTAATAAGGCTTTTGGGGAAGTTTAATGTATTTAGAAAGTTGTTTAGATGACTGTCAAATGATAAAAGTCCTTTACGATTTGTAACCATATCATAGATTAAATGAAGTAGATTATAGCTCTTGCCTTGAATTATAATTCCTTTCCCATTGCTATCAACTTGAATATGATTTTGACCACTTTCCATGAGATATGTTATGAGTCGAGTCGTTTACTTTGTTCACGATGTGAGTGTGGCATTAGATTTCCAATTCTCGATACTATTGAATTCAATTCCTCCTTCTTTAATTGTGTTCCAGCAGCAGCAGCAGCAGCAGTATTCGAATCCTGAGGGGATATTTCTTTTTTGTGATCAATGACACTCACATTGACTGGTCTCGCACGATAGGGCTTATGTTTTTCCACTCGGTGAAGTGCATTTTGAAGTAAAAGTAGTTTTTTATCATCCTCAATATTTTCATTGTCAATAAATTTACTCAGATTGTCCTCAAAGGGTTCCACTGGTGAAAGAGCGAGTTAGGGTTTAGCCATCTAGAGAAAACTGTTTACAAGTCCTGCAATTATTGGCAGTAAAAGTGTAAAAAAGCTACCGCCCGCCCGAAGAAGACGTTTCCTTTAAAATTTTTTTCTTTCTTTTTACAAGCCAATGCACGTACAATGGAACGATGTTGCTTTGCCTGTTGCTTAACTACTTCTGGCAGTTGAACATTGCCCTCGGTTAAATTTAAACAAATTTCAGATATTAGATTAATGAAATCGTTGTTAATACCATGTTTGAGTATGGCTTTCCTAAGTGGAGGTTTTGAAGTACTTAGAACGGAAAATAAATGTCTATTTTCATGTAGTTTCTTCCGTGTCATGATGGCAACTAATAGCCTTTTTTACTGTTCACGGGGAGATATAGTGTAATTTGATTGTCAAAAATATCTGTGACTACACTTAAATCCTCGTGTGTATTTTGATTAAGATCCAGTAGGATGTAGCCGTAGGGTTTATTAGTTGCCTGATTGTAAGATGAAAGTAGAAACTTGGGGGCGCCGGGGTATATTTGTTTATTGAGAGCTATTAACGAGCTAGAATCACGAACAGCTCTGTAGATGATATAGTAGGTACAGTTCAAAGCAAGTGTTCGCATACATTTGCTGTGATGAAAGAGATTGTGTAGAACTAGAGTAACGGAAATCTGTCCACGATGAGAGCGAACAGTAAACAATTGTAGCATTTTTTGGGACCATAGTTCAATGGATTCAGCTACATCGTCAATAATCAGCCAAGAACTTGGTTCAATAATGTCGAAAACATTAAGTCCCTGAATGAATTGTATCTACACTGATGTAGCAATAGCTTTTATTTTATCGTATGGCTCCTGCCAAATACTGTAGCAATAGTAGATCTTTTCGGCTTTTCTATAAACATTTTATCACAATTTTTAATTATTTTAGTTAATAGTGTCGTTTTGCCTGACAATGATGGACAACACAGAAACTATCTCAATGGTGTTTTAAATTGATACATATTGCTGTTCCCTTCAACAACTCACGTACAACTAACTGTAAACTATAGACGTCTAATGTCTAAATAATTTCCCTATTACTACTCCATTCAAGAATAATAAGAAGAACAAAATCAATAAAGAATCTTATTTTCTTTTATTTTTAACATAAAAGCAGCACTTTATAAATAGTGCAATTAGAAAAGGGCGCTTTAAACAAAAATTACACATAGGATTTTTTTTATTTATTTATTTATAAGAAAAACATAAACATTTATTAGAAATAGGCAACAGGAAAATACACTGAAAATAATATCACACTTTTTTTATTTTTTTTTTTATTTATGTATTTATAATAACAAATTACAACATTTATAATAAATCGGCACTTGGAAAAACCACTTTTTTATTAAACAATACACTTAAAATAATATCACATTTTTTTATATTTAGAAAAAAGGCATTTGTAATTTGAAATGGGGTCTCCCCGAACCCCGGGGCGGCCGCTGCGGCGGCCAGGAAGCGGGGCGGGTCCACTGCGGTTGGCCGGGGGCCGGGCCGGTGACATTAAATTATGAAATAGCTCTGAATACTGAAATTTATGAAGAAATAAATCTGCCATGCACACATATATTGAAAATTTATTGATTTTGATAAAAAAAAATCCCAAAAACACCCACCCACCTTGTACTATTAAAGAATTTAAGTCAATTTTTCCAGACCGAGTTGTTTTCTATACTCTACACATTCAACTCGGTCTGAAATTAAACAGTGACAGTGTGGTAGTAACTTCACACCATCCTCGAGTACATAAACTTTGTGTGATATGGCCAACATGGCGTTTTTCTCAACTCTAGCTGTGTAGTTTTAAAATTGTAAAGAGTGAATCGCCATGACTTTCACTCTTGGGACTAAACTACGTTTCACACAGTTTCTATAGACATTCATATTGAAATTAGTTTTTACAAAGTGTGTAGGCACCCCCTTGCAAACTTGTTTGGTATCCTTGTTGTGCGTTTCCACACAGTATACCTTCGGCCCAGGAAACACACCACTGGATATCAGATCGATACCCGTTTCAGATTTTAACATTAACAATTAATTTTAGGCCTGGCGTTTCACTTGCTCTGATAGACGGATTCATTCCAATTGGTGTAGTCCATCCGTGAGCTAATGTACTCTCCATTTTCCAAATCATTCAAAAAATTTTCAGTTTTAACTTTTAACAGGAGTGAATCAGTGTCCCCATAATACACTTGAACTTGTCCCTCAATCGGTCATTGTCCCTTGCATACATTATAATAAAATGACAACATGAGTTTTTTAGATATTTCTGTTACTGCACTCCCGCCTGCAATATTTTTATTTAGAATAATGTTTCTTTTCTTGCGATGTAGGAGCACCATATCAGAGTCTATGATTGTGAACGACGTGAAGTTTGGATCCGCATTGATTCGAGCACAATCTTTGGGATTTGTTACAAATTCACAGCAGCTTCTATTTCGTACGTTTTCGCACATTTTACCGAAGGCTGAGTTCAAAATGACTTATAGATTTCCTTCTCAGCCTTCGTTTTTGCTTATGAACGTTTACTGACAACGGTGTCAATAAACGTTTTCATGTAGGGCTCTTGATCAAATTGGAGGGCTCTATGAATCTTTGTGACTTTGAAGCCATTGGATCTCAATAACACCATCCATCTCAATAGCACGTGATGAACAACGATATTCTGTTTATGGTGAGGTCGGCAATAAGTTTTTGCCTTGAAGGCACCCAGTGCATACTCCCATCCTCTACTAAAGATAAATTGTAGGGACTCAGAGAGTCCCTACCCAACGGTTTATTTATGCACGGGATAACAAAGTCTTTTACCGAGTCATGGATTTCCATGGATATTTCACCGTCAATTTAAAAAAAAACATCCCTGGGCCCCATTCTTCTCAACGGTAGCAATGTTGGGAAAATTCGAAGCACAAGGATCGTTAAGCCAATTGTAATTCCCACAGGGCTAACAGCAGTGAGACATTACCGACGGATAAAGGGAATTCATATCCAAAAAAACTGTGTCTGACTTTTCATCGGTGTGCTGTCCGGTCAGATCAGTTTTCATGATACGGTCCCCGTAAAAAACATACCCACCCCTCATTGATTTCTCTAAAAATGGGTGTTGATGCACGTCGGAGATCAGAACTATTTCTTCTTTGCTGATTTTAAAAATCAAGTCCATCACCAGATGAGGAGTGGAAAAATAATACCCTATATCCAGCCCAAATTCTCCATAGATTTTATCCGTGTTTTTGCACACAATGTCCAGTGAGTCAGTAATTCACTGGCCAAGTAGAGTTTACAGTATTCCCACCCTTTTTTACACCCTCCCTTTCCCCAAACCCTCTTGGCAAATTCATAGTCATCAGTGGTGCACTAACTGTCCATAAGAGAATTGTAAAATGCTTCGATAGGCAGTAATTCACAGGCTCCTTGTCACGCGGGCTTACTGGCACGGGGTGGGATCTTTCGAATATTATTTAGTTGATTTTAAAGTTTGCGGGTGCGGGGGGGAGGACCAATAGACTGGTGGCTTTGGAGGGAAAGCCCCTTAACCTATCTTTACTTTCTAAAATTTTCATGTATTCGGTCAAAGAGAAAACAACACTTTTTCTAAAATAAGACAGTCATCGTACGTTTCACCTGATGAAATAAACAGACTTGAAGATAATTCATTAAGAATGGGGTTTGTGAATGTACAAGGACTCATGAGTTCTATTGATGAATTAACAAATTTATTGCCAGCAAATCAAATTGACATTTTGGGGATGTGCATCATTTATTAATGATGAGAAAAATTATAATGTGAAAATCCCGGGATGTAAATTAATTCATAAGAATTGACTAGTCCATGAAAAAGGTGGCCTTCGGTTATTTTTGAATGATGGAGCGCTGCTTGAGCGACTGTCCGAACTGGAAAAATATAATGTTGAAAAAGTGTGTGAAATACTGGCTATTGAATGTCGGCTTGGGACTAAAAAAAAATCAAGTTTGTGTTGTGTATAAGACCCCGTCAGCCCCAATACCACTTTTTTGTAATCTCTGTAGTTTTTACTAGCATCTTTGGACGATAAGGATGTTGTGATTATGGGGAATTTTAATATAAACCTACTGGAATTTAATGAAAATACCAATACAACAGAATTTATTACATTAATGACATCGAATTCCCTAATTCCTTCGCGTACAATTCCAACGGGTGTTGCATCGACTAGTGCAACTCTCATTAACAACATATTTTTAATAACACCAGCCACGTCTTCAGAGATTATTCTGACGGATTTCTCTGATCATTTTTTGTTAATTTCTGATGTGAGATACCAGATTCATAAAATAAAATCACCAAAAACAGCAACCCGGATTATTAATAAAAGAATCTGGTATGTTTAAAGGATAAACTGAATTTGACTGATTCATCTCCTTTATTTGATGCTGATGAAATAAACTCTGCGACGGATTATTTTTTAGAAGGATTTAATGCTGCACTTGATGAGCCGTGCCCAAGAGTAAAAAAAAGAAAACGGAAATATAATCAACCCATCCAACCATGGATATCACCCGCCCTTTGGACGTCAATAAAACATAAAAACAATCTCTATAAAACTTTAGTATCTTTCCTAATTGAAGAAAATAGAAGAACTTTCAAAAATTATAAGAACCTACTTTCAAAAATAACACGTAATGCTAAAATGAATTTTATTTCGATTCTTTTAATGAAGTAAGTAAGTCCCGAAAGAAAACTTGGGCACTAAGCAACTCATGTCTAAATCAATCGCCAACGTCATCTTCACCATCAAACATACGGGATGCCCATGGTAATACAATTGAAAGGGAAATTGAAATGGCAAATTACATAAATTTTCTTTTCGTGTCAATCGGACAGTCAGTAGCTAGTAAGCTCCAACGTAATATGTCCCATGGGCAATGTAATTATCGTACGTACCTAGGAAGTCCTTCTGAAAAATCTATGGTTTTTTACTCCGGTAACAGAGGAAGAGCTTGCTAAGGTTGGTAAGCTTTTAAAGAATGAAAATTCCCCGGGGATTGATGAATCGTCGACCAATGTTGTTAAAGCCATTTCACCTAGTATTAATAAAGTTATATGTCATTTAATAAATCTGTCATTTAGATCGGGAACTTTTCCAGATTCTTTCAAAAAAGCGAAAGTGTTAGCGTTATATAAAAGTGGTGACCGGACAAACTGCTCGAATTATAGACCCATTTCTATTCTTTCGGATTTTTCTAAGCTAATGAAGCGATGTTTTTATAATCGAATGTATAATTTTCTCTGTTCAAAAGATTATTTTTCAAAAACACAATATGGATTTAGAAAAGAGCATAGTACGCAGGATGCTATATTAACTATGGTACAATTTATTCACGAATGTCTGGACAAAAAATGGATCCCGGCGAGTATATTTTTTTACCTTGAGAAGGCATTTGATTCGTTATACTATGAAATATTGTTGTACAAATTAAACCATGGTGGGATACGAGGACCATCGCACAATTTTATCGCATCTTACCTTAGGGGTCGCTCCCAGGTGACTATGATCAACGACACAGTTTCGGATCCATGTCTGTTGTCAAATATTAGTGTCCCGCAAGGTTCAATCCTGGAACCACCGCTTTTTATAATATACATAAATGAACTTCCATCAGCAACAGAAAATCATGGTCTGACTGTTTTATCACTGATGATGCCGGATCATCACTTACTGGACAGTCGGAAGAGGATCTCAAAGAGAAGTTGCAAATCGTATTTTCACAACTTCTTGTATGGCTAAAAGCCAATCGTTTGTCATTAAATACATCAAAAACCAAATTTACCATTTATAGTCGAATTGGGCAGAATGCACAAGGAATTTCAACAATATTTGACTATGCTACAAATATTCAAATCCAAAGGGTAACTTCGTTCCGGTATCTGGTTATTATTATTGAGGAAAATCTGTCATATAAAGATCATTGTAATAGATTACGGGTTAAAGTTGCTCAAGGGATTGGTATAATGCGAAGGTTTTAGCATTTTTTTTCATATGAAATCCTACGTCTAATTTATTTAGCGTTGGTTCATTCCCATCTTACGTATTGTCCTCTGATATATTTGGCAACATTCAAATGTCAAGTGAAACCGATACAAGTTCTTCAAAACCGAGCTCTTTTAATTTTACAGAAATGTTCACCATCACTGTCTTCGTATCCTAATAAGAGTAAAACTGAAACTCTATATCTTCTAACTAATATTTTGCCTGTTTCACAGATATTCATCCTTAATTCTTTTTTATTTAAGGTATAATATGACCGATCGGAACTACCTCCGTACTTTCGTTCGAATAATTTTTTCCCTGTGCAACATGCCCATGCTTATGAAACCCGACATAAATGGAACATTCAGCACCTAAAATTAAGCACAGAGAGATCACGGTTCTCACCATCATTTTCAATAACGGGTTGATAGCGTCTTTATCTACCATTTATTGATTGCAGCAAATCTCTTCCAAATATAAAAAGTAACTTCATTCTATCCTTATAAATAAATTCAAGAATTAATAATATATTAAAAAACTTGGTACATTTGATAATATTGTTTTGTTGGGTGTTTTGCACTGTGAGCTGCCGGTCATCAGTTACCCTTGTTCGCCTGTTGGTTTTTTTTATTGGTGTGTTTTCGATGGATCTTTGCCCGGTGTCGGTGGGTTTGTGGGGTGGGTGCCCGTCTATTGGTGAGTCATGGAATAACTCTTATTTATTTATTTTGTGTTGTCAAACAGGTTTATTCCAATTAATGTACCGGGTTTTTGTCATTCGACCTTGTGTCTCCGGCTTTTACCCTCTATTTATGTTTATTTTGTACAGATATTTCAAAATTAAACCTTGAACCTTGAATCTAGCCTCGAGGCAGAGTTGTAGTAATCATATGCATACATGCCCTTACACGTTAATAAATCATACATTTCATCATTGGGGAAGCGCTGTTTAAGAAGGGGGAACTATCAAAATTGTCGCTTTTCTATACCTGAATCTATTGTCTTAAGGACTTGGGGAAGAAACTGAAAGTGTCTAAAAAACGGATTTTACTCAGGCACGTGTTACCCTTATCAACTGTATTCCACATGAATTCTAGCAGCAGTAGCTTTTCCGATGATTTGGGTATGATATTATAAGAAAAAGAACCATCTACCCATGCTTTATCTACAACTCCCCTCTTGGCAATGCGGGCCAACGCCGGTAAAATAAACATTAAATTGTAATTGGAATTGTGTATAAAAACCGGTTCGAAATACTGCTGTCTAGCGTTTACATTGCAAGATTGATGTGCAACCCCTCTGAAGTTACTCCCTCCCAATGTAATTTCCTGCCATAAGTGATCATGATCGTTCACCTTCCTCTTTCCCCCATTCCCAATACCATCATCAAACTTCTCTTGCAAACCCAACATATTTTACGATTTTTAATGGCCAATCTGTCATCTGGTGATAGGAGCATTTGTGTAGCGTAGACGGGAAATTGCGCCATTCACTGTTTTAATTAGACTGGTCAATGCCGTGCGCATGCAGTCTTCACCCCCCAACGACTCAACTACATCCAGCACTTGCATGGTATTACTGGAGTCTCTTTGCGCATGTGCATAAGAGATCTCTATGGCTTCATATATTTTAAAACGATTTGGATTTGACGAATCGTACACGTCTGTGAGTTGGGCTTCGCAGTCCAAAGCGATCTTATTGCTCTGCAGTAGTGTGTTCTGAAAGTCCTTAAAACGTAAGATCGCCCTATCTCCGCTAACCGTTTCCACAGCCTGGTATCCTATACGTTTACAATGTTTCAAATGATTCTTTAACTTTAAATTACTACGAAATCTTGAGAGGCATGTGGGACAATAATAGCATACACCATCCCGTTTTTTACACTCATATAAAACCCTAATAATATCTGTAATTAGATTGAAATGTCCTATTGAATCAGGCTCTGAAGGAGGCGTGTATAGAAGCCAGACCCAATGCTTCACCGACTCAATGGACGGAGCCCTGTCTGGAAATAATACCCCCTTTTTACCAGAATGCTGACCTTCTTCAAATTCTGTTTCATACTGTAGCACTGTAACACCAATCTTTAAACGTTCATTAGCCCGCTCAAAAATATTTATCCCTTTTAATGTTACGGGAAATTGAAAATTTAAACAATTCAAATCTACTTTAGGAAACTTTGACTCATCCCCATTAACTGCCAAATTGTCCAACTTTCTAGAGGCATTTTCCCGCAGGGGTCTAAAGGCCACAATCAAAAATGCATACTTGAAACACTGTAGCCTCGTATCGAAACAGATTCGTTTTATTCCTTTATAACCCTCTAAATCTGAATGATATTTTAATTCAATTGCTTTCCCTCCCGCATGCCCACCTCTTAAAATAAAATCTTTTTGAATCTGCAAATGTTAACACTTAAATTCTCAGTAAATAAAACAACTGACCCGCTACCCCACTCATTATAATTACCTAGTTTCGTTACGATGCTGCTCACCCAATCTAAAAAAAAATCCTCATAATTTGCCAAATGCGGGCGAATCGCTAACATCTCTGTATGCAAGTATTTTGAATAGAGTTCGCTCGCATTTTCATTTAAAAAATATATTTTTAGTTCTATTGATGCTTTTAAACTGTCCCTCCCTCCCCACACCCGCATCTGTTGTTCAAGAAGGGCTCTAAACTTGTTAACATAGGAGTGAGTAATAGCCAGGGGGTCTGTTACTATACCCCCTGACATTAAGGAATTAAAGGGGTCAACGAAATTGGCGCTGTATACATTAGTATGGTGCAAGGCAGAGTTAGATAGGACAAAATCTGGTAGTATAAATGCTGGTGGGGGTAATGTTTCACTACTAGTATCGTCGACCTCAATAGTGGGGGGTGGCATAGAATCTTCAATAGCACCACCACCAGTCTGTTCAATTGCATTAGTTGGCCATGGTGTGAAATCACCCAATTCACTGAGGACACCTTCCACGGTGTTTGGGGATAGCTGATCAAGCCAGCCTGCATTGTCTTGTGATGGAATTTGTTTATGACCATTAACATGGGGACCCGGTTTAGATACAAATGTGGGCCTATCCCCCAAATATTCATTTATAAACATATTTGTCCATTCCGGGTTCTTAGTCATATCTATATCACAGTTTAAATCGTCTGGATTAGCTAATTCCCAGAAACAATCATTAAGAAAAACCCTTGCTATTCCATGTTATCAACAACTAAAGCACTATCTCTAACATCCATTGGTGGTGGTGGTGTAAGGATTGCTGAAGGATCATTGTGAATAAGTTTTTCTTGAGTTGATGTCGATGGATCCGATGATTGACCGATGTTAATCAATAAAAATAGGATTTATTTTCCATGTGAAATATCCACTATTTTATAAAGTCAAAAAAATCTGTGCCAATTTTTTGTTCCACTCCATCAAAACTTACTTTTCTCCTGCCATTATGTTGGCTAAATACTTGTCCACTTCAATCATATAAAGTACCTGCAGACAACTTAACCAATTTTATATTTTGTCTTTTTATGATATTAATTTCACAGAAAATAATTAAGCAGGAAAAAAGTCCGGTACTTATTTAGTAGTTGGTAAGCATACACGATGTGAAGTTTGGCTAATGCCAATGAAATAAAAGAAAGTATGATAAAAAATATCTGTCACGGAGTTAGCAATACCTCACTAAGAAGCGATAACGGGTTTTTCGTAAAGCATTTCAATGCGCTTCTAGTCACATGTTTACCGGCTACTAAATAAGTACCAAAAGTCATATAACGTAGTTAAAACACTATCTAATTAAGTTTTTTTTGCTCCCTCCCCCTCTTCTCCTTCAACAATTAGCCCTAGATTTAACACACACACACACACACACATACGGACACACACACACACACACACACACACACACACACACACACACACACACACACACACACACAAACACACACACACACACACACCTTATTGTCTCTTAATTGTAGAGCTAAGCTTTGAGGATAGTTTTTTTTTATAAAACGCGCGAATGAAAAATATCTTTTTTTTAACTCGAGTTAATTCATCGACAGCATATTGGGAATGTAATGTTAAAATGTAAACGGTTACGTCAGTAGATCACAGCTACAGGGCTCCGTCTCTGATTGGTCAAGGCGCCAAGAGATGCCCTACCCTGTACTGAGGCCGAGGTGTAAGATAATCACTTCCCGGTGAGTTAAAAGTTAAACAGAAAATCAACTTGATTAAAAGGGGATTTCCAATGCTAAATTGTGAGTGCATAATAAACTTGAATAAAAAATATGGGGTTATTATGGATTTTCATTTATGTAGAATGGTAATAAGTTTTTGTTTTTGCACGCTCATCGCCTCTTTCGTACCCACACACAATTACACAAAAATATCTGATAAAGGCGCTTACGTCAAAAATTTCAGATAACTCATCAGAAAAGACTTGTCAATCAGTTGACAAGGCGTATACGATCACAGTTCCCCTAGCCATGGTCAATGATATGATTTGAGCTATATCAGTAGCACCAGTCCTGGTATTGAGCTTCGGTCACTTTTGGTCTGGACATTCAGCACCAATTTCCTTGAATAAAAGTTAATTTTCAGTTTTTCCCCAGGTATGAAAGAATTCTAGTAGTCCTAGGCAATATTTAAAATATATTATGCATAAAAATAGTATGATTTTGTGTATTAGCTCCATCAGGTTTTTATTCAGAATAATCCTAACCCCCCTCCCTCCAAAACCAAAGTTTGCTCATGATAAATGAAAACATTGTATGTCTTTTTTTTCAAATATGAACGTCACGTTTTTAAAACTCATAGGCTTAAATTTCAATCTCCCTAAACTTGTATAAAGAACACGAGTCTCAGATGGTGCCTAGGCTAGATATATTTTAAATAAGATACATAAAAAAATAACACAACTTTGACCAATATGCCCGTTTGATATTAATTCAGAATAATCCTAACCTCCACTCCCCCAAAACCGAAGTTCAACCATGATAAATGAAAAAACTGTATGTTTTTTTTCAAATATGAACGTCACGTTTTTAAAACTCATAAGCTTAGATTTCAATCTCCCTAAACTTGTATAAAGAACACGAGTCTCAGATGGAGCCTAGGCTAGATGTATTTTAAATACGATACATAAAAAAATACCACAACTTTGACTATTATGTCCCTTTGATATTAATTCAGAATGATCCTAACCCCTACTCCCCCAAAACCAAAGCTCACCCCAACACATAACGATATTGTACGTATTTAAAGGAGACACATACTTTCATTTGGAAAGACTTAATTTTTTATCTAATTACTTTAAAAATTACTTTTGAATCGCTTTTACTTATTCTTAATGCAGCTCCTATGAATAATTCCTATTTGCTAAATGAGTAAATTTTGTAAAGCGTTAAAGGAAAAAAAAACACAGAAAGACAAGATTTTTCAACTGAATGTAAGGAGCAACATTAAAACTTAAAACAAACAGAAATTATTACATATATGAAGGGGGTGGCCTCATCCTCAACAGCTCGCTCTTTACGTTAAATTGTTTAGTGCTTTTGAAAAAAGCTTCTTATTGTTTTAATGAAACGACCCTTGTGTTTCATGAGTCTGAAAGTAAGGAGCAACATTAAAACTTAAAACGAAGAGAAGTTGTTACGTATACGAAGAGGATTTGTCTCCTCCTCAACAGCTAGCTCCTTATGTTAAATTGTTTAGTTCTTTTGAAAAAAAGCTTCTTATTGTTCCATATAAACAGCCCTTACAGTCATCCGTGTTTTTTTAATTTTTAGTTAATATTCTAACAGACAAAGTTCATCATATATATATCAAATCGATTTACAACCTTATACCGAAAAGGGATTTAGATGGGACTACATGATAAACCTGATATATCTTAGCTAACATTAAGAAGAATTGGCACGTGTAACAGTAAACTTTGTTTTTCCATTATCTGATAATAGCATATTTACACATCAGTTCAATATAGGCCAGTGAAGACTTAATGCCAACACAAAATGGATTCTTTTAATACAGCATAAAAAAAATACTCACATGCGTTCTTTTAGAATTCTTCATCTAATCTCAATATCAATGCAAATAATTAATCAGAGCAATTAATATATTTTACTCGTGTAATGACTTATTCAAACAAACGAATAAATGAAGGTTATCTTTTCAAGTCGTTTTTTCAACTGATCTAGAAAAACTAATTGCATCTTAATTTATTCCGAAAAAACATGATTATAAGGCCTCCGGGCCAAAACTAGTATTTTTACAAAGAGAGCACCTTTGAATACGCAGTATGACGATCTATAGTTTTGGCTATTGAACCTAGAAAAACATATCTGACAAGTCTTGTACCCTCTGTATCAATAGATGACTGTCCGCGGTAAGGCATATTATGCAATCTAGTTTCGTATCTATTATTGTCTTATGGAGTACCGTTAGTAGAAACATCTCTGATTGGCCCAGAAAATAGGTGTTGCCTCAGAAACCCGTCTGGTAAGGCATGTACCGTCTGTAGTAATAGATGCCTGCCCGTGGTAAGCCATATACCCGTGAAACAGCACACATATCCTTGCCTCTGGCTTGTAGGTTCTGTGGCGGCTATCAGCACACTACTAATGTTGCTTTAAAGTAAATCAGAAGGCATTGTGTTTATGGTTGCCAATAAGACACCTCAGCAATATATTGGGAACGACTGGGGTTATTGAGCTGAAACTTTTGGAGATAGTACTATTACTACTTCTGCTCTTACAATTTAAATAAACAAAAAGAATGGAAGTGCTTTTTTACATAATTTAGTATACTTTTCAACATGACATGCCTTTTTACCCTGTTTTAAATTTATACCATCTCCAAAACAAATTATTACAAAATTTCCACCCAATTTACGCAGTGCTTCAAGAATTGTCTGCCCCTGTAACCCCCTCCCCCTGCATTCAATGTAGTATCCATGAGTGGTGACTATAAGCTATTATGGTAATAGCTTAAAGCGAATATAGATATCAAAGTAGCCCTCGATTCATGTTTTTTGTTCGCATAGTTTACGTTTTTTTAAGCTTTCACCTAATTTTCCGAAAATAAATTCCTGTGTACTTATCATTCTCGATTTCTTTAAAAATTCAAAGATTATTAAGAAAGTGTTTCCTGAATTATGCAAATCGGAGTAATTTAACTGGTATTGAAAATATTGTTTACATTAGACTCCAGATTCTGAACCGACATGCACCGCGTGAAGGCGTCAAATTTGGTCCAAGCTGCAGAAACATCTTCATAATTCCAAAAAAGGCATAATATTGGTTAAGTAAACAACAACTATTTTCTATGTTTAAATTTTTTTAAATCTATTTTTTAATTTTTTTTACATAATTTAGTATACTTTTCAACATGACATGCCTTTTTACCCTGTTTTAAATTTATACCATCTCCAAAACAAATTATTACAAAATTTCCACCCAATTTACGCAGTGCTTCAAGAATTGTCTGCCCCTGTAGCCCCCTCCCCCTGCATTCAATGTAGTATCCACGAGAGGTGACTATAAGCTATTAAGGTAATAGCTTAAAGCGAATATACATATCAAAGTAGCCCTCGATTCATGTTTTTTGTTCGCATAGTTTACGTTTTTTTAAGCTTTCACCTAATTTTCCGAAAATAAATTCCTGTGTACTTATCATTCTCGATTTCTTTAAAAATTCAAAGATTATTAAGAAAGTGTTTCCTGAATTATGCAAATCGGAGTAATTTAACTGGTATTGAAAATATTGTTTACATTAGACTCCAGATTCTGAACCGACATGCACCGCGTGAAGGCGTCAAATTTGGTCCAAGCTGCAGAAACATCTTCATAATTCCAAAAAAGGCATAATATTGGTTAAGTAAACAACAACTATTTTCTATGTTTAAATTGTTTTATGGTTTTGTAAAGTTTAAAGTTTTAGAATTCGCCTTATTTGTGGCCTATTTTTACACAAACATAAAACTCTAAATCGGATTTACTGTCCAAAGATCCATTCACAATGAGATTTAGTTAACGCCTTGATTTAGTTCATATTGACTTTGAGTGGAGACAAGACCAATTCATAGTCAGATTTATAAATTTCTATGTAATTAGTCCTACACATCTAAGGATTGATAATAAACATTAAGTCAGTTTTCAAATTCAAAAACCCTGCATATACAATTTATTCTACAGTCTGTAGATACTGATAATTCTGTCCCTAAAGGACACCCTAGACGGTCAACCCCTTTGACCAAACGCTTCCGTCAATCAATTGATTAAAGCATGGTTGACCATCTAGGAACCTGTTTGACGCTTGAGTCAAGCGTTGACGCTGTTTTATAGAGAATTTGAATGACTCAATCGGTTCCTAGACCGTCATTCATGCTTTGATCAATTGATTGACGGAAGCTTTTGATCAAAATGTTTGACCAGTGCTTTCAATTCAAGGCTGTGCTGTCGCCGTATGCGGATACTTGAGAACGATAAGTAGCTACTTTTCACAGAAAAGATACAATCTTCTTTGGCTTAATCTTTAATTGTATAGCATAAGAATCTCAAATATGAAAATACAAAGCAAGTTAAAATGTTGAATGAGTCTGGTTGAGCTTGAACCTGTTTATTTTCCTTTAGCCTCCCGGTGAGTTCGGACTTCTTTAGTAAGTACTCCTACAAATGTAGTATTTAACCATTCCTATTTTGCTGACCAATCTACTACTACTACTACTGCCAACAACTCACCGCAGCACCAAGCCGCCTGAGGCCAACACAGATACGTACGCTCCTCCTCCATCCCAATCTATTCAAGACCTCTTTTTTACACCTTCCTAGGAAGTTCCCATTTCCTTTAAATCTTTCTTTATTACGTCCTCCCACCCCAGACGAGGACGACCTGCTTTCCGTTTAGCCCTAGATGGTTGGTCGAAAAGAACAATCTTTGGCAATCTGTCATCCTTCATCTGCACAACGTGCTCTAGTCATCTCAACCTTTCTTTCATTATAGCCCTAGAGAGCGGTATTCAACCCCATTTTTCGTACAGCCTATTGTTTGAAATACGGTCAGTCAGCCGGGTACCTGGAACAATCTTTAAGCAATTTCTCTGGAAAACACCAAGCAAATCTTTATCCGCTTTTCGAAGCGCCCATGCTTCAGAGCCATATTTGACCACTGTCATCACTGTAGCTTGTAATATTCTAATGTTGGTTTGCAGACTTATATTCCTATTCTTCCAAACTTTTTTTTAACTGTGAAAAAACACACTGAGCCTTGGCTATTCTAGTTTTAACATCTTCACTGCTCCCACCATCTTTACTAATAATACTACCAAGGTAAGTGAAGCTGCCCACTTGATCAATCTTTTCATTATCCAACGTCACCTTTTCATCTTCACTTAGTCCTAGCCTTAGTGACTTAGTCTTCTTAATATTAATTTTCAAACCTATTCTAGCACCCTGAACTCGCAAAACCTCTAAGAGTTCATTCATTTTGCTCACACTTTCCTCTAGGATGCTTAAATCATCATCATAATCTAAGTCCAGGAGACTTTTTCCTCCCCATTTGGTTCCGTGGTCTCCCATTGCCTTTCCTGTGCTCCTTAATACAAAGTCCATCAAAATAATCCATATAAAGGGAGATAGAACACAGCCCTGCTTAACTCCTGATTTGATACAAAACCAGCTGCTAACCTCATTTCCTACATTTTACCGCAGCCGTGTTATTCTCGTACATAGCACTAATTATGTACGTACAAGCATATGTATGGTATACCATACAAGGATAAAACCTTTGCTAAAGCTCTTCTATCAACAGAATCGAACGCTTGCTCATAATCTGCTATATCCATTCTGTTTTTAAGAAACTTTTAAAAAGTAGAGTAATCAACACTAATGATGATTGTCTTGAAGAATTTCTAAGTCAAAAGTTGGCATAAAATACTCCTCTGGACATACGATTCTTATCTCTCAAAGCTGCAGGAAAGCGGCAACAAGGAAACGGAGCTATGAGAGGGTGGAGCAAATTGTTATAGAAAGGCGGAATGTAAAGAAACCAAGGACGTGATTTCCAAGCAGGTATTGGAATTTTTCTTAGTTATTCCCCAGAGGGGCAGATTCCGTAGTTGGCTAAAAATGTGAGATAGCTATGGAAACAAACGGGCTTCTAATAGAGGAATGTCCTACCGAAATAAATACATGGTAATAGACAGATCCACAATATATATGGTAAGGATGGAGAAACTAAATATTACTCCCCCCACCACCACTAATTAAGCTCTTCGTTTGAACCGAATTAAAAATTCATTATTTATATTGCCTTTATCCTCTCGTCTACCCCTGACTGTTTGACGAAACTTACACAAGCACCATCGCAGCATAAGCAAAAGTAAACAAAATCATAACTCAAATGTTAACTCTTCAGCACAAATCGAGCATGCCGTGTGCTAGATGGACAATATCAAAAATTTAGATTTATTTTCTAAAATGCAGCTAAATGATATTCAGCAGATTATCGTGTTAAATATGCCATACTGAAGAAAAAAACACATTTACATGAGATGAACGACAAAATATTACAAATCTTAGATTCCGGATCCTTCCACTTCGAATTTCTTAACCAAGGTGCCTTCAATAAAGCTATGAATGATGGTTTTCGTTTGGGATACGAGTTTTCATATAATTAGACCATACCAGAAAGTACCTCCTAGATGTTACCACTGCCAATCGTCGAACTAAGCTGTCGATAATTGCCCACTCTCCCCGACAGACTAGAAGTGTTCAAGGTGTGTGGCTGGACATTCTAATATACGTGATGATGCTTGCTCTGCAAGCAAAAGTTGCGCTAATTGCGGGGGGTGACCATGTTTCCTATAGTCTCAGATCCTCAGTGCTAATAAAAGCTCTGAACAAGGATAAAAAATGACTGTTAGTAGTAACAGATTGCGCTTTGTTTCACTTGATATTAACGGAACTAAAGGCAAAGATCTTCTGATTTATGACCTTCTTGATTATGATACAGCTATTCTACAAGAAAATGTTCTAACCAAAGTGAATACAGATACTCTTAAACGTTCGCCCACTCACCACAGTTTGTACGTGAAGGTAAAAAACTTGCGGACGACCCGCTGGGGGCCAAGCATCTTTAGTTCACTATTATCAGAAGCCTGAGCTTATGTCTTCTGATCACACCTTAGTGGCAATAGACTGTGGTAATGTGGCTGTAATTAATGTTTACATTCCATGCAATCACAAGACAAATTTCATCCCTATGTTCCTTCGCAGGTGTTTGCCAGGGACTCAGGACACTTTTGCAAAGAGTGACTAATCAGGGATTGAACTGGATTGTGATATTAATGCTAATTTTCTGTCCCGAATTGAAAGAACTGGCCTGTTCTTTGATGCTTTGCGGAGTGGCTATCAGCTAGTTGATAAAGACAAACATTTCATATACATAATTTAAAACCGCGATTGTGCTAGATCAAACCTTTATCATATTATCGCTTCAAAAGGATCACTCGTTATTGCTCCTGTTATTGTTTTAGATGATAAAATTGATGATGATGACCTGCCTTTAACGTATGAAATAAAGTCGCCTGCTCTACTTGTTTATGACCGTTCTTATAACCATTATAAATGGTTTGATAAGCCAAATTTAAATTACCTTTTGCAAACCCTAGTGAGTTCAACGCCAGCTAAGATCAGTCTAAATTTGTATTATTACCAGATCCTGCATTGTTTGAGGTCAGCCGCTTCAGCCTCAGTTCCTGTTGATCGTGTTAGAATCGACACCAGAAAGCCGTTATTGAAGGTGCACCCTGAAGTGAAAAAAGCTAAACAACCCGCGAAGTTTTGGCTATGCTTTCGGATTGCTTGTAATTGGCCCAAGTCTGGTAAAGTGTTCAAAATTAAACAAAATTAGAAACATCAGTCTTGATCTTCTTTACGTCAAGCTCGCCTGAATGCTTCGGATGGCACCTCGGATCGGAATCCGTGGTCCAATGTAATGAATAGCAGCAAGTGTGAGCCTTCTACACTTTTAGTTCGGTTCTCCAAATTTGTGATTTTGTTGCTCATTTTACGCGTGTTTTTTCGAGATTTAATCAGTCTATCCAATTACTGTTATTGACCAATTACAGTGTCTTGCTTTATGATCATGGTATTTGAGTACATGATCTTACCTGAAATTTTGAATAAATGCGATTTTTTCGATTATAAATTTTGATTCAGAGCGGGTTTGGTTTTTCTCAAGTCCATCATATACTTAGCCAGCAATTGGTTTCAGCAAAAATGAAAAAAAGGTTCATTTTTGAACGGTGGATATTTCGGGAAAATCTGACAATATCGTACATTCGCAAACGCTTCACAGCCTAGTTCGAGCAGGAGTCAATTTTTCTGTCGTAAATGTTCTGCAATATTGGTATTGTAATTCGTTTGTTCGTATCTGACACATCTGAGCCAATCACAGTAAAGAAGGGAGTCAGGCAACGTGGTGTACTGTCTCCATAAATTTTTAAAGTGTACTTGCTGATTGTCTACGAAAGTTGTCTCCTGCCATGTTTTTGAAAATGCTGGTATTAGTCATATTGCTTATGCTGATGACGTACTATTAATTAACCAAATTTGGTCGGCCTCCATAATAATCTGTACGTTCGGAGTGATGCTCATGGCAAAGTTGGACTTCCTGTAAATGCTTCTAAATGCAAGTTTCTTTGTTTTAGTATATCTAACCCTGCTCCTCCTTTACGTGTGGGTACAACGCTACTCGAGTGTGTTTCAAAGATGAGATGATGTTATTTTTTCTGTTACTCTTTCGGCTACATGCTCGTCTCTGGTTGCTAGTGGCTTACAGTGCATTCGTATCTCAAATGGTAAAATCTCGCCAAATAGAGGAAGGTATAGTCGCCCAGGTTTGTATAAAGTTTACCATAGTTTTAGCTCTCCAACAATTCTGTTTCTTTCTGGTTTTCAGACTTTAGTTCGGAAAAAAGACTTTCTTGAGTTAAGGAGAGGTAATTTTAAATACTGTAGATTTTATTATATTTAACAAGATGATATAGAAACTTTTTTATTATATCTACCAAGATGATAAGAAATATTTCTCGTTTTGGACTTGCCAACCTGCTAGTGCTGCTTGATGACATCTGAGGGCTGATACTCCGAAAAAGATGAGCGCCCAGTGATCCTCTCGATTATTTTTCTCCTGAGTTGTAATTGGTGAACATCGCGACTTTTTTTTTTTTTAATCTTGTGCTTGTTTTGTTCACTTTGTGCTTTTGTTCGTATTCCGTCCAGGTTATATTTGTTTTTCTTTGTTCTTTCCTCCACATTCATTTTTGTAATATTGCGGATTACAAATATACCTACTTACAAGTGACAGTTACTATTTACTTACTAAAAAGCACTATTACTTACTATTTTCAGGTTTGAGCAACAGTTAAAAACACTACCACACCAGACACCAGCTTTTAAGTTTGTTTTTTCCCCCGACAAGCGCCTGAGGCCCAACTTTTAAGTCTTTTTGTGTTTAGTTTTGTCTACGAAAGAGATAGTTCCAAGGCAATTTCTGTTGTTAGTTTTAATGTGTCTCAAATTCCTAAAAAGTCACTCACTTGTCACATTCAATATTCAAGAAAAATGTTTAATATTCGCACGCAAATGAAGCAAAATTTTGGCGTTAAGATTGTTGGTGCCGAAAACTTCGCGTCGCAACCAATTGCAACCTAACCTGATAGAATTAACTTCAATCACGTGAGTAAGGTCGCAGCTCAGTGTCACATTGCGAATTCTGCATCTATTGAGAAAAAAATATCAAGTCTAGGGGGCTTCTTTAGAATGGGAAAGTGTGAAAGAATAGAACCAAGAAACTTAGAACTAGCACTGTTAACGATACTAGGAGTCTTGGATATGATAGTAGTTGAGCAGGATTTTTCAAACCTGAAGTCTCTAAAACTAATATTTGCATTTCCATTATCATACGTTATGTGGGTGACTTATCATGAAAAATCCACACCCTAATCCTTTCTTTTGGAAACAGTACACACAGGCTACATTACTAAAGGGTTGTTTTCTCTGATCTTACTAGACGCTGTAATTCACCTTCGACGTTTCATAATTAGCTATCAACTGCAACTGCAACCAAGTGTTCAACATCAGTCAATAGACATTTTTTTTCTAATTAATTTCCGATACCGAACAACCTATTTGGTAACTCACTGACACTTTCAAATATACCATTTTCTAAGTGTGCAATTTTTTTTTTTTAAGACTCCATTTTCCATTCCATTCAGACTTCATTTTTCAAAAACGTCATTATCAACAGCTGAAACGGTCAAGCACTAAACACCACAACCCTTTTTCAAAATCACAAGCATTCAATGGTGCAAGATCATTCATTTAAGTCTATTCGCAACAGGCCCATTATCAGATTCATTAATGAGTGTTTCTCACTTTCATAAGCACAGCAGAATCTAAAAATTGGTAGATGACAAATTTTGTTTCTGAACCAATGATCATATTAGAAGTTGACGATCTTCCCAGCTTGATTGATAGAGGGTCAAGACTACAATCAAAGGGTTTAATTAACTGTTCAGAGGCCAATCTGCCTAATTCTACAAAAAGGTTCAAAAAATTGATTAATTCCTGGTTTGGATTTCAATGCAAGCCATTTTTGTAGGAAAATTATTTCCCGATTTTCTGACTGCTTCTTAATATATTTGTGTCCGAAAATGTTCTTGGAAACTTTTAAAATAGTCTTAGTCAAAGCAGTTCATTAAAAAATTATTTAGTACTAGCTTACCCGTCACGCGTTGCTATGATCTAAAAGGAAAGGATATTCAAGTAAAATCCCCCCCCCCCAGCAGAAAACTCCCCCTGTGAAATATTCCCTCCTCCTTGCAAAAAACTCCTCTGCGGAAAATCCTTCCCCACAGAACATTTTACCCCCGGGAAAACTTTCCCCACATATAAAATAACGAACGTATTTGTAAAGTACCTGAAAAATTAGCTATGGGTTATTAATTTAGCTGTTGGGCGTTATAGCATACATATACATCTATAAACAAAATTTAAATCCACAAGATGTAAAGAAACGAAAGCAACTGGTAAGTATCTGTGTTCAAGGGTCTCTCATTTCAGTCAACACGAAAAGTATTTAAAAGGATACGATAATTTTAGAGGCGGGGTGAGGGGGTTAAAACTAAAGCCTTCACAAGAGTGTGCTCGGCGACTTCTTAAGGTTTGTTGGCAGTCGGATAGGCAGTTTGTAGTAATGCATACAGGATAGACAGACATATATTCGATTATATATATAGACTTGATGGCAAAAATAATATAGAACTTCTTTATATATATATATATATATATATATATATATATATATATATATATATATATATATATATATTATATATATATATATATATATATATATATATATATATATATATATATATATATATATATATTATATATATATATATATATATATATATATATATATATATATATATATATATAATATATATATATATATATATATATATATATATATATATATATATATATATATATATATATATATATATATATATATATATTATATATATATATATATATATATATATATATATATATATATATATATATAATATATATATATATATATATATATATATATATATATATATTATATATATATATATATATATATATATATATATATATATATATATATATATATATATATATATATATATATATATATATATATATATATATATATATATATATATATATATATATGTATATATATATATATATTTGTCCCTATTTGTGGGAAAAGAGTTCATAAAAATAAGAATCAATTGCTTTGACACTAGAACCTTCAGAAATAAAAGTGTAATTAACTGGACTGGTTTTTGAAAGGCTCAGTTGGTCTACTATTTGAAAACTTGTCTTGAATAAAATACGAGGAAATGTCATGTCTTGAAACATATTTGCCTTTCCGTATTTTGTCTCATTTCTCAACATGCTAAATACAAACACTACGAAAACCCTTTAAATGCAAATTCAACAATGCAAAGAAAGTGTCCAGCTGTAAATTTATCTATAACGTTTTTTGTTCTTTTGATGAGTTAACACTATTTTGGCAGACGTCGAAATTTGAAAACTTCTAAACTGGGAGACGCTAGCCTATTTGTAATACTTTTTTCCAATAATCAAAGAGATTATATTATGTGGTAACTGACAACAATACAAAAATTTAGAACTCAACGCTTAAAAAAAATAGAATAATAATCAATAATTAAACTTCCTAATTTTGGCTGGATACAACTAGCTTCCTTAGATGTTGGAGAAATACCTCAAGAGACACATCATCTGTTAGTATAGCTCCACCCTACAAAGAAAAAAAAAGTGAAATGATTTTCATCACACACCAGACCACGCAAGACTAAAAAGATAATTTGGTACAGAATGGCAAACCCCCCGTACATAACATATTTTCATCTATACTGTATATGACATTTTAAATCATTGACCTTTTCCCTTTGACGATATAAGACGATATCTTTTACTGTTAAAATTTCACTTCTTATGAAAGCGACATTAGTATTTTCATGGGAGAATTATGACTGAACAACACCTTTTTTTTCATTGATAAAAAAAGCCAAGACTTATGAATGACATATTATGTTAACGTCTTGACCTCAGATTCTCCGATAACACATTTATACTACAGAAACGGGAAACTAAAATGAAAAAAAACTGATTTGAAAAATTCAGGATATATCAGATTGGTCAGATTGATTTAGGGAAGACTCATATCGTAATTTTCTGAAATATAATGATCAATTACTAGTTTTAGTTCAAATATTGTAGTACCAACAATTTTTCAATTTTTTAAATCTTTGGAAAATATGTTCCCACTACCCTAGAAAAATAAGGCAAAGCGATATTCTTTTGGATTTTTATGATTCTTCAAATTTTCTCGTCACTCTGACGATTTTTTTTTTCCTTTTTTTTCAAAAAAAGGAAGACATTATCATGGAATTGATTTTGCTAAAACATTCATATTAATTCAAAATTCCCGCTAACACGGTTCTTGAATTAGTTCAGCGGTTGTACAATCGAAACAGTTCTGGTTTAAGATTAAAGGAAGGTGAAAAGTAAACGTCTACCAATATTCAAGATGTCGGTTAGACTAGTATTAATTACCCCGACTTGAAAATGTACTGTAATCCCTTCTCTAAAAGTCCTGTTTTCTTCATGAACACTGGATTAGGCTTATATATTTGAAGATGTGTAAATGAAGAGGCATAAATGTTGTTCACAGAGGTATTCAACTTATAGGAGCTTATTAGAAATGAATTGTTTAAGTCAGTCTGCGAAAATAAAGGGAATATAAGCAATTTATGTAGAAGCTAAAGAAAAAGAATGCGTCACTGGACTTCAGATTCCCTACTGGCGATGGGCGATCCCCGTTTCATGGCCCTTCAGCCAGGAAGAACAAAGGGAGTTGGGGGCCGGACACACAGTGCTTTCGCACACTCTTCCAGTTTCCCAGGTACCCAGTTAGAGCTGGGTCAACTCCGGCTGCGCTTACAGAGTCACGCCACTGAACCCCCAATCCCAAACACATAACCATTGACACCAGGACTCGAACCCTTTTCCTCAGGGACAAAGGATTTCAAGTCTAGCGTGCTAATTCCTCGGCTAAGACGGCTCAAATCTAAGTAGAAGAAATAAATAAAAATTTCAGGAGCGAAATTAAAAACTACAAGCGTCGAGCAGCTGACTCACAAAGGTCAGGATTAAGACTTACATTTCAAGAGCCAATGATTCCTCTAACTGAGATCCTTGTGTTATCCTCCAAGATTCGAAGCAACACTAATTCAAGTAGTTCATTTGATTTTTTTTTTTTTTTTAAGTTTGGCAATGCCTTGTACCTTCAATGCAAAGTTAAAATCCTTTCAAAATTTTGTTGCTTCATTTCTTGGCCAAGGATTAATTCCAAATCATTGTTTTAATCAAGCTGACTGATCAAGCTTACTCTCATTAGAAGCAGATCTTGTATTTCTTGGGCATAACAAACTTAAAATAACTCTATAGCACTATACAATACATATTTATCGGAGCATGACTAATTGATTCTGATTTTCAAAGAAACAAAAATCCACTATTTAACCTATTTTCAGGATATCTTTCCCATTTTAGCATGTTTTGCACCCTTGAACCTTAAATGCAGGTTCACCATAGAACCCCTCTCCCCCAAAAAAAGACTCTTGCCAACAGTCTTAAGAATTTTACTACCAATAGGACACAAACAAGAAAAATAAATACCAATAACAATTACAACGAAAGTAAAATAGCATAGAGCTGATGCTGTTTGCTATTGCAATGAAACGGACAAAACAGTTTTATTCTTGAAAAGGAAATTCCAAAGTGAGTAAAATGGAACTCTTTCAACGCATTTAAATTTTATGCTCCTCATACAAGTTTTGCTGTGTTGTATTTTTACAGCCCTAGGAGTCAAAGGTTCGACAATTGAGATTTAGCTTTATCCATTTACCAAATTACATTTTTGAAAATCGCATTGAGTTTTTTTTTTTACCGAAAAATTTATAAAAAAAATTGGTTGAAAAGGGGAACATTCTCGCATTTTTTAGATAGATTTAGTTCATCCTCAATGAAAAACAGAAAACATCATAATTGTGGCCCTATGAATGGATACATTTGGAATAAATAAAGCCGTTAATATAAGAGACTTGTCCTATCAGTGTCAGTTACAGCTAAAACCTAGTCACAGAATTGCATATTTCATAGGTGACACGAAGGTACCACAAATGTGTATTTCATAGGTGCCTATATCACAGGCACAGCAAAGGTTAAAACAAGTTGCTTCGATAAAACTAGGCATACGCCTTTCTTCAGAGGTGAGTAGGATGGAGGAGAAAAGGAAAATTCCGTCTGGAAAAGGTTAAGTACACGTCAATTTTTTTTTTTAACTGATCAGTTAGAGAATAGTAAAAACTAAATTAAACACGCAAACACTAAATTAAACACACAAAGTGTGATTTTCGTTTCGATTGAGGGAGGTACGTCAAAGGAATTTTTAGCGACGTAAGTTTCAGAACTAAAAAGGACATTTCCTTCAAAAAAAGTTTCCAAAAAGCTCCGTCCATCAATCTTGGATCGAAGCTGAAGGGGGGGGGGGTACCCTATCCCATCTGTGTGCCCCTAATATCGCACACATGAAGAAGAAAAAGAAGAAAAGATTGGAACTAAATCGAAAACTTACTTCTCCATGGTAATTTGGCTGAGTATGGGTAATAGATGGATTCACTTTACTCAACAGGAATCGGGCTTGGGAGGCTCCTTCTTCGGTAACAACGTATCGAGGCACAGGAAAACGATTCGAGACAATCTCTGCTGCATCCTCTAAAGGAGCTTCCATGAAAACCTTTAAGTGGGCATACTCGGGCAATTGATCAAAACCATGGTTTTTCCAGTAAACAACATCCTAAATAAACAATAAAAGAATTTAAAACACATATATAAAAAACGTCGGAACAAAAGTTAGAGCTCACGCTAAAAACTAAAGAAAAAAGCCAAAATTTGGGCCAATCATTATGGCAATGCTCCTAAAAGGCATGATCGGAATTCTTACCATTTTACTTTAGTGATAATTATAGGTGTCCACAATCAATTTTTTTCTCTCTCCTCAACTATTAGACAAATCAAATCAATTACTACATGGAATACAATCAATTAAATTAAAAATTTTCTTTAATTTAAAAAATTAAAATTAAAAACTATTCCGTATATAAAAGGGGCTGTCCCCTCCTCAATGCCCTGCCTTTTACGCCCGGATCAAGAGTAACCAAAACTCTAAAAAAAACGGAATTTTGATACCAATAGACACATCAAAAGAATCGTATTTTTATGTTGATTTTAAATATAAAAGTGTCGTCAAGCTTAGTCTTACCCATCAAAAGTTACGAGCCTGAGAATATTTGCCTTATTTTCCAAAAAAAGGGGGAAACACCCCCCTAAAAGTCATAGAATCTTAATGAAAATCACACCACGGAATCAGCGTATCAGATAACCTTACTGTAGAGGTTTCAAGCTCCTAAGCAAAAATATGGAATTTTGTTTTTTTTGCCAGAAGAAAGATCACGGATCCGTGTTTATTTGTTGTTGTTTTTTTCAGGGGTGATCGTATCGACCCAGTGGTCCTAGATGTCGCGAGGGGGCTCATTCAAACGAAAATTAAAAGTTTTAGTTCCCTTTTTAAGAAACCAAAAAAATTCGAGGGCAACTAGACCCCCTCCTACGCTCGCTTTGGGGGTTGCTTCTCCTCAGTAGCTCGCTCTTACGCAAAAGTTTTTGTTTTAACTTTTAAAAGAGGTTATTATTCTAATTAAACAGCCTTTGTAATTCATGAGTAATTCTTAAGTAACTGGAACAAAAATCAAACTTAGGTAATTAAAAGGTTATTATTAATTAAAAAAAATAAAATTAATATGCAAATTTCGTTTAAATTGTTCATGTTCGGTGAGCCCTTGATTTGATTGATTGAGTAATTGATTTGATTGTGGATACCTATAATTGTCATTAAAGTAATATGTTAAGTAAAATTAATAGTAAAATGTGAATGTAAAATGTAAATAGTAGAATTAAAAAAATGCTAATAGTAAAATAAAAATTATTAAGATTATCATTAAAGTAATATGTTAAGTAAAATTAATAGTAAAATCAATAGTAAAATGTAATATGTAAATGTAAAATGTAAATAGTAAAATTTAAAAAAAAATCTTAATAGTAAAATTAAAAATTCAGTCTACGTAATAGTTACATTCGTATGGTGGAGGGAAAATTGGAATTGTTTCATTTAAAAAATCTACACAATGGAAGAATCATTTGGGGAATCTGGAAAAAAATTTTCGATTCCTAAGAAATTACAAATTTTTCCAATTTCAATCAGCTGTTCCTAAAGTCCCTAAACTGGAGAGGGCCTCTAAAAGACCCTAAAACATCGCAAGTCCCTAATAGTCTCTTTTTGCAAAGTTGGGCCATGTCAATACATCAGCTTAGCAGTCTTTTTTAGTGTGATAGTGACCATTAGTGCCCTGAAGACTGCATAATAATTTCAAGGCTACAGCATCCATGTCTTCTTGATAAGGGTGGACGAAGAGATTTGATATCCTTTGCATCTGGACTCAACCGACGGCATCTGTTTCAGTTTTCTATCCCCAAGCCCTTAGTAAGTTGTAGATTGCTATACTTATGCAATGCCTTGTGGCAAAGAGCTCTGGGCCTAGACCATAAAGTATGAAGTTTAGAGTTCAAGTTTCGTACTCGAATTTTCAGCACTAAAGTACTTTCCTTGTCATCAACTAAAACAACGAAAACAGGAATGCCGTTCCAAATTATAAAAATTATCTCGAGAACCAGAGAGAGAGCTGAAAAAAAGAGTGAAGAAGAGCGATGGAAGCTTGCAGAAAAAGAAGAGCAAATGCGCGCTGAACTTTTTTCCAGCAAGCAAAGAATAGAGGCTCTTGAAAAGTCATTACAAGAAAAAAAAGCTGCTGGGTACATGGAGTAAGCTACTGCCAAGAAGTTTAAAGAAGCCAGAAATCAGCTTAAAATGGGCATTGAAAAGAAAGACCTGATTGAGATTCAATTAGCCCAAACCATGTTGGATGGGTCACTTTTGTTGCACACCGATCAGAAAAAGTAATCAAGAGCTGTTGAAAATACTTAAATACCTATATGCAGAAATGAAGAGAGATGCTAATAACTGCATAGTAACAACTACAAGAATGACGAAGTAATTCGTTATTACTCTTAGTTTTAATTTTGAGATAAATGACAGTTACCATTCCTGAATAAGTGTCAAGGAAAATACAAAGAGCTAGTTTTGTATTTTTCCAACTTTTGTAGCTTCATAGCAGAAAATCAAGAAAAAAGAAACCTGATAAGATCCATTTAGAAAGCCAAGGGGTCGGACAATCTTGATATTACCCATGTCTTTCCAGAAGATGGTCACGATACATTGCCGACCGTCCTGGTTTCAGATTTATGAGAGATAAGTTTGAGTATCGAGTATGATACTGACTGTGATAATTCGAGTATGAATGTTGAATATCGAGTATGATACTGATTGTGATACTTCGAGTATGAGTATTGAATATCGAGTATGATACTGATTATGATTCTTCAAGTATAAGTATTGAATATCGAGTATGATACTGATTGTGATACTTGTAGTGTAGACGACAGCTCGGCTGTCCTCTGCCAAAACCAAGTATCTACAAAAAATCGATTTTGAGTTAAGGATGGATCTCCCCTAATCGTAACACGGCGAATCCAGTGGTGAAGTCAGAATTTTTGTATCTGTTATAGTTGCTGAGATACCACCTAGTATCTACATTGATAGAAACGGATTTTACCGGTTTTCCACAGCCAAAACCTAGTATGCACATACTAGAATTTTAAAACCTAGTATCTACATCCAGCAGGAAAATGGGTGGCAAAACCTAGTATCTGCGGCGAAAACCGAGCAGACGAAACCAAGTATCTACAGCTGTCGCGGATCAACAGCAAAATTTTATCATAATCATCACTTTCTTCTCTTTAATTTTTGGAAAGAACAATAACGAAGCCTGAAGAATAATGAAGGGTTTCACTAATAGTAGAGGAGAATTACTTGCAAGACTCGCGGTGCAAATAGCAAAGCAAAGAGTTGAAAACAGAATGCAGAGTAAGTAGAACTTGTATTTTTGTGTCTGTGAATACGGAGCAACCCTAGAAGAAAAAGAAACAGAAGTGAAGAGGCAAAAAAAGAAAATGCTAAGTGCAAACATCCTTTTATTGAAAACTACTGTGATATTACATGTAAAAAGAAATGTAAGGAGCTTGACATTGGGACCAGAAAAGACACCTGGGAATGTTTTTGGAAAGAAAGCTATGCATCAAGAACCAAATTTCTGGCCGGCTGTGTGAGGCTGGAGTGCATAAGAAGACGGACGGTAGAAAGTGATCCTCAATCGGTTAAAGTCTACCGAAAAAATGAAACTAGACACTACTACTTTCCGAAGAAACATAACACTGTGGTAGTGAAGATGGAGGTTTGCAAGAAACAGATGAAAAGTGGGCTAGTTGGTGAGCGCATAATGGATTTCAGGGGTAGGCAGAGTCCTCACAACAAGCTACCATCAGAAGTAGTTGATAATGTGAAAAATCATGTCATTTCTTTTGGACCTTCTACGCCATATTACCATCGCAAAAATGCACCACACATCAGATATCTGCCATCTTCTTTGACGGTTGATCTGATGCATCAGGACTTTGTTACTAAGAATCCAGTACCAGTTGTGTCGCACGAGACTTACAGACGTGAGTTGAAAGAAATGAACATTTCGCTAAAGATGCCAGCATGTGATCTTTGTCCTGAGTGTGTACAATCTCATGGAGAACGATGATAGCAGCAAAGAAAACAGCAGCGATGAAGGTGTTAATGGAGAATTTGAACCTTTTTCTGCATCTGCAAATAAGACTCACGATGTTGATGTTTCCAGGCGACACTGGCAAGAACACATTGAACAGGCAAGGAAGGCTACACATGCCTACCAACGTGTCGCAACTGAAAGTGGATAAACTGGAATATGGGTATTCGCAGTTGACTTGCAAAAAGTGATTCTGTTACCCGACTTGCCAGGGAACAAAGAAGCAATATTCCTTAGTCGTCTTGTTGTCTTCAATGAAAATTCGCCCGTGTCGACCAGTATTATGCAGCATCTGTAGGAAAAGGGCGTTCTTTTTGTGTGATGTGGCACGAAGCTTTGAGGGCAGGGGTGCCGAAAACATAGTGGATTCTGTTTATACTTTAGTTACAGCAGAGAAGGATGTCCAGGAATTCATATTCTGGATGGACAATTGTTCCAGTCAGAATAAGAACTGCGTGCTTTATACTTCTCTTGTGATGATGGTCAACAGAGAAGAAGGGCCCAAGAGGATAACGTTAAAGTATCTGACAAAAGGGCACACGCACAATGCAGCAGACGGCATACACGGCAACACTGAAACGAAAACGAGAAAAAAGAGGAAATACTATGACTTTCCTGACTTTGTTGAGTGTGTTGCAAACTGCAGGAAGGGAGTTTCTGCAATAGAATTGAAGAATTTCAGGGATTAGAAATACAAGAACTCCTGGTAAAAAGGATTCACCCCTACCAAAGTTAAAGTCAGTTGTTGCAGCTACCTTTCAAAAGGGTTCCGCGGCATGAAATTCCTCCAAGATTTCGACGGCGAGGAAAAGCAATGCTTGTTTCTTCAGAAGAAATTCAATATCAAGCAGCTTCCCGAGCCCAACTCTGTTCCGAGGGGTGTTCAAAGCCAGAAAAAAGTTTCAATTGTTAAAAAATTGTGTCTGATGATGCCGGCAAATCGAAGGAAATTTTGGAAGGATCTTCTGGTTTCTGATGAAAGCCTAGATCTCATCGAGGATGAAGACGACCCATATGAAGAATAAACCTCTCTGATAAGCTAAGGGCTCAGTCCTCCTTTCTTTTTATTCGAAGTAGCAGTTTATCTTCATTGTTACTTGAAGATCTTTTTAAAATTTAAATTTGGTGTAGATACTAGGTTTTGGCGGTGGAATACTCAGTTTATTAGCAAAGAAAACCTCTGCCAAAACCTAGTATCTACATTTACTGAAGTTTTAAAGAAAAAAATGCGAAAAAAAAATGCTTCTCCCTACTAGGCCGACTCTGGAATACCTATTGACGAAGTTGTGTATCATCATCAGCTATTCCAGCTTAGAAAATGAAAAAAATCACTATTTTACAATTTTCTCGGAAACTTGAAAAATGTAGATACTTGGTTTTGGCAGAGGACAGCCGAGCTGGACCAGGTGGTCCCTTTTTCGAAGTCAGGATGGCCCCTAAAGGTCCCCTCCCCTTTCCGTAAAAAAACAAATCACCAAAGTCCCTATTTTTGACTCCTCTAGTCTGTGAAAGACCTGAACTAATCGTCCAATCAATTTCATATTGTCACCTAAGAGCCATTTACTCACATTTGATAGCACATCTTTAACAGTGAGTCACTTAAATCAAGTAAAGTCAAATTAATCCCTTGTTCAGTAATTTTAAAGAAACTATAAAGCAATTTCCTTGCGTATGACCTCCAGAATTGGCAGTAAAAGAAACAATAAATAAAGAATATAATCAGCCTGATGTTCCAAGAATTTTCTTTTTCTGCAGATTCAATAGAGGGTGCCCAGGGTTTGAGACTAATGCTACTAAAGTTTCCACCTATATAAGCAACACATCACCGACGTAACGAGGAACATTGTAGTTTCCTTCAATCTTGTTCAAAGTCAATAAAAATATTACCTCTTTTCTATCTTCTGTGTCTTGGTACATCCTTTTTTTTCATCCATATCTTGGTCTATCTTTTATTTCGCTTCCTCATTAACAGCTACTCTTGGTTCATATCTTGATGTTTACTCATTACCATTATTCTTTTGACACTTTGCTGACTTTTTTTTTTACAAAAAGTAGTCGACGTCAAGCTAACTTTAGACTCATAAGTGACTATTATTTGATTGCCACGGCCAACTTAAATAATTTTAGTTGTTTTGTTAAGTAATTTTTTGAGCAAAAAAAAAAAATTAAAAATACACTTTTTTGGACAACTAAACAATTTGTGTTAATACAACAGCTCCAGCCATGTAATTTGTTTGTTTATATTTTTCTAAACTACAGTAATGCTTGATTTACATATGAGTAATATTCCCCTATCACAATAATTTAGCGGCCATTTAAGGCATTTGAGCTGCTTTGTAAAGCTATTTATCCAGTTGAAAAGTCTAACTTTTATCTGGCAACTAAGCAATTTTCCCAGAAATTTTCTATACTACAGCAACATCCATATAAATTGTTCTTTAGATTTATTTTTAAACAACAAGAGTCCATGCGGGCATTCAACATGAACGTAGGTCATAGAAGAGTGAATCATATGTTAGCATGCCAGAGATCAAAGTTGCATGATGATGCAACTCATAAAAGAAGATATTATATCATTGTGAACTCCCAGAGCAATGTAATTTTGGGTTGAAGACTGGTCTAGCCGAAGGGGATGTATCACAAAACATCACAGACAGATTAAAGGACCAGAGATCTACATATTGCATCTGAGGATGATTGGGTCCTGGTCACTCGAGTTGTATGCTAAGGCCAAGAAGCAGTTTGGAGAAGAACAAATACTTTAAAGCGGGGCAATTAGTGGCGTCCATTAGCAAAAATGTATAGGAGGGGTAATACGATTTCAAAAATTAGGTGGACTGGAAATAACACCTTTTCAAAATCTTGGGAGGGGGGGGGGTTAAAAGAAACAGGGTAAATATAGCCCCCTCCCCCCCCCCCCAATTAACGTCACTAGAGGCTTCAGATGAGAGTTAAACTGTATTATTTATTTAAGATAGGATTGTTAGGTATGATAAGTTACCACTTGATAAAACACGAGGGTATCTGAAGGGGAGGAGAGGGGGGTCGGCAACCTACTGACCCTTTCTTCTTTTGCCCTGTGTTGGAATGTGGGCCAATTGGTCCATTGTATGGAGAAATACGGGAAATTAATAGAATTCCAAAAAAGAAATCTCGGGTTTTAAGATTTGAGATAACGAGGAAATAACAAATCTATTACCAAAGAAAGATGCTGGAGGCATAAAGAGACCCAGAAGTTCCTGACTATGGGTATGAAACACAGAAAAGTTTTAGAATATGAGTTCCCTTTTAATTAGTTAATAGAGAAGTGCCAATTTGTTTTTATAAGTCTTTGTTTGTTTTTGTATGTCTTGTTTTTTTTTTTTTAAACGGCACTTGGGCTTTAGTGTAAACAAAGTTCTTTTCTATTACCTAATACAGTAAATTGTTTTCTTGTGAAACATGAGCAAAACCAATAACTAAAAGTTGACTTCAATAATACTTACAGCTCCATGATAGACAAGAACATGAAAAAATGTGTCCATCAAAAGAATTGTGTCCTTCTTTAGACTTGTGGCGTCAAGACTAACTGGCGTGGATTCTTTCCCTGTTAAGGAACTATACTCTAGCAAATAAGGCTGAATCATTGTTATACCGCTCTCTGTGTCTTCTCTCAACAATATTGACCTATAAAGTATTTAGAGGGTAGAAATTCCCCAACGGTATCAGAATAAGCTTGTCATACCGACACTTCGTACCCATATAAAACTTTATAAGCAAAATGAGTGGCTCATTCATAACAATGTTTGACATAAGTAAATAAAAACTATGGCCAATTTTTTAAGATAATTTTGAGGCAGATCTTGACTATAGAACTTGACTCGTCAGGAGAGTATTTATAAGGAATCTATGAAAAAAAGGTTCACAAAATATTCATAGATCATGCTCATATAAAGGTAATTTTGGGCAACTTTTTTTGGTAGTTTTGAGATAGATTTTGGCTATAGAATGTGACTTGTCAGGAGAGTATTTACAAGGAATCTATCAACAAAGGTTCATAAAATACTCTTATAATGCCCACATAAAGGTAATTTTGGGCAATTTTTTTAAGGTAATTTTGAAATAGATTTTGGCTATAGAATGTGACTTGTCAGGAGAGTATTTACAAGGAATCTATCAACAAAGGTTCACAAAATACTCGTATAATGCCCACATAAAGGTAATTTTGGGCAATTTTTTTAAGGTAATTTAGAAATAGATTTTGGCTATAGAATGTGACTCGTCAGGAAAGTATTTATAAGGAATCTATAAACAAAGATTCGCAAAATACTCATGTGTCATGCTCACATAAAGGTAATTTTGGGCAATTTTTTAAAGGTAATTTAGAGATAGATTTTGGCAATAGAATGTGACTCGTCAGAAGAGTATTTATAAGAAATCTATAAACAAAAGTTCACAAAATACTCATATATCATACTCATTTAAAGGTAATTTTGGACAACTTTTTTAAGGTAATTTTGAGATATAATTTGGCTATAGGATGTGACTCGTCAAGATAGTATTAATAATGAATCTATAAAGAAAGGTTTACAAAATACTCATCATGCTCACATAAGGACTACAAAAGTGGCTAAGGAAAATTTAAAGGAACTCAAGCCAGTTCAATATGCTCCAAAATTGGCAGATGTGCATGTTTGTCAACATTAGCATATGCTGACACTTAGATGCATGCACAAATATACGATTTGGAGCCTATATTGTGTATGCCACAACCCTAAATCTCCTTTTCTTTTAGACATTTCTATCTTCGAAACACTGAAAAGTAAATAGACTTGATTCTTACATACAGAAAAGCGATATTCCCCAATATTATTTAAAAGAAATTTCTGAGAAAGAAGTTTTTCAAAGGAAATGAAAGAGCCATGCTAAACTTAAGATCAGCAAAAACATATTCCTATAATAACTAAAACTAAAAAAGACGAGAAATTACTATTGAAGAATAAATGAAACCCGAAACGAACAGAAATTAAATAAACAATCATAGCGAACATACAGACAGCAGGTACTAACATAAATGAATAAATAAATCTTATACGACCAAAAATTAAACTGAATATCAAAGTCATAATCAAAATGAACAAAAATCATAGCGCCTTTGGACCCAGAAAGGCACAAGCTTAAAATAAAGTCTTATTTTCTCCCAAATTTTGTTAAAATGGCGCTTCGTTCTGGTAGATGTTCTTATTAATAGAATCTAACATTCCCCCCCCCCCCCTCTTATTCACGGAGCTAGGATTGTCTCTAGAACCCCATAAAGCACAAGTAGGAAACTAGATTTTTCATCCAACCTATTTTGATTTATATTTGCCAGCCCATTCCGGTAGAAGTAACAATGACAGGTTTAAAGACCCCTTTTTGAGGAATCCAAAATCAGAAGCAAGGAAGCAAAGAGGAGAGAGAGAGAGAGAGAGAGAGAGAGAGAGAGAGAGAGAGAGAGAGAGAGAGAGAGAGAGAGAGAGAGAGAGAGAGAGGAGAGAGAGAGAGAGAGAGAGAGAGAGAGAGAGAGAGAGAGAGAGAGAGAGAGAGAGAGAGAGAGAGAGAGAGAGAGAGAGAGAGAGAGAGAGAGAGGAGAGAGAGAGAGAGAGAGAGAGAGAGAGAGAGAGAGAGAGAGAGAGAGAGAGAGAGAGAGAGAGAGAGAGAGAGGAGAGAGAGAGAGAGAGAGAGAGAGAGAGAGAGAGAGAGAGAGAGAGAGAGAGAGAGAGAGAGAGAGAGAGAGAGAGAGAGAGAGAGAGAGAGAGAGAGAGAGAGGAGAGAGAGAGAGAGAGAGAGAGAGAGAGAGAGAGCGAGAGCGAGAGCGAGAGAGAGAGAGAGAGAGGGAGAGAGAGAGAAAGAGAGAGAGTGTGAGAGAGAGAAAGAGAGAGTGAAAGAGAGAGAAAGAGAGAGAGTGAGAGAAAGAGAAGAACGCGTATTTACTTGTAAAATGTAGTTTCGTCTGGACTGTTATTGAAGAACTGAAGAAATGGCGATCGTCTCAAATGATATACAGCTTGAGGAAAAAATTCAAGACTTTGAGGCAGGACAAACGACTCCGGTTGATTTGTCGTAAAAGATGAGAACTTCTGGCACTAAAATTAGGAATGAATATCAAAGGGAAAGTTTGCTATACAAAAAAGGTGGCTTGACGTATATTAAAAAGGCGGGCTTCGAGTATATGAGTAAAAACAAGTTAAAATTCATAGAGTTGATAGGAAAACGATAAACTAATTTAGGTGAATACTCCGTAAATCTAAGATTAGAGATGACCATTTAAACCAGCGATTCTTAATAAGGGGAATGAATCCTCTTTGGGGGTATAGGAATACACCGGTAATTGATCTCTAAGAATCCATTTGGGAGTTATATTTGCAACTAATTTAAGAAATTATGATTATTTTCTTGGTCGGAAAGTGAGCGGGAAACAGACCTTGATAGTAAATTCATAAGGGAATAAAAAAGACGTAGTATGCGAATAGATTTTCCCCAGTTCAGTATCGTAGAACTAGCTTTAGTTAACCCAAACCAAGATACCATCCCTGTTCACCCAAAAAACGGCAAAAAGTTCATCTTTGTGTTTTTGTTTTTATAAAAATTTTATAACATCTTATGAATTTGAACAGCAAACTATCGCGAAATGGAAGCAGGCAGTCTTGTTAGTCTTTATTATAAAGGCTTTTATTAAATAGTTTTATAATTTTTAGTAAAAAGAGTTGCTAAGTCTCTATTATTATATATTAAATTAAAAGTGAAGAAGGTTACAGTAGCACTTTCAAGTCACTGTCAGATTCTGTCCAAGTGTCATTACTATTATTATACGCGTTGTTATTTTAAACAATCTCCGTGCATCTTTTCTGTAAGTATGGAAAGCGGTAAATTGTTTACTATAAATTTACTAGAAATACAAGTGACTATCACAGTTTTAGGAACATACATTCTCTGTTTTTGTACTTATTTTGTCCTGGCAACACGCAGAAAGTCTGACTTATCTCAGAGGAGAAAGGTTTTTCCTTATACCAACTTTGCATCACTGTAAAAGTAGCCTTGATTCCATAAAATAAAGAAAACATCGCCAATTTACAGTATTTTTAGGTTATTAATAACGGAAAATGAAAAATAAAAATAAGAAGGTAAAAGGTAGCGATTTCCAGTGTTTTCTTTCACATACTCTATCTTGTCTTCTCTAAAGTAGCGGGAAAAAAAAATTCTCAACGAAATCTCGAAAACCCCCTGTCAGTCCTAATACTAATATACCCAAATATTGAGAAACTTAATAAAAAACCATTCCAAATATTACCAAAATCATTTTCGTGCAACAGAACTGAACGAAGTGAAAATTTACAACAGCCAAAAAATGCCCCCTTTCCCGCCTCCACTGCGGCCTCTCAGAAGCAAAATAAAAAAAAGTACGGAATTTACTCTTTTTTTCAAAATTTAAGCATTTAAACACAGTGAATGACCCTTTAGTCTTAATTTTGGTATGAATATCCCCAGAGAATGAGAGCAGATTCGAAAACAGAGCAAAACAAATTAGGCAATCGAACACTGCATGACGCAGAGACAAAATCGCAAATCTAAATTATATATATTTAAACACATTATCTACACTCATACACATAAACAAATATTATATCTCATTCTTACTTTTTCCACCAAACCGTTTATACGAGGGTCATTCAATAAGTAGCGAGATAAATCGATGTAGCTCAGAAACGATTTACTTAATCAATTAACTTTTGGCAACATTTCAAAACAATCCCCGGCAACATTTATCCACTTGTTCCGTTGTTGTTAATTTATGTACACCCCTGGTTTGAGCTCGATGCCGTTTTTGAAGCTGATTTTAAACCCTTCTCCATTGGATCGAAAATCTTTTCGACGTCGGGCCTTATTTAAGGGGTCCAAGCAAATGAAAGTCTATTGTGCGAGGTTAGCGCAGTATGGGTGATTTGGAACGATCTCCCACTTCGTTTCTTGAAAT